>LZPO01107908.1:603897-624953 GCA_001675575.1 Neotoma lepida
AGCCCAGGCTGGCCTTGAACTCACAGAGATCCGCCTGCCTCTGCCTCCCGAGTGCTGGGATTAAAGGCGTGCGCCACCACCGGCTGGCTGAAACCCTGTCTTGAATAACCAAACCAAATGAAAACAAAGTGGGCATGTGGTGATATTTTTATCTGTTTCCCCCAATAAAATTTATCTGAGGGTCAGAGGAAAAAGGTAAGCTGCTAGTAGCAAACACAAAAGTCATGCAATGTTAGCACATACTCTTAATACTATCACTTAGAAGGAAGGGTTCTGTCTGGATCTCTGTGAGTTGAGGTCACCCTGGGAACACAGCCAGGTGTGGTAACTCACGCCTTTAATCCCAGCATCAACCATAGAGTTCTGGAGGTCTGTGCAGACAGACAGGAAGTGATGTAGCTTGGTGGAGAGTGGAAATGAGTTAGCTGAATAGAAAGATATAAAAACCTGGGTAGGACAGGAAGTCACACTCTCCTTTGGAAGCAGTGGTGTTGGTGAGGTGAGGCTGGTATCTGTTCCTAATTCCTCTGATCTCTGTCAGATTTTCACCCTATTTCTGGCTCCGTGTTTTTATTTAACAAGATGGTTTAGAAATTCGACTTACAGGGGCAAGGGATAATTAATGAAAATAAGCTACAGCCAATTTCAGAGTTTGAACTGTGCACAATTAGCTGGGTGATTTGTCATTCCTACACAAAGGAAATGACAGGCAGCTTAGAAGGGCCTCTCGCTAAGGGCTGGGACTGTAGCTCAGTGGTATGGCATCTGTTTAAGAGGGCAACAGGGTTCATTTAGACATAATGAGTACAAGAATGCTCAGTACAAATGGAAATGAAGGTTTATTACTTGAAAACAAAAACAAGGAGTAGAGATACAGATCTGGACTGTTTAATGGATGACTTATTCCAATGCACTGTTACATGGAAGACTTGCTCACATGGCACACTTTGGTGATCACTATATAGCTCTACTAAGGTAACAAGACATTTAGATTTTATAAATCAGTCACAAAGAATAAGNTCACAGCAGGTATCATTTAAATATGTTATCTCTTTAAAGTCAATGTTTTGTCAGGTGGGGAAGGCCTTTACTCCTAGTACTAGGGAGCAGAGGCAGATGGATCACTGTGAGTTCAAGGCCAGCTTGATCTATAGTGAGTTCTAGGCTAGTTAGAGCTACAGAGTGAGACCATGTCTCAAAAAAAAAAGTCTACTTAAAGTTAATCTGTGTGTACAGTAGAGTACTGGTATTAGTAGAGGCCAAAGGTTAATGTCAGGATGTCTTTCCTTGATTGCTTTTGCATCTTTCTTTTTTTTTAAGACAAGGTCTTTTAAAAAATTATTAGTATTATATCATCATCATCATCATCATCACCATCATTGAGACAGGGTCTCACTATGTAGCCCTGGCTGGCCTGGAACTCTTTATTTTTATTTTATGTGTGTATGAGTATTTTGTCTGCATGCGTGCTAGTGTACTATGTACATGCCTGTTGCCCAAAGTGGTCAGAAGAGGGTGTTGGATGCTGTGGAACTAGAATTACAGATGTTGTGAGCTACCATGTAGGTGCTAGGAACCGAATCCAAGCCTTCTACAAGAGCAACAAGTGCTCTTAACTCCTGAGCCATCTCTCCAGCCCCTGGAGACAAGGTCTTTTAGTGAACATGAAACTGCTATTTCAGCTACAATAGAAGNCCAGTAAGCTCCAGGGTCCATCTAACTCCACTCCTTATCCCTGGAGTTACAGGCATATAATGTTGTGTCCAGATTTTATGTGGGTTCTGGGGTTCCAAACTTAGGTCCTCATGCTTGCTTGCACAGCAAGTATTTTACCCACTGAGCCATCCCCCCATTCCAGAGGGCAATTTTTTAAAGTGACCTTTAGAGCTGAGCTAATACAATTTGTGTTTCAGTTGTTGGTTTGTTTTTTGAGAAAGGGTCCCACGTAGCCCNGGCTAGCCTCTCAAATTGGCTATAAATATGAACTTCTCATCCTTCTGCTTCCACCTCCCAAGTGCTGGATTACAGGTGTGTACCACCATTCCTGGTTTATAACTCAGCTCTTAACAACTGAGTTAGCATACTACCTAAGTTAGTTACTTTTGCATTGCTGTGGCAAAAGATGTCAGAAGCAAGGAAGGGAACATTACGTGGCTCATGGTCTGAGGAGATACAGCCCAACGTGGTGATGGCATGTCAGTGGAAGCATGAAGCCACTGACCACACTGTGTACATTCNTTACTTCTCTCCCCCTCCTCTTTTTGGTTCTGTTTGCTTTCTGTAGTTAATTTTTGATTGCTGTGATAAAACACCAGGACCAAGACTCTTTAGAGAAGAAATTTTATTTGGGCTACAGCTCCAGAGGGTAAGTCACTGACAGCAGTGAAGGCATGGCGGCAGAGCAGGAGGTTGAGAGCTCACACCTTGAATCACAAGCAGGAAGCACAGANAGTGAATTGAGAGTGGCTCCAGTCTTTACACTCTCAAAGCCCACCCCCAGTGACATACTTCCTCCAGCAAGACCANGCCTCCTAAACCTCCCAAACAGAACCTCTGGGAACCAAGGATTTAAATGCTGGAGACTATGGGGGATGTTTCTCCCTCAAAACACCACACTATGTCCACAGTCAAGAAGCAGAGTTAATGCTGGCTTCCTGTTCCCTTTTCATTCAGTCTAAGACCCCAGCCCAGAATGCTGTACCACTCACATTCAGGGTGGGTCTTCCTTCCTCAGGTAAATCTTTCTGGAAAGTCCCTCANAAACACACCCAGAGGTGTACATCCTGGGTGATTCCAAANCTAGTCAAGCTGACAATGAAGGAGAGCAAAGCCCATCCATCACAAGTTCACATGTAAAGTGTGGGCAAGATTACTGTGAGCAGCTTGGCATCCTCAGCTTCAAGTGAGCAGAAGGGGAGTTTGGAGCCTTTCATTAAAAATTTGAAAATATTCAGCCTCATGCTCCAGTAGAGATGTAAGACTTTATTGGCAAAATTCAAGTTTTAATAGTAACTTCTCCTAGGTGGGTTATTCATTCTCCAACCAGAATAACAGACTTGGGTTCACCTGCAGTAGCCTGGAAATTGAGAATTTTTCATGAAGTAATCTTTGCTGCTTTTCTTTCTGTGGTACTAGAGATAGAAACCATGGCCTCCCTTAAGCTAAGTGAGTGTTCCAGAGCTGAACTCCATCCNTAGCTCCTCAGCCATCCCTTTAGTAAGAGAAACTTCCAATTCCTGGATACTGTATGTGGGGTCACAAAGCACTTGTAACTGTAACCTACTCCAAAAACTTCAGCTCTACAAAGGTCCATTATAACACACCCAGGCCGATAAGCTATAGCTAACTGTGTGTGTTTCACACTTGCCTTTGTCAACAGTTTTATTAGAACACAGCCACACCAGTTCCTAAGTGTACTGTGCATAGCTGCTTTTCCAGCTATGAGTAGTCACAACTGAAACTGTATTACCTACACATCCCCAGCATGTACTAGCATTGCTAACTTGTGGCTCACACATTTCGATTCATTCATTTCTCCCAACTGGAATACATGATGGTGCACTCAGTTGTTTGGGTATTCTCCCTATGGTCTTGCTGGCACATAAACCGCAAAGAAGCTGCATGGTTCCATGCCAAAGAGACAACGAGAGTGCCAAGAGTTGGCAAGTTCAAAGTAGGGAAGGTAGGGGCCATGTTTCTAAGTTAGGAAAGTCTGGGAACACATCGTTAGAAAAACAATGTGGTTGCATTCTTCCATCATCAAGCTGAACCAGGTGTGGCTAAGGAGCAAACAAAGGAGTCTCATGCACAAAACAGTAAAGGAATTGTCTACAATGAGAAGAGTCCCCAAGCATGGGCTTCTGACATTCACCCAGCCACACTCCAGAAGTGTCAGGGTGAACCCCATGGAATTCACTCTGCTGGTAACAGGTTTTTCAGATTGCTGCACCTCCAACTTTCCCAGATGCCAGACAGCATTATACTCTCTCTCTCTCTCTCTCTCTCTCTCTCTCCCCCCTCCCTCCCTTTCTCTCTCTCATCTGCTTAGTTGGTGTTCAGATGTCAACAACATAATCCACAATGTAATTCAAATGAGAAAGACCAAAACCCTTTCCCCTTCCTTGCTCCATTTCCTTATCATTTTCAGACACTCTCACGCTGCAGCCCAGGCTAGCCTGGAATTTACTAGGTAGCCCAGACTGACCTTGAATTTGTGTCAATCCTCCAGTTTCAGCCTCCCATGTGCTGAAACTACAGGGTAGAGCCACCACACCTAGGCAAAAGTAAACTTCTGATGAATATCAAATTCTTATCACAAATGCCCTGCTCCTCAAAGTAAATAGAGAAGTGTATTCTTCTTCTCTACCTACTTTAAAAATTCAGAGAAAGTCCCGGGAATAAACTATTCAGTGAGTATTCAGAAGTTTAAATTTTTGTATACAATGTCATTTCAAAATCAAAAGGAATCGAAAACATATGTCTACAACTGGTCATGACAGCTCACATCCACAATTTTAGTACTCAGAGGCTGAGGCTGGAAGATCACCAAGTCTGAGGTTGTCCTGGCTACAACAGTGAGTTTCAGGACAGCCTGAATATAGTGAGACTCTGTCTCAAAGCCCCCCACCCCCCAAAAAAGAATTTACATCTAGAAAACGTCAGAAAAAGTCTTCATTTTCCTCTCTGCTGCAACAGATCTGGGGTGCTGAACTTAGACACACTCACATCACTGCTGTCTAGGCTCCCAAGCGACACTAAAGATGGGTTGATTGGTTGTATCCTGCTCTGCTTCGTGCCATTTGAAGTGCAGGTGAGTAACCCGATAGAGGGCGTAAAAGCATTGCTTCCACCCATACAAAAATAGCTATGTTGGATCTCAGCTAATATAGTTTTGTGCCTTGGACAAATCCCTTAATAGCTCTAAGCTTCAGGGTTTTTCAATCTACAAAATAAATGGCTTTAATAGAGACCTCTATGGATTCTTTTTGTTTTTGTTTTTGTTTTGCTTTTCGAGACAGGGTTTCTCTGTGTAGCTTTGGCGCCTTTCCTGGAACTCACTCGGTAGCCCAGGCTGGCCTTGAATTTACAGATATCCCCCTGCCTCTGCCTCCCTAATGCTGGGATTAAAGGCGTGCGCCACCACCGCCCGGCTGGATTCTTTTTAACATGGTTATTCTAGCTCTATAATTATCCCTGTGTAATATACTACACTATACATAACAAAAATGGCATGCACCAACAAGTTCTGACTTCATTTCCTTCCCCACCTACACTTCTATTACAAACAGGGCACGATTCCAGGCTCACATGTGCAGCACTTAAAGCCAGTTTCAGTGAAAACTCTATACCTGGATTTAGTGGATCAAAAGAAAATATTCTAATACTGTGTCCTTCACTCGTAGAAAAGATATTTCCTTCTGGAGGCTAAATTCTCAGATCCTAGTTCAAAACTTTATCAGGAACAGGAGAGGTGGCTGTCAGGTCAAATGTCTGCCATACAANACCCTCTGGTTTGAGTTCAACCCTCAGAATCCATGTAAAGATGGGAGAATCGACTCCACAAAGTTGTACTCTGACCTCCACATATACCCCTCCAACACACACACACATACACACACACACATACACATACACACACACACACACACCTGTCTCTTATACACATCTAGATGTGTATAAGAGACAGCGTCTGAATACTAAAGCAGGTTTGGTGATATTCTCCCCATTCTGCTTTCACAAATACAGAGAAGGGGAATATGTGAGTTGGGGGAAAACAAACAAACCACTTGCTGGCTTGAGATCTCATGAGGAAGAATGCTCCCTGACTCTGGGCTTCTGCCCAACTGGCTGAACCCAGATGAATCTGATACACACTGCCTGAACCTTGGGCTTCTGTTAGAGGCATGGAGATGAAATGGGAAGAGAAGATGAGAACCTCCATGGATACAAACGGCTCTATCCAGACCTCAATCACATTCCATAGGTTGCCAAGAAGTCCTGTACTATCCTTCTAGCCATTAAGGGAAAAGGACTTGCCAAAGAGAAAAACCATGGGTTTGTTTGTTTGTTTGTTTGTTTGTTTCTAATAAGAAGTTTAAGTTATTACAATAAAAAGGGGTTTTACTCTGTTTTTATTTAATTAATTAATTAATTTAGAGACAGGGTCTCACTATGTTTCTCTGGCCTGGAACTCACAGAGATCTTCCTGCCTCTGCCTCCATATTGCTAGAATTAAAGGTGTGTGCTACTACACATGGCTAAAATGTGATTTTAAAAAACGATTATAGGGGCTGGAGAGATGGCTCTGTGGTTGGGAATGCTGGCTGCTCTTCCAGAGGAAGAGTTCAAGTCCCAGCACCCACATGGCAGCTCACAACTGTCTCTAACTCCTGTTCCAGGGGATCTGACACCTTCACACAGATATACGTGTAGGCAGAACACCAATGTACATAAAATACAAGTAAATTATTAAAAAAATAAATAAAAATGAATATATTACTCTTTTCTATCACACTCCTACTTAACTATCCAACAGGCTACCAAGGAATTTAAGTTTAAATATCTCCAAAAGGCAAAGTAAATCAAGGTCCAAGTATTAGCAGTGACCTTTGGGGGNNTGAGAGCCTGTGATTGCTTACTTTCACTCTTCCTTGGGAAGGGAGGAAAGATGAGGACGTGTAAGTTAAGAGTGAGTGCAGCTGAACTGATGTAGCTTAATTCAAAGTCACAAAGGAGTAACCNAGATCGGTTCTGTCAGAGACACTTCTGTGACTCAACACAAGGGCATGGAGACTACAACTAACTCCACGTTTGCCTAATCCAGCCTGTGACCTCCAACAAGCATTTTCTGGACATGGTCTCCATTGTTAAATGCAAGCTACTGAAGCAGAGCAGTGGATTGCACATTCTTTGAAGGCAAGGAACATAAATAAACCCAGATTTAAAACTGCACACTGAGACCGAGTGTGGTGAGGCATGCCTTTAATCTGAATACTTGTGAGAAACAAGATGAACATAAATTCAAGGTCATTCTTAGTCACAGAGCAAATTCAAGGCAAGCTCAGGATACTTGAGACCCTGTCTCAAAAAACAGACACAAATACCAGGGTAGTGGTGCATGCTTTTAATCCCAGCACTCGGGAGGCAGAGGCAGGAGGATCTCTGTGAGTTCGAAGCCAGCCAGGTCTACATAGTGAGGTCCAGGACAGCCAGAGCTACATAGTGAAACCCTGTCTTTAAAAAACAAACAAACAAACAAAAAAACAACAACAACAAAACACAAATAAAATAAAGCAAAACCTTGCAAATGGAACACATACATTTATTCATACTTTCTCTGGAAACATCACTAAACTATCATTAATGAGTCAGATGCAACGGCATGCACCTACTTGGGAAACAAAGGCAAGAAGATAACTTGAGCACAGGAGTTTTGGGCCAGCCTGCTCAACACATTGAGATCTTATCTCTTTAAACATTATTATTAAAGGCTGGAGAGATGGCTCTGTGGTTAAGAGCACTGGCTGCTCTTCAAAAGGACTCAGGTTTGATTCCCAGCACTCACACAGAAGCTCACAACCATCTGTTATTATAGTTCCATGGGATCCAATGTCCTCTTTGGCCTCTAAGGACACCAAGCACACAAGTGGTGTATATCTGTACATGGAAAAAATATCCATATACATAAAAACAAACAAAAAAATATATTAGCAAGTGCACACACACACATACACACATAAATGAGCCAGAAATGGTGGTGTATACCTGTAATCCCAGTATTCAGTATTCAGAAAAGGGGAACATGAGACAGAAGGTTGAAAGCCAGCTTGGGTTACATAGTGAGATCCTATCTAAAACACACAGACACACACACACAAAGAAGTAAATAAACAAACAAACAATAAAACACAAATATCTACTATTCACTGAGTATTGTTTTTTATTATATGAAATTTGAAGTTCATTAAGTAATTGAATCTTTAGTACTCAGGTAATGATGTCCATTTATGGAGGAATAAACTGACTCACTAGCATTTAAGGAATTTAAGTTTTGTCAGCTATGAAGTGGCAGAGTAGGATTCAGAGCCATGCAGAGTCTGTGCCACAAATGCCTCTCAGATCATCGAGAACAGCAAAGTTCCCAAGGCAGATACAGTACATCGAGAGATTAGAAACATCAACAATGATTACAAGATGAAAACCAGACAAGGCAGTGCTGGACTGATGGAGAATTCTGAGCAATACAGAGGTCAAGCAACTGCAGAACAAGCCTTGAACTCCGAGCACTAGGAACACCAGTCTCCTCAGAAGGTGTGTCATGAGGAGCGGCCCAAAACAGGCAGTACTGGTCCTCTCTACCGGGCAGGCAACTGCTCTGTCACTGCCAACAAAAAACAGGTGGATTACTCTCTGAACAGGATGAACTCGTGACTCCAGGCTTGGGTAACTAGGGCATCCCTGAATACAAAGAAGATTCATTGATTCTGAATATGCCCTGAAAGGACAAGTCTATACATTATATTATTCTATAGCTTGGTTCTTGGAATGTAGTACTAGATGATAGCATCGCTGGTGAACTCGACAGGGCCCATGCCATACCTATGAGTCAGAAATTCTAGGGTGAGCTCTAATGAACAACAAGGCCACCAGGTGATTCTAATACCCGATGAAGTTTGAGAACCATTACCCTAATAGGGGGACAACTAGTTACTAAATCATCACATGCCAAAAAGTCTCTAACCAGTCTTCAGTGCCTGCTTAACTGAAAAAGAGTCAGGACTCACCGAAGTTTGAGGAAAGACTTGATTATGAGAACAGCTCTTACTGTGAGTAGTAAAATGTAGACCTGGCCTTTCTATGGCTCCTAACACCACTGAGCACTCCTGAGGCTTTATAGAAGAGTCTAGTTCTAACCTATGATTTTTTTGTTTTGTTTTGTTTTCTGTTTTTTGAGACAGGGTTTCTCTGTGTAGCCTTGGCTGTCCTAGAACTCATGCTGTAGACCAGGCTGGTCTCAAACTCACAGAGATTCACCTGCCTCTGCCTCCTGAGTGCTGGGACTGTACCACTACCACCTGGCACAGCCTAAATTTTTTTTTAAAGATTTATTTATTTATTATGTCACCAGATCTCGTTACAGATGGTTGTGAGCTACCATGTGGTTGTTGGGAATTGAACTCAGGACCTCTGGAAGAACAGTCAGTGCTCTTAACCTCTGAGCCATCTCTCCAGCTACCCAGCCTAACTCTTTTTAAAAACATTTTTATTTATCGTGTGTGTGTGTACGTGCCACAGCACACCTGTGGAGGTGGAAGGCAGAGGACAATTTCCAGGAGTCAGTTCTCTCCTTCCACTACGTGGGTCCCAAGGCTTGAACTCAGGTCATCAGGCTTGGTAGCAAGCGCCTTTACCCAATCAGCCTATTGCCAGTCCACAGCCTAAATCTTAACCCAAAACTTCTTTCTTATTTCTTTCTTCTTTCTGTCAAGGGGCAGCCCGGCATGATTCAAAGCACAGGACACCAGACCAGAACGCTGGTAGTGAACAGGTGGCAAATATATCCTTCTCCCCAAGCAGCCCATTAGCCTGGCCTCCAGGACCTTTGGTGGTGACCATGGGTTGTTTTCACTGGTCCCTACTCATCTCAAATGTTACTGTCATAATTAAGACATTCTTCAGCTCCCAAATCTCTAGTGGCCCTTGCCATCTTCTGCATCCTTTACTCCAGGTTGTTTTTCTTAATCTTCTTGGTTTCCCTCTTTTACCTGGGAAGATTCTGCCCCTTCTTAGACCATTTCAGTACTCTAATAGAAAACCATTTCTTTCAGGATTGATGAAAAAGTTCTGACAGGTGTTAAACAAAGAATACCAAGTATCTCATTTAATCCTCACTAATAGTGAGATTTAGAGTCATCTTTATTTTCACATTTGGAAAACCTAAGCTTAGAGAGATTACAGCTAGCATTTTAATGCAAATCCTCTGTCTCCAAAGCCAGACTCTCAGACTCTTTTACTTTTTAAAGTGCCAAACTACTAACCATCCTACTTAGCAGTCTGACTCGAATANGTGGAGAAGCAACGTTTCCTTAACTAAGTAGAATAAAAGCTAAAAGGTGTCTGTGTCTTTCTGTTGTTTTGAATCAGGAAGAGGGTGGGTCAGGCGCAGACACTAAGAGCCTTCCAGGCAAAGGCCAGCAGGAAAAACCACAGGCAAGCAGCATCTGCCCACCTGGAGGGGATCCACCTGGCTCAGCAGCGTAGTCAAAGGGCAGCCCGGCACGATTCAAAGCACAGGACACCAGACCAGAATGCTGGTAGTGAACAGGAGGCGAATATATCCCTCTCCCCAAGCAGCCCATTAGTCTGGCCTCCAGGACCTTTGGTGGTGACCGTGGGTTGTTTTCTAGTGTGGAGCAGAGTAGTCCACATCAAAAGATCTCCAGATGCGATTCTAAAAGCGCCAAGGGCAGGCAATGACTCCAGAAGAGAAGGCTTAGCCTCTACAACAGCACAGCCAACTTCAAGGAGCACAAAAAATGACTTTATGACAGAAAGATGTTTTAGTGGTGTCCATCGGAATGTGGAGTCAGTCACCGCCCCTTCCTCCCTAGACTGGCTGTAAGAACATTTTCTCTTGTCTATGTGACAGAAAAGGAGGCGGATACCCCAATGTCTCCTTTCCTTAGGGCGTCAGCTGCACAATTCTCAGTCTTTCCTTCCAATGGCTGAACAGCTGCCCCTTTTCCTCTCCAGCTTGGCCTCAATCCCCCTCTGCGCTTGGCACCGCTCTCTCCTACTCTGTTCCCTCTAACCTCTCTCCACCCTCAGTCCGCTGGACCTCTTCCCCTGTCCACCACCCCTCTTTTCTTCCCGCTCGGTCCCTTTCCCCTCAGTCAGCCACCGCCCAGACCACGATACCTTGAGCGTTACATCGCACAGCTTGCCCTGCCGCCGGATCTCCTCCATGACGCCGTAGCCACGACTAGGCAACTCCGACACGGAGAAATGCACCAAGTCCTCCAGCTCCTCCGCGCCGTCCTCCACCATCTTCCTCGGCCGCCGTAACTGCGCAGGCCTGGCCGGCAGGCTTCACACTAACCAGGGCGGGGCAAGGGAGCACGCCGACCACAGCTCGGAGCGCGAAGCAGAAATCCCACAAGCCTGTACGGCCGCCGTACTCGCAAATTCCTCTGCACCGGAAGTCTCGCTGCCCCGCTTCCTGGTTCGTACATAGCCTCCTTTTCCCACAACCTATACTTCAGTTTCGCATATACAGCTGCTCCAAGACTTTCAGGTCAGTTGACTCCATCTTCGTCTTCTTTGTTCAGCCCCGACTTTACCTGTGTCTTCAACACAGGAATGTGAACTTCAATTCCGCCACCACCTTACACTACTTCCGGAGTCCCTGGAAGCTTCCCGTTGCCATGGCGACTGTGTACACGGTCGGCTAGCTGTCCAGATTGCAAACAGAGCTCCCTCAAGTCTCTGCAGTTATAGCGGTCGCTCTACCCGAGTGCCGCTTCCTTGCGAGGTGAGCAGTGGTCACGCGCCAGTGGTGTTAAGTAAAAGGGAAACCTGATGGGAATATCCGCTCTGGCAGTGGCTGGATTCCAAACTCCTCTTGGGGCCTTTATTTGTAAAAAACCGAGGCACCCCTAGAGAGCATTGTGCCCCTTTCAGCCTGATCGCAGCTTAGGAGAGCGTGGAGTTTCTGAACTAATGTTCTCTAGTCCCACGAGTCTCCACTGGGGTCCCACGACTCGCCCTAGACAAAAGGGGCTTGAGGTGGAGTGTCAGAGGTCGTTCAGACATTTCACTCCTCGATTTTCGAACTGGAGAGACCTTCGGGATCATCACTTTGAGCCATTTGAGCTGCAGAGGAGGAAAACCCTCCAGAGGGGCACGGGAATGGGACTGAGGGCGCCTGCCATACACACCTTAGAAAAGGATTCCCATACACACTGGGTGAGAAATGACAGAGAGGCCGGTTTTGCCTGGATGCCTTTTTTGGGTTCATCTCACCGTGTGATACCGTAGGTGTCGTGGGTTTAGATGTTTCTTGGGCAGCCTTTGTCTCTGATCTAATAAGAGCATCGTAGATGGGGACCCGTAGTGCCTATTAGTCATCCCATCCAATGGTCTTTCTCCTCTTGTCAAGCTTTCATGGGTCATGTATATTCTGATCATCCCTAGACCCAAAACAAATGAAGAAACACTGAATCTCTCAGCACAGAGGTCTCCTGGTGGCTACTTAAATTCATTTTACCACACCAGAAGTATCTAAGGATTGTGTTCAAATGACTGGGGGTATTCTGTGCAAAGTCCTGAGGGAAAGGTACAGTACCTAATGGGGAGGGTGTGTTGAGACTGAACATGGCTTCTTGTACCTGGAAATCAAGTGCGTCCTCTCAAGAAGTCTGCAAGTTCAGGGGTTAGAGGTAGTGCGGGAGAGGAGTGACATCGTATACCTTGGAACTTTCTCAGTAGTGACTGAAGATGGACCCACCTATGGAGATTCAGTCACCCTTTGACTTCCAGCCATAAGTATCACCACCAACCACCATTTCTTGAGCACCTGCTGTGTGCTGGGCGCTGTTTTGGACTTTGTGGGGGGAATCACAAGAGATAAAAGGCACAGTCCTTGTCCTCAAGCAGCTTGTAGTTTGATTTGGGAGCTGAAGCCCACATAAATGAAGCGACGTAAGAACGGTAACAAGCAGTATTTCAGTAAGTGCAAAACGGCATGTGGCTTTGATGTGCTATTGAGTAGTAGGGTCATGGGAGGAGTTTAGATGATTGGAAAGGCTCACTGAAGGTTGCATATGACTCCAGGAATGTTTGGCACGAGCATCAAGAGAACCTTGGGAAAAACAGATGGGTGCCTGCATGTGCATGCGCACGTTGGAAATTTCAGGGCAGAAAAGGAGGAAAGCTCTGAGAAGTTCTTTGAGCTGGCCTGTGAACTTGCTTCCAGAACTCTCTGGATTCTTTGTGAACCCTTCCAGAGGTTATACTCAATGGCATTGGAATCTTCCTGGGCAGGAAGATGGGCTCTTGGGGTTTGTGTTGGGGAGAGTTTCTCAGAGCTGTAGGAATTGAGTAAAAAGCCCACTTGTCACCTGGAGGCGCTGTCCCAACACTTGGGAAGCTAAGGCAAGAAGACTGAGACTTCAAGGCCAGTCTGGGCTACTCTGTGACACATTATCTCAAAGAAAAAATTTAAAACCATGAACAACAAACCACTTCTCTCTACTCCCAGTTTCTCAGTAATACAAATCAAAGTGAAGTTGGAAATGAAATCTTCCCTTCTGTTTTCCTCAGTTTGGGGTTCACATTAGAGCTATGTGTGATTTTTTTTTCTAGAGCTCAATTTTGCAGACAAAAATGTTCAACCAAGCTATGTTCTTTTCTTACCTAAATATTTTTTAGATTAATTTTCTAAAAAACAAAAAATTCTAAAAGATCCAAGAGTGCTAGGAAAAGACTTCCATGAAATAGTGACTTGAGGATGTAGGAAATGTTCATGCTGTAATAGGCAAATTTGGGAGTATGTGTTTGCTTACTTGACTTGACAGCTGCAGTGCATATGATGGGTGATGCTTCCATTTTATCCACATCATCTAAACTGGAAGAGCAGCACCTTCTATTGAACTTGTTTCTGTAGGATACGTAACACCACATGGTGGAAGGAGAGAGCTCATTCTGTTGTCCTTTGACTGCTACCACATGCTGAGGCAGGTGTCTCTCATCCCTAATAATAATAATAATAATAAATGTATATTTTAAAAGTTACTTAATCTATTCTCACAGTTAGTCTGATGGAGACAGAGGCATAAAAGAACATCTGTTAATGAAGAAAAGGCAACTGGCTTTAATGTGTTCCAGGCAAGTGTATCTGGAGAAAATAGAATAAATGAAGCAAAGCATAAATGGGTTCATCTTAGATATTGGACATTTCTAGAAACAGCAGCCAAAATCAGGCCACTAAAGGGAGCAGTCTTTTTGCTTTGGATTTCAGTCTCTTTGGAGTCATGGTGGGAAATGGCAAAGCAGCCTATGAGACAGGAGGCACATGTACTTGTTGGGTAGTGACAGTGGCTTGCAACTGGTCTCTTGTAGCCCAGGCTGTCCTCCAACTCACAATGGAGCTGAGGCTGGCCTTGAACTCTGATCTACCTGCCTTCACTTCTGAAGTATTAGGGTTCCATGTGGGCACCACCATGCCAGGCTTTTATTCTGATCTTGACAAATGACCTCTCCCTTCTAGTTGGTATTTGATGATGACCGCTAATGATATTGTTGTTCTCTTCTCTTTAGCTAGGATGGGTACTAGGAAAAAGGTTCAAGCCTTTGTTCGTGTCAAGCCTACCGATGACTTTGCTCATGAAATGATCTCATATGGAGATGACAACAAAGTAAGTGTTTGCTTTCTCTTCTCCAGTGTGACCTTATTTTCCAGCAGCCATTCAAGGATCAAAACAGAGGGACTGGGGAGACGGCTCAGTGGGTAAAGATGGCCTGCCACCAAGTATGAAGACCTGAGTTCTATTCCCTGGATCCACAAGGTGGAAAAAGAGAGTCAGCTCCTAAAAGTTATCCTCCAAATCCCATACACATGCTGTTGTATGCACATTTACATACATACATACACACACACACACACACACACAAATAAATACAATTTTCAACAAAAGGACTAAGACAGAATTGATAAATGTTCAGGTGGACTCTAGAGTCAATGAACTCCAAACTACCCTGTTAGTGAGGAAGTTCATAAGAGTCTCAACTTTTTTCCTTTCATTTGTTCATCTGGTGTGGGGGGTGCGCATACATGTGTGCTACAACACAAATGTGGAAGTCAGAGAGCAACTTGCAGGATTATAGAGTAGGTTCTTTCCTTCCTCCACATGGGTCCTGGGGAATCAAACTGAGGTTGTCAGGCTTGGTGACAGGCACCTTTCCTCACTGAGTCGACTTGACAGCCCTCAAGTAGACCTTTTTTAAACAAATAATTCAAGAACAAATTGCTCAGATCTTGAAAGTCCTGATACTCAGAAAAGACCTCAAGGATGGCCCTGGATGATGTGCTCCATGGGCACGTTTCCAACAAACACAGAAGCACAGAGCATGAAACTGGTGAGGCAACATTTAATATGTGGTGTTGTTTGACTTTTCTGGAGACAGGGTCTCATGTAACCCAGCCGGCTTTAAACTGGCTATTTACAGAGGATGATGATTTGGAACTCATGATCCTTTTGCTTCTCCTTCCCAAATCCTGAGATTATAGGCACATGTCACCACACCTTGTGACCCCATCAGTCTTGGCCTTAGTTTTGTTCTTCTCTGGGTGTCTGGGTCTTGGTTATTGGATTATAGCTGCCAGTAGATTTCATGAGAGTCCCCATCAAGAGCTTGGAATAAGCTGGCATGGTGCTATACTGTGGTTTGAACAGTTGAGAGACTGAGAGGAAAAAGCCAAATGCCTAAATTCAAAGTGAGTCTTCATATCATAAAATTGTCTTTAAAAGAAAAAAAAAACTTGGAATCTTACTGGGAATTGGTTGAAGGTGCATCTGAAAATCTTGATTACAAGTATGTTGTTTTAAACTTCGGCACAGTGGCTATGCCTTAATCTAATGCTATTTCAGCCAGCAATTGCAGCTCTGCAGTTACCAGCCTGCTTCTCGAGCAGCAGCCTGTCTGCTCAGGCCACAGTCTGGTGGGAATCCTGTTCCTGTAGGCACTGGCTCTGTTTCAGCCTCTAAAGGTAGCTTTAACTAAATCTCTGTCATTCTATTTATAAATAAGATTGAGGATTCAAAGGCTGGTGTGAAAACCTGCTAGCTCAGAGAGGATGGGTTACAATTAGCTAACCTTCCCTCCTTGCTGGTGTCTCCAAAAGACCTGTGGTTCTGCTTCCCCAAACTAGGAAAGGCTAGGCCACTCTAAACTCCACCCTACTTCTTCCTGTGTCTCTCTCCCTCTCCTGGATGCCCTCTCATGCTCTATGATTACTTTCTGTCAAATAGTTGCTAATGCAGCCACCTGACCCAAGGTTAATTTTATTTAATTAACGCAAATGCAAACTCGTTCATAGCGTGATCCAATATCCCTCAGTTTACACTAACACAAATGACTGTGTCTGAAAAATTCAGAGACTTTATGTGACCATTCCATCATTGCTCCCATTGGGTCACAATTGTTTGTGGAAGTAATTCCTGGACATAGTGAAGAGGATGGAGGGGCATCACCACCTATAGCCAAACAGACAAGGCCTGGGCCAGGGCCATTGTTTCTAATTTCACTGCTACTCTTGCCTAATTCAAAGCTTCTATACTTATGGGATGTAAATAAATCTGATTTAATTAGAACCTGACAAATTGGGGCTGGAGAGATGGCTGAGTAGGTAAGAGCACTTGCTGCTCTTGCAGAGGACTTGGGCCTCATTCCTAGCACCCACATGACAGTTCACAACTGTATGTAACTTCAGTTCCAGGGGATTTGACTCCCTTTTCCTGAACTCTGCAGATACCAGGCATACATGCCGTACACATGCATACATTCACATAAAACATTCACACATGTAAAATAAAAAGTAAATCTAAAAAAATCAAAACTAAAAAAAAAATCAGCCTGGTGATGGTAGCACGTGCCTTTGAGTCCAGCACTCGGGAGGCAGAGGCAGGCTGATCTCTGTGAGTTTAAGGCCAGCCTGGTCTACACAGTAGTTTTAGTACAGCCAGGGCTGTTACACAGAGACACCCTGTTTTGAAAAACCAATAAAATAAAATTATAAAAAAAAAAACTGAAAAAAATCCTTTGTTTTCTCTAAGGCCTCAGTTATCAGTGATTGTTTATTATTTATTTATTTAGATGATAGAGTCTCCCTATATAGCCCTGGTTGTCCTGGAACTCTCTATGTAGACCAGGCTGGTCTTGAACTCATGGAGAGCTGCCTGCCTCTGTTTCCTGAGTGTTATCAGAGAGTCTTTTTACAAAGGTTTCCTAAAATAACTCCAACCCCCTCTTCTTTCTGTGATGTTTCTCACTATGTAGACTGTCCTGGAACTCCAGGTCCTCCTGACTCAGCCTTCCAAAGGCTGAGATTTCAGGTGTGTGTCACCCACACCTGGCTTCTCCCTGTCTCTCCCTCTCTCTCTTTTTCCCCAGAGCATTGATATTCACTTGAAAAAAGATGCTCGGAAAGGAGCTGTCAATAACCAGCAGACAGACTGGTCATTCAAGCTGGATGGAGTTCTTCATGACGCCTCCCAGGACTTGGTTTATGAGACAGTCGCCAAGGAAGCAGTTTCTCAAGCCCTTGATGGATACAATGGTAATTTAATCAGTTGTCATTTTATCTAGGACTCTGAGAAGGCCCTCCTGGAGGAAGAGGTACAAGAGGTACTCTGTTCTGAATAAAATAAAANATAAGAACTTTGCTTACTAACATTGTATACTGGTCAGCCTGTGGTCTAGTGGTAGAAAGAGTTCGGGACAGCCCCTGCTCCTACTGTTAGGAATCCCACAAGTGGACCAAGCTACACAACTGTCACATTCTGTTTGTAACATTGTAGGCATGGTTCCATCCAGTCTCTGGGATCTTACCTTTGTTGGTTGTTAGAAGACCCTGGCTTTTTTTCATGTTTCTTAGATGGCCAACTGTGTAGCCTTGTTTCCAATAAATTGGTTTTATTTGAGGGGTGAGGGGGAGACCTAATCTCAGTCTCAATCTCACTGTGTAGACTAGGCTGGCCTAGGACTCACTCTGTAGACCAAGCCAGCCTCAAACTCACAGAGATCTACTTGCCTCTCTGCCTCTGCCTCCTAAGTGCTGGGATTAGAGGTATGAGCAACCATGCCCAGCCTAAAAACAACTTTATTGGGAATTTTTTTATTAAATTTATTTATTTTACATCTCAACCAGTTTCCCCTCCTTCCTCCAATTCCCTCCCCTACCTCACCTCTGCCCCTCCCCCATCCACTCCTCTGTTTCTATTCAGAAAGGGGCAGGCTTCCCATGGGTGTCAACAAAGCATGGCATATCAAGTTTTAGTAGGACTAAGCTCCTCCCCTTTTATTAAGGCTGGGCAAGGCAATCCAGTATGAAGAATAGGTTCCCAAAGCCAGCCAAAGAGTTCGGGACATCCCCTGCTCCTACTGTTAGGAATCCCACAAGTGGACCAAGCTACACAACTGTCATATATATGTAGAGGGCCTAGGTCAGTCCCATCAGGCTCTCTGTTGTTGGTTCAGACTCTGTGAGCTCCTATGAGCCAGGTTAGTTGTTTCTGTGGGTTTTCTTGTGATGTCCTTGACCCTACAACCCTGGACTCTTACAATCCTTGCTCTCTCTCTTCAGCAGAATTCCCCGAGCTTGGCCTAATGTTTGGCTGTGGGTCTCTGCATCTGTTTCTATCAGTTACTGGAACAAAGCTCTCTGATGACAATTGGGGTAGTCACCAATCTATGAGGATAGCAGAATATTGTTAGGCATCATTACATTGACATTTTTTCCCCCTCAAATCATGTTTGGTTCTATTCTAGGTCTCTGGGCCATCCAGCCTCTGGGTCCTGGCCCTCCAGGCAGTGTCAGGGGTGGGCTTACTTTCGTGGCATAGGTCTGAGGCTGGACTAGTCATTGGTTGGTCACTCCCACGGTCTCTGTGCCACCCTTACGCTCCACCCCACCCCACCCCCATACATCCTATAGACAGGACAGACTGTAGGTCAAAGGTTGTGTGCTAGGTTGATGTCTCAATCCCTCTACTGGAAGTCTTGCTTGATCACAGGAGATGACCAGTTCAGTCTACGAATCCACTGTTGCTAGGAGTCTTAGCTGGAGTCATCCTTGGAGATTCCTGGGAGTTTCCCTTGCACCAGGTTTCTGCCTGACCCTGAAATGCCCCTCCTTTCCAGTCATCTCTGATTTTTTTGTTTTGTTTTGTTTTTCAAGACAGGGTTTCTCTGTGTAGCTTTGGCACTTTTCCTGGAACTCACTCTGTAGCCCAGGCTGGCCTCAAACTCACAGAGATCTGCCTGCCTCTGCCTCCCGAGTGCTGGGATTAAAGGCATGTGCCATCACCACCCATCTTGGTTTGTTTTTTGAGGCAAGATCTCACTGTGTAGCCTTAGGCTGGTCTGGAACTCACTATATATACTAGCCTGGCCTCATACTCAATATCTGTCTGCCTCTGCCTCCGGAGTGCTGGATAAAATATTTTCTTAAAACAGGGTTTTGGTATATATCCCAGACTGGCCTTGAACTTATAACCATTTTCCTGCCTCTGCTTCCCCAGCCCTATGATTACAATACAAGCCTGTGCCATTACATGTGTTTTGTTTTGTCTGTTTGTTTTTTAATCTTTATAAAAGTTAATGAGGCTGGAGAAATGGATCATGAGTTAGGAGCATTGGCTGCTTGCTCTTCTAGAGGATCCAGGTTCAGTTACCAGCACCCACAAGGCAGCTCACAGCCAAGGATATCCAATACCTTCTTCTGGCCTCTTTGGGCACCAGGCACTCACATGATCCACAGACATACACGCAGGCAAAACCACAATACATTTAAAAATAAATTAAAACAAAACAAAACAAAAAACCCAGCACCTTGAGAGTATGACATAGTAGCAAATCCCTGTAATCCCAGCACTTGGAAGTAGAGGCAGGAGGATCAGGAGTTCAAAGTCACCCTCAGCTACCTACCAGTGAGATGCCAGCCTGAGCTACATGTGGCCCTATCTAAAAATTTAAAAAGCTTAAAAAAATAAAAATAAAGTTGCAGTTTACAGACTTTGCCAACTGGTGGCTACTGGTTAGAATGTTCTCTGTTTTGCAAGGGTTTATTTGTTGGTTGGTTACTTGGTACTAGGTATCAAACCCAGAGCCTCACAAATATTAAGCACACGTTCTATCACTATGCTGCATACATAGCTCCAAGAGTTTTAGACTTTCTGTTGGAAAGTCCATGAAGAGAGCCAGGCATGGTTGTGCATGTTTATAAGTCCAGCACTTGGGAGGTGGAGGCAAGAGATAAGGAATTTGAGAACAGTTTGAATTATATAGCTAGACTCTCTCAGTTTTATGAGGAAAATCCAGAGTCTTGAGGTGCCAACATTGTAATGTATTCTACAAGTGATACATAGATGTGGTCCTCACGGACCCAGTGATATATATGTTCATGATTCCTTGAGAAGCTGTGGCCTGGAGGTAAAGACGGGCGATTAAGAACTAGAAAACTTAATAGTGAGGCACTTGGTGCTACAGAACTACAGATGGGCCCTGAATGCCAGCTGAAGTGACTTCTGGCTCATTAGCAATGGGCTAATTGCTAATTGTTTCTGGCTCCAACCCAGATGCTGAATTAGGGCCACTCATTTAAAACCTACCACCAATCCCAGCTCCTGTGAAACAAAGGCACACAGAGAATTCCAGGGCCTATTGTAGCCTCACTAAGTCGGCCATGTAGATTCACAGATGCAGTCTTTAGAGCAGCTCTAATTCAAGAGGAAGAAGGAATGAGAGCCCATGGTGACAATGGTTGCATCCCAGAGTCTAGTATAATGATGATGTAAAAGGTGCAAATTAAAGTCTTCTCAGGGTAGGCAATTGGTTACAGTTCATGGCCCAGCCATGGTGGCCCATTTCTGGAAGTGACATGATACTAATGAGGAGCCTTGTAGCCTATAAATAATTCTCTTAGCAAGGTATAGGGTCACAGGCTGGCTATCTCAGTACTTGGGCAGTAGAAGCAGGTGGATCAGGAGTTCAAGTCATTCTTGGCTATATAGCTTGATGCCAACATGGGCTACGTGAGACCATATCTCAAACAGATCAATTAAAAAAAGCTCACCATTGACAGGAATACCCTTCTTACACCATCTCTTTCTGGAAATTTGTCTCTGTGGGGTGTCTCCTGCCAGCTCTCATGAACCCATGCAGTTCATGGCCTTGAGAAGGACTGGGGTCTAATGTTCCAGTTCCCTCCTATTCTTTTCAAGAAAAGTTCCAGGGGGCTGGAGAGATGGCTTAGTGGTTAAGAGCATTGGCTGCTCTTC
>LZPO01107908.1:646416-660413 GCA_001675575.1 Neotoma lepida
CTGGAGGCTGCTTCCCCTAACAGGGTCCACTATCCCACTCACCTTCTGATTAGACCACATGTGTCCCCTGTGACACACTGAACAGTCATCCAGTGGTACTGCCACCATCTCAGCCACACTTTCTGTATGGGGCAAAATGCATCCTCAAGAGTGAGGAGAACCAGATGGCTGAGGACAGCCAGCAGAGACCGTCCACACTAGGAGACCTGCTGAGCCGGGATGTGGATTCTGATACATGCCTTAAGTCTCAGCCAGCATAATACCAGGGGTCTATCAACAAGCATGCACGGCAACAGCAACTAGACTGTAGCAGACCTTGTGGTCTGAGGAGACCTTTGGATCTGTGGTAGACACAGCTGTGGTCACTTGTTTTGGCAGCAGCTCCCCCCAGTGGTCGTTTTGTGACAAAGAAAAGCCTGTTCATGGTGAGAAGTCTCAGTGAGAAATTCCTTGTNCCTCTTTTACAAAATATACTCAGATATCAAATGTAAGTGATTTGGCAAGTTCTGTTGCTCAAAATTTATCATCTTCTACTTACTTGAATCTATGAAATGTTCTCTATATGCCAGGCACTTTCCTTTCTCCTTCTTCCCTCTCCCTTCCCTCTTCTTCCTCCTTTTTAAGAAGTTTGTGACAGTTGCAGTATAGCCCAGGCTGCCTCTATGCTATGTAGCCAAGGCCGACCTTGAGCTATTGATCCTCCTGACTTCACCTACCAAGGGCTAGAGTTACGTGCATGTACACACCACCACATTTGACTTTTCCTTCCTTTGTTGTGCTAAGGCCTGACCCCAAAGGCTCACACATGCTGAGCCACACCCCAGGCCAAGAGTGTTCATTGATAAATGGATCTTAGGAGGTGGTAGACCCAGGTGGAGGCAGCAAATCACTGGGGTGTGCATTTGAAGGGTGTAGCTTGTTCTTGGACCCTTCCTCACTCTCTCTGCTCCCTGGCCACCATGAAGTGAACAGCTTTGCTTTAGCACCCATTCCACCCACCCTCATCACTTAAACTTCATTTCTGGCCCAAAGCAATTTGCTCAGATTTGATTGTTTTTGAGACAGAGTCTCACTAGGTAACCCTGGCTAGCCTGGAAATTGTTATGTAGCCCAGGTTGACCCTGAACCCTCAGAGACCTGCCTGTCTTTGCCACCTGAGTGCTGGGATTAAAGACATGGACTACTACACCTGGCTAGCTCAGATATTTTGTTACAGCAACAAAAAGTGACTAACACAGGGATCAAGCCTTTACAACAGGAGCCTTCAGTGGACATTTAAGATTTAAGCTATGGGAGTCTGGCATGGTAGCACATGACTATAATCCCAGCACTCAGAGNGCCCGCCCACAGGATCAGAAGTTCAAGGTCATTCTTGGCCACATGATGGCTTTGTAGCCAGCGTGGGCTACATTGAACTCTGTCTCAAATATACATATAGTGATATTTTTAGAAAGAGCAGTGTGAGGTGGGGAAGAGATTACAATTTTAAATAGAGTGATTATATTCCTCCAATTTGGAATTGTTTGAATGAAGGTTTTCTATATGTTTGGGAATGAACCATGGAAATATGGTAGAGAAAAGTGTCCCTGGGCAGAGTGGATGGGTATGCAGAAACATAAATGTACCAGTATGTAGGCAGTGGAGTGGATCAGAGAAGAGCAGTAGGAAAGAGGTATGGGGGACAGTCATAAAGTGTATCTCAGGTCAATGTTATTTTATAGACATCTATAAGGATAAATATAATCCTTATGNCACTGTTTATCATTGCAGGAAAAGGAGGTAAAGACCTGGGGAGGTGGCTCGGTTGGTAGAGTATAAACAAGGCATATTAGTGCATACTGTAACTCCAGCATTTGACAAGTATGAGTAGGAGGGTCAGATGTCAAGATCATTGTCAGTTACATAGCAAAGCTTGAGGCCAGCCTGAGATAAATGAGGGTTTGGTAAATTAAGGTGCTTGCCATCAGCACTGGTGGTACCTCAGTTCACTGCCCAGGATCCATGGTAGAAGGGGAGAACTGAGTCCTGTAACTTGTCCTTTTGACCTCCACACATATGCCATGGTCTAGGAAGGGCAGTATCCTGGGAGACTAGGGAACTCCTGGAGCTACTGGGAGTTGGGTTTGAAGAAGACCCGTAGCCTGTGCTTCCTGTTCTCAGTCTCCTTTGCTGAAAGAAACCATCTTAGACCAAGCTCATTCCAGTTGGAGAAGGTTCACCANCAAGGATGGAATGTCCTAGAAACTAAGAACATACTCTATGGATTNCCAGGAATAACCAGGATATCTGGGTCCAAATTAAGAAATTGAACATTTGGCTGGGTGTGGTGGTATATGCCTTTAGTCCCAGCACTCTGGAGACAGAGGCAGATGGAGCTCTGTGAATTTGAGGCCAGCCTGGCCTACAGAGTGAGTTCCAGCATAGCCAGAGCTATACAGAGAAACCCAGTCTTAAAAACAAACANTCACTGAAAACCATTTGAATTTAGTTGGTCAGTAATGAAAAAAATTAATTTGGATAAAAATATAACTTTTTTGCAAAAGAAAAAGAAATTGAGCATTTGATGTGAAGAAGCCAGGTAGTTTTTCTGATGACCTTCTTCTCTACTTCTTATATTTTCCTGGCAGAGAATGGTCAAGAACTTGGAGAAGGAGCTGGCATTACTTAAGCAGGAACTGGCCATCCATGATAGCCTGGTAAGGAACNGGCTATGGGGGAGGAGGGAAAGCTGTTGGGGGCATAGACCGGGGCAAACAGCATGATGGGTTAAGCAGGGGCTGTAGGATGGGTTAGGTAGTAGGAAAGGATCAGCAATAGGCATAGTGGGGCAGGTGGAGTCCTCCAGTGGCCTACCTGGGCTTGTGGTCATGATTCTGATGGTTGGTCCTCAAGGCAGAGCCAGCATCTCCCTACGTTGTGGTTTGCTGAGACTTCTGGTTTTGAGCAGCAGGCTTCATGTACAGTGCCTCTTTCATTTCTCCCCTTCCCCATTGTCTCTCTGACCCATACATCTGGCCTGTTTTCAGGCCTTCCCTGCCAGGACCAGACAGTAAAGCAAACAGCCAGCATAGGTATCAGATACTGTACCAGCCCCATACTTTGGCTCTCAGAATGGCCTTTTGCTGCTCCTGCTTGGGCTCAGGTTCTTGTTGCTTATGTAGCACATGTTCTTCATCCTTCAAGTCCAACCGCACCCTCGTGAACTACGACCCCATGGATGAAATCCAGATTGCTGAAATCAACTCCCAAGTGCGGAGGTACCTGGAGGGGACGCTGGACGAGATCGATGTAAGGAGTTCTGCTGTGGGACCACCATGCTCAACTAGCTTGGACTTCCTTTCTGAGTACTGCCATATATGGAATGAGTGCAGTAGATGGGAACTGGTGTAAACCCTAGCTTCCATGTTTAGGGTTACAAACCTGTGGAGCTATATACAACGTCCAGTGGGCTGGAACACTCTTATACCAAAGGCAGTCTGTCTCACGGGCACAGGCACAGGACTTGAAGCAAAGCTGCTTTAATGGAATCCCAGGTTCCTCCAGCCGAGTGACCTGGGCTGACTGTTCAGTAGCCTCATCTGTACAGCAGAGGGAACACAGGCTCANGTTGACTAAGTTACCCCATAAGATAAGCTTGGCTGTGCCTGGTGGCATGAAGCTGATAAAGGATGGTGGTCAGGTTGATTGTAGTTAAAGGAAACCTGCCCCCCAGAGTCCACTGTTGGAGTATAAAAGGAGAGGACAGCGGGCACACAGGAAGAGCTAGAGAGGGGGATGAATCTTGTTTTTTGTTTTTTTTTTACAGTGCAGCCATAAGACCTTTCACCAGGGAGCTACATGGGCTGCTATCCCTCTCATGACAGTCTATAACTCCAGTTCCAGGGGATCTGATGTCCTCTTCTGGTCTTTGAGAGCATCAGGCATTCATGCAGGCAAAGCATCATACACATAAAAATAAAAATAAAAATCTTTAGAACACTTAAAAATAGTTTTTAATAAAGGCTCAACGAGTACTCAATTTTAAAGCTATTAATCAGGGACTAGGGATATGACCCAGTTGATGGAGTGCTTGCCTATTGTGTAGGAAGTCCTGGGTTTGCATCCCCAGCATCACATACACAGGGCCTAGTGGCACACGCCTGTAATCCCAGTACTTGGGAGGTGGAGGCAGGAGGATCAGAACTTCAGGGACATTCTCAGGTATACAGCAAGTTCCAGGATAGCCTTGGATATATGAGACCCTGTCTCAAAACAGACAGATGGACAAACAACAACAACAAACTATTAATCAAGTGTATCTCTCTCTGCTCTTGGAAGTGATATTAATACTTTGCTGAGAGGCTTTAAAAAAGATATTATTTTACTTTTAATTATGTGTATATATATGTGTGTGTGTGTTCTGAGTGTGGGTTTGAATACTTTCATGCAGTACCTATGGAGGCTGAAAGGGGATATCATATCCCCTGGAACTGGAGCTAAAGAGTTGTCAGCTGTCTGATGTGGGTGCTGGGAACCAAGTGTGTCCTCCGCAAGAGAAGTATATGCTCTTAACTGCTGAGCCTTCTCTCCAGTGTCTGCTGAGAGACTTGTGCACATATCTCATTCTCAGAACAAGATGCTCCAGAGTCAGCCAAGGGCTCCTGACTCTCTGCTTAGACACAGCCTAGTTCCTAGGTTCCATTGTCTAAACTCGGCTTTGCTCTCTTCCTGCCAGATAATCAATCTAAGACAGATCCAGGAGGTATTCAACCAGTTCAAGGTGGTTCTGAGGTAAGTCTCACCATACTAGCCCCTCCTCATTCTTTTTCACACTTCCATTTTCATTTTCTGTGGCCTGGGTACTTGCCTTCAAGAAAACGCTCATGTGTAGGTGTGTGCGTGTGTGTTTGTGTATGAAGAGCATTCTTTGCCATGTGAGGAACCAGATCTGAGTGTTTAAGGTGTGCCCAGGTCCCTGGTGGATGTTCTGTGTTCATTAATAGGACAGGAACTCGCTGGAGTACCAGCTCTAAGTGTGCCCAGAGCTGGGCCTTGTGGATCTTCCCTATCCGCTACCTCAAGAAGCACTTACAGTTTATTTGGGTGCAGACCCATTGCCTGAGTAGCTCATGCTAGTTGGTATCAGACTGGTCATTTGACTCCAAAGGGTCCTGTTAGAACCTAGGTGACAGCACAGTCCTCATGCAGATTTACAGGTTATTAAATGTCATCTTAGAGCTGATGCACTGGTGTGTAATGTGGCTCTGGACAGGTTTGGGGACTGGACGGTGGGGGAATGTGTACACTGTGAAAGGGATGGGCCCTTTGGTCTGCATTGTCTTTTGGCTTATGATGAGGCTATAGCTCCATCACCAGGGCTTTACCTAACCAACTTTTAATCTAATACTTGGGTCTTAGCCCCCAGTCTTGGCCCCTATTACAAGTGTTATCTCACTCTCTCTCCCAAGCCAACAGGAACAGGAAGTGGAGTCTTCCTTGCGTCGGAAGTATACTCTCATAGACAAGAATGACTTTGCAGCCATTTCTGCTGTCCAGAAGGTAAGCACAGTTGCCTCTTGCTAACAGCACTCACCTCAGACTTTCCATCCTTGGTCAGACTTTTGCAGAAACTGCAGGTGTCATGCATCAAACCAGAGCTAAGAGTTCCCAGACCAAGATAACACCAGGATGAACATAGAGTGCCCTGTGCAAGAGTAAACCACTTTAGGGGGCTGGAGAGAAANCTCAGTCAGTAAAGTGGTTGTTGCACAAACATGAGGCCTTCAGTTCAATTCCCAGAACCCATGGAAAGCTGGGTATGGTGGTATATCCATGTAGTGCAAGCTCTAGGAAGGTGTAGACAGACAGATCCCTGGGGCTTGCTGGCCAGCCAGCCTGGCATNGTTTGTGAGTTCCAGGCCAATGACAGACCCAGTAGTAAATGTTCCTGAGGAATAACACTCAAGGATGACCTTTGGTCTCCACACCCACATACATACATATACAGAAAAAAATAATATACCATTTGCATTGAGAATATTGTCCATAAATTAGACATATGGCTAATAATATATATGACCAATTCTTGGAACCAGGTTGGAACTAGGTCTTAAGATCCTTAGAGGGTATTGGGTGATGGCGGCNCACACCTTCACTCAGGAGGCAGAAGTAGTCAGATTTCTGTGAGTTCGAGATCTGATTTACGGATCTGGTCTACAGCTTGGTCTACAGACCAAGTTCTAAGATAGCCAGAGCTGCAACACAGAAAACCCTGTCCTGAAAAACAAAAAAACAACAACAAAAAAGGAAAGTAGGCATTAATTTTCTAGGGTTCGAGGATAGCTTGAAGCTGGCAGCAGCAGCCAAATCTTGGTGTGTGTAGAGAACATGCTCACCCAAAGTTTTGGGGCATGAATACTTGCATTCCTAATATAATCCATGCCCCTTGTCCTGACCTCTCTATCCAGGCAGGGCTTATGGATTCTGAAGGTCGCCTAGTAGGTGAACCTGATGGACAAAGCTTTGGACTTGGGGTTGCTCCTTTTTCTATCAAACCTGGAAAGAAAGTCAGGTCCAAGAAGACACTGAAAGATCAGTTCAGGTGAGAGATCTTCTGCTTTGCTTCCTAGCAAAGAGCCTGGCCTAGCACCTAGGCTTCTTGGTGAAAGGAGGGCACAACATGGCCTCTCCCTTTCCCATGGCATCTTAACTGCCAGTGCTCACTACTGCCAATGCTGGGAAGTCTGTGGGCTTCAGATCAGAGCCATACCCTGAGTGTTACCACTCATTCTCATAGCACCCCCAGTGGGACCAGTGTTTCCATTTCACTAAGTTTCTTCCCAATGTTATGTCACTGTTGAGTGGTAGGCTTGCAGGGAAGAGCACTGCCAGCACTAGGCCACCACTATGCCCGCTGGTACTTCTGTGGTACCCCCCACAGGTACACCCTTGAGATTCCCCCAAGCCGTCTAAATCCTCAATTCACCTTTTAGGTAAGACTCAGTTTATTGTTGTGCTTTTGGGGGTGGGGGTTGAGAAAGGATCTCACAGTGTAGTNAAGGATGGCTGGTCTCAGACTCATGATGATCCTCCTGCCTCATGTTCCCAAAAGCTTACATTGTAGATATGTCTCATCCCTCCCAGCTACGATTCANTTTTTTAAATGCAAGTAGGGGAAAGCATTTCCTCCAATCTGCTGCTCAGGCCACTCTGGATAGCAGTAGCAGAGTACAGGTTTCAGAGTTGAGACCTGGGCTCATTTCATTTCTCTTTTCTGTGCTTCTTACCCCTAAGAGACTTCCTTGTGTGAGGCATGAGAACTGATCTGTACCTGTTTCTGTATCCCTAAAGTGGGAATAATGACATTAATAATGATAGCATCAGAGCTAATGGCTTTGTGGGAAGGATAAGCTAGGGAGTGCAGTCCTTGCACATGAGCCAACTAGATTGTAGGGAAGTGCCACATGCAAGCCAGGGTTCATGTAGCAGAGGAGGTACTGACACTGGTTCCTCCTGTCTGCTGTGTCCCAGGCTTCTCTGTTCTGCTGAAGAGAACTGGTCTAATAACTTCACATAGAGGCTGGTCCTCTCAGCAACACCTGAAAAGAAAGGGGGCTGAATGTGTTATCCATGCCTGTAACCCCAGCACCTAGGAGGCAGAGGCCATACAATTGTGGATTCAGGGCTTGTGAGATGGCTCCACAGATAGGTGCTTGCAAGTGTGAGGACCCAAGTTCCATCTGTGGAACTCACATAGAAGTAGAAGAGAACAAATTACACAAAGTTATCCTCTGACATCCTCCCCAAATCATGGACTTCTCACACACAGTAATAATAAAGTTTAAAAAAAAGAGCTTATGAGTTTGAGGCCACATGGGGGTACATGGTACAACCATCCTCCCCCCTAAAAAAAAAGAAGGAAAGGAGGAGGGAAATAGGAAGAAGGGGGAACAGACAAAGGAAGAAAAGACAGAAGGAAGGAATGAGAAACAGGCATGGGGATGTAGCTCTGCTGGTGGAGTGTTTGCCTAGCTGGCACAAAGCTCTGGCTTTGATCCTCAGCACCACATAAACTGCGCATGATATCATATATTCCCATCAGGAAGATGAAAAGAACAAAATCTCCTCAGCTACCTAGGGAGTTCTAGGCCAGCCTGAAATATAGGAGATCCTCTTTTACTCTAAAAGAAAGAAAAAAAAGAGCATATTGCTGATGGGGAGGACCTGAGCTCAGTACCCAATACCCATGTCAGGTGGCTCATAGCTGNCAGTAACTCCATCTCCAGGGATATCTGACATCCCTGACCTCCTAGGGCACTGTTCTCGTACACATGCCCACATACATACACATATTTTTTTAAAAAGATAGGAGCTGCCAGCTGCCAGGTATAGTAGTGTACCTCTTCAATTCCAGCACTTAGGAGGCAGAGGCAGGCAGATCCCTGTGAATTCTAGGCCAGCCAGGACTACATAGTAAGACCTTGTCTCAAATCAATAAGTATGTAAATGATACATAAATAAAATAAGCAAGCAAGCTGAATGTGTTAGGTTGCCTGGTTTAGTAGGCTTGAGCGAGGTTTCATCTTAGGGTCTTTGCCAATGCCTGGGCCTTGGTGTTTTCCCTGACTTTTTTTCAGCTCCTCAGCAAGAAAGGAAGGTGCCAGCAGCCCTGTGAGTGGCAAGGACTTGGAGGTGATTTCTGTCTCCAAGACCCAGCTGATCCCATCTTCCAGAGATGGGGATGTCAAAGACGTGCTTCCACGAGACAGGGAAACGTCCAGCATTGAGCCCCTTCCCTTGGACTCTCCAAAGGAAGAATCGCGTCCACCCAGGTAACCATCTAAAGACAGGTAGGTCTTCCACCAGATCAGATCACACCAAGCCACCAGAGTGTGATCCTTACATGTTAGGTAAAGGGTGCCTGCAGCAGAAGAGAAATAAACAGGGGAAACAGAGAAAGTCCAAAAGGAAGAAATGTGGTAACATATATGCATACCAAATGATCCAACCTCAGTCTTCCAAGATACACNAAGAAGAATCATTTTAAGGGCTGGGAAAATAGCTCAGCCAGTAAAGGCACTTGCCACCAATTCTGACGACCTGAGTTCAATACCTGGTTCACACATGGTGGGAGGAGAGAACCAATTCCCAGTTGTCAGTTGTCCTCTGACCTCCATGCACGTGCTATGGTGCGTGCATGCGTGCATGTGCATGTGTTCNTGTGTGTACTTATACAAATAAATAAATCATTTTAGAACTTCCACACATCAATTATTTTAAAGTGATATGTCTTTTGCATAAGTAATACATTCTAGAAGCCCAGCATGGGAGCATATACCTGTAATCCTAGCACTTGGGAGGTAGAGGCAAGAGGATTAGGAATTTAAGGTGACCCTTGGCTACAAAGAGTTAGAGACCAGCCTGGGATACATAAGACTTTGGCTTTAAAAATGAACAACTGGAGCTGGGGAGGTGCTTTAGTGGGTAAAGGTGCTTGCCATGCAACTGTGATGACCTGGGATTCCCCAGAACCCATGTAAAGCCAGATGTCCAGCAGCAGTACCTGTTATTCCCCTATCCCTACAGTGAGATGGAGGCAGAAATGGGAGAAGCTCTCAGGACAGCTCAAATGGCATTTGCTGTAGAAAAAGAACAAAGAGACATTGTCTCAAACAAGGTGGAAGGCATGGACCGACACCTGCTGTTTTCTGACCTCTTGTCCATATTCATATACACTGATGGACAGCAGGGGAGTGGGGTCAAAATTTTAGGAATCCAGGCTGAGGAAATAGAAGTGGGGACATGAAAAAATATGTTCATCACATCATTAATGGGAAAAGTTTTTAAAAAGTTGGGGTTTTTTCAATGACCAAATGATATTTGCAGGCAAATGGATGGAACTAGAAAATATCATCCTGAGTGAGGTAACCCAGACTCAGAAGGACAAATATGGTATGTACTCACTAGTATCTATATGGATACTAGATATAAGCCAAAGGACAATCACTCTGCAACCCACAGATCCAGGGAGGCTACCTAGCAGGAAGGACCCTAGGATGACTGTAGCATAAAATAAGTTTGGGTTTTGCCCAGGCACTGGGCAAGCTTTAGTGAAACATTTCACTATTAGGATAATAATTTGTACCTCTATTTATGTTCAAGATATCTGTATATTATCTCTCCTACAGTTGTACATCGAATGTTTTAATAATAATAAAAAAATGGAAAAAAAAGTTGGGTTTTTTTTATAGTAAACACTTTCAATAGTATTAGATAAAGGGCATTGAATGAATTTTATCCCTGCCTCTAGTTTGTACAAGCACATGCATGAAGACCTTCCTCTGAGCCTGTGTACATTTCAGAACATTCAGAGACGTTAAAGAGTTGCACAGTGAATGCCCATACACCGAGAGCCCTCTAGTTTCTCTTGGCAGGCTATTACATTAGTTCTATCTTGTGTTGTCTTTTTAAAAAAGCATTTCAAATAACTTGCCAATATCAGTCCACATCCTTCTGTGCCAACAGTTATATCACGTTAACTGTGGTTCTCAGAGTATTTCGTGCATGGCGGGTATGTATGGTGCATGCACATTAGTGTGTGGGTGTACACCCCTGTGTGTGTGCATGCTAAGGCCTGAGCAGCACATCTAGTGTCTTTCCCTCTTACTCTTTGTCATAAACCTTGAGTCAGTCTCTTACTAAACTGGAAGCTTGCTGTTTCAGCTAAACTGGCTGACATGCACCCTTTCAGATCTGTCTGGTTTTGCCTTCTAGTGCTGGAGGTATAGACATGATGCTTGGCTTCTTATGTGGGTTCTTGTGGTGTTGTATGAGACTTTTCCTGAGGAGTCATGAACCATCTACTTACTCTAGATAGGTTACCAGTGACAGAACAAACTAACAGTGCCACCAAAGTCCAAGTTAGCAAACCAATGACTCTGTTGGGGTTTCTTATAGGAGCATGGGTGACTTAAAGGCATCTGCATCACCAAAAAGCCTACCCCAACCTTGGCGATGACTCATAAAAGCTACACCCCTGGAACTCTGTGTGACTTGTAGGCAGCTAGAGAAGTCAGAGGATACCCCCTCCCACTAACAGTTTACTGCTTCTATAACCTTGGGAAAGGGGGCCTGGTAAATCATGTTAGTTTCAGGAACTTCCTGAGAGTTATGAGTTGTTTACTTTCTGAGTTTCATGGGCTTCTATGCTGGTCTGACTAAGAACGGCCCTCATAGGCTCATATGTTTGAATGCTTAGTCACCAACGAGTGAAAACTCTTTGATAGGATTAGAAGGATTAGGAGATCTTCGTTGGAAGAAGTTTGTCACTAGGGGTAGGCTTTGAGGTTTCTTTTTTAATTTGTTTATTGATTGGTTTTTCAAGACAGGGTTTCTCTGTATAGCCCTGGCTGCCCTGGAACTCGCTCTGTAGACCAGGCTGGCCTTGAACTCAGAGATTTTCATGCCTCTGCCTCCCGAGTACTGGGATGAAAGGCATGCGCCACCACAGCCTAGGTTTTTTTGTTTGTTTGTTTTGATTTTGTTTTTGGAGACAGGATTTCTCTGTGTTACAGCTGTNCTGGAACTTGCTTTGTAGACCAGGCTGGCCTTGAACCCACAGAGATCTGCCTGCCTCTGCCTCCTGAGTGCTGGGATGAAAGGCAAGCGCCACCACTGCCCAGCTGGTTTCTTCTTTATTTATTTATTTATTTTTATTTTATGTGCATTGGTGTTTTGCCTGCATGTATGTCTGTGTGAGGATGACGGATCCCCTGGAACTGGAGTTATAGACAGTTTTGAACTGCCATGTTGGGAATTGAACCTAGGTCCTCTGGAAGAACATCCAGTGCTCTAAACCGCTGAGCCATCTCTCCAGCCCTAGGCTTTGATGTTTCAAAAGCCCATGCTAGGCCCAGAGTCTCACTCTGCCTACAGATCAGGATGTAGCTATCAGCTATTTCTCCACACCATGCTGCTGTGTCTGCCACCATGCTCCCCGTGCCATGATGATAATGGACTAAGCCTCTGAAACTGTAAGCAAGCCCCCAATTTCCTTTATAAGAGTTGTTGTGGTCATGGTGTCTCTTAACAGCAATAGAACAGTGACAAAGACAGCTTCCTTTCTAATTCCTGAAGGGAATTGCTGTATAACATGGGGTACTCATACTTACAGAACAAGTGCTCTTACCCACAAAGCCAGACCCTAAGGTCCTCTCAGAGAAAATTTAATACCATGAAATAATGCCTCTGTGAGAAAAAGAAAAGATCATATATTTTGTGTCGTTTCAATCATTTAAAAATGTTTCAAAGAAATCTCAAGAGATTCAACAGACTCTGGATCCAGATTGGTGACAGTGACTTTGTTTTCAGTTTCTTCCTTTCCTTAATTTCTGCAGTGGGCGCAGTTCCTTAGAACAAAGGGGATTGATGGGGGATTGATGCCTACAGACTAACTTCCAGCTGACATAAATAATGCCTAGGATCTCTACCCTCTGCGCTCAGAAGTCACAAGGAAGAAAGATGAAGTACCTTGTGCCTCCAAGGCAGCTGTTCCATTTCTGTTTTCTCTTTGACCTCTCCCTCTGTCTCCAGACCCAGCACCCCACCCTCTAAGCCTGTGGCCTTTGAAGAGTTTAAGAATGAACGAGGTAGTGAGATCAACCGCATCTTCAAAGAAAACAAGTCCATCTTGAATGAACGGAGGAAAAGGGCCAGTGAGACCACCCAGCGCATCAATGCCATCAAGCGGGAGATTGATGTGACCAAAGACTCCCTGAATTTCCAGAAGTCACTACGGGAGAAGCAAGGTAGATGTGAAGGGAAGGTGGCCAGGGTGATGTGGGAACTGAGTCACCAAGTTGTTAGTGTGGCAGCCTTGGACACTAAAGGACCAAGATGGGAGGGCCAATAGAGGGCTTTTAGGGTACAGACCTATGTCATCTACGAGGCTCTAGGCAGCCCTTCCTGCCAGCTACCTCTGCCAATGTTGCTGCTTACTGTATTATTTCAGAACTAACAGCTGAATCTTCCTCCCCATATGTGCTGTTGTTCATGGAGAAACTGGCCTTGGCCCTGCAGGAACAAAGCTCAACACACTCCTAATGAACACTGGAGGCTCAGTAGAGAAAACAAGGCAATTCATTTTATAACCTTGTAAAGATGGGTACCATTGACAGAAATAAAAATGGCAGGGTGTACTACAGGGGTGCAAAGAAAGTTTGGTTTTTGTTTGTTTTTATTTAGAGACAGGGCTTCTCTCTATGTAGCCCTAGCTGTCCTGGAACTCTCTCTATAGACCAGGCTTCCACCTGCCTCTGCCTCCTGCACAAAGTTTTTAATACCCCTGAATACAGGTCCCTTCCCACATTCCTTACTGGCTGAGTAATCAGAAGGGTACATTTTTTTGTTGGTTGGTTTTTGTTTGTTTGTTTTGTTTTGAGACAGGGTCTTTGTATGTAGCTCTGGATGTCCTGGAATTCTCTGGCCTTGAACTCATAGTGCTCACCTGAGCTCAGCCCTGAAAGGTATTACACATCATCAGCCACTTAGGTCTCTTAATTTCTCAACAAAGACATGCATGGATTTATGTTTACATTTTACATTCTGTTTATTGTAAAGCTTTTTGGGAGCATAAACCCATCATGTCTGCAGGTCATTGGGCAATTTTGGCAGCTAATAATTACTTACTCTAGACTAGCTGGTGTTGGCAGGGGCCCAGTGTCACCTTCTCATCCACAGCTGGACCTAAGTTGATTGAAGGAACCTTTGAAAATGGACCATTATGCTTTTGTATTTTTATAGTCCTGAAGAAATCTCCTCAGGAGATGGGTAGTTGGTGACCCCTTCAAGGTCACTTAGTCCTGGTCTGCTCTCCTTTTGCTGATGGTGGTTTGGTTGTGGTAGGAGTACTGCTGGGGACCTCAAGAAATGAGAATGAGGGTGGCCATGTGACCTGAATGAGGCCATGTGACCAGAATGAGAAGGCCAAGTGACCTGGTATCAGTGAAACCATTTCTTTT
>LZPO01107908.1:694169-705869 GCA_001675575.1 Neotoma lepida
TGTTTTGAGGTAGGACTCATGTAGCCCTTGTCGGCCTCCAGCTCACTATGATGTTCCTGCTTCTGTTTCTTAAGTATTGGATCATGAAACATGCAGCGCCATGCCTGCTCCTTCTCAGACCCTTTAATCTCGTTATTTTGAAGCAGGGTCTACTTAGTTGTGCAAATTGGCTTAAAACTATGTAGCCCTTGCGGTCGATCCTTGACCTTGGATTCCTTTTGCCTCAGTGTGCTTTGTAGCTTAGATTACCGGCATTGTTCATCACAACTAGCCATTGCTTTGTTCTAACTTCCATAAATGCTTATTAATGGATTAACTGAATTACTATTTAGACCTACATTTGGAGAGAGGATTTTTGTGCATTTCTTTTAAGGAGCACTTAAAGCATATAGTTGTGCTNGAGTTTTGCTTGCCATATAGTCCACAAAGCAGCATACTTGTCATNCCCTTTTGTAACTTTCCTTNTCCCATGTAGGTAGTCCCCAGTATGCCTTGGTGCACTAGTGCATAGCAGGCTTGGTATTTGATTCTTCAAAGGAATCTGTGTATCTTTGTTAGAACACCAGGTGCTGAGATATATGAGGTAGTGGCACTATGATGCAGAGCACAGTATATATATATATATATCTTGTGTTTAGCAAAGGGACTGATGAATAGTTACTAAGTAATTAAAAAAATAAGAAATTAGGACCCACCTACCCATGCATAAAAATGTGATTCTTCATCAGAAACATGCCCAACTGCTCCTTATTCCATTTAATTGTCGACCTTTTCTATCTTATACCTTATACTTAGGTAACAGTGAATAGTTTTTAGTTTACTTGTAGGAGCTGTTCTATTTTAATCTTTGCCTTTTGCCTTGGTCACTCCAAAAGTACATTCTTTAAAAACTAATCCCCTTTTTGGGATTCTTTGCATTCCTTTTTTNTTTTAAGCTGAATTGTTGTCCACTTTGCTGCTACATTGTATATATTTCAGTCCTTATAGTTACTCCTTTAGTTGGAATTACTTTTGTAACAATCACTTTGTTACTTATTAGAAAATGTAACCTTCAAGGTCAGAGATCCTGCCTCGCTCACTTTTGCTCTCAAGCACTTAGCATAGTGGTTTGCACTGTCTTCAGGAAAAAGTTGTTATGAAATTGTCAGTAGGACTGTGAAAGAAGGACAAGGTATATAAGTATCTGTTTTAATGAAAAGTTTCATTTTAAGTATTTATGATCCTTTTTATTCTTTTGCATGTTCTCTTGGCTGAATGGGAATAGAGAAGAAGAAAATGAGGTAAGTATAATTGAACTAGTCATTCAAGAAATGGCCTTTTAAGTACATTTTATAATCTAGATAAGAGCTGAAAAATTTTAAAGTTAACTTTTGTTTTGTGAAATGAAATTAATAGTTTTGCTCAATTTTATTTTTTGAAGTTATAATATTTCATTCCAGTGAGGAATATTATATATAACAAGAAAATAATTTTAAACTTAAAAGATTCAAGAAATTTAGAAAGGTGACAGAAGAAACTAGCAGTTCTAGAAACATATTTTTANCTGTCTCTAGTAAGTTTCCATTTAAATTTAATTTGAAAAGTAGATTCTGTTTCTTAAATATTTGAAAACTATATGAATAATATAATATATGTGTATAATGTAAAAGCTTTTATTTCTTCTCTTGAAGTTTGTGTATACTTATTTCTTTTTTTGGTTTTTCAAGAGTTTATCTAGCTTTGGCTGTCCTGGAACTTGCTATACATCAGGCTGGCCTCAAACTTAGGGATCTGCCTGCCTCTGCCTTTCGAGTTCTGGGACCAAAGGCATGTGCCACTGCACCTAGCTTTAGAACAGATTTTCAATTATACCATTTTTTTTTTAAGATTTATTTATTTAGTATACAGTATTCTGTCTGCATGTATGCCTGTGCACCAGAAAAGGGTACCAGATCTCATTACAGATGATTGTGAGCCACTGTGTGGTTGCTGGGAATTGAATTCAGGACCTCTGGAAGAGCAGTCAGTGAGTGCTCTGAACCCGCTGAGCCATCTCTCCAGCCCCTGGTATTAGTCTTGAATATAGGCTTATGGCCTGGGTATGGTGGTNCATACCTTCAGTGCTGGAAGGCCGAAGCAGACTTAGCTCTGAGTTCCTGGCCTGTCTGGGCTACATAAAGAGACCCTGTCTCAACATACATTTATATGCTNGAGTTTGTGTCTGTAGATTTTTCTGTTGTTCTTTCAACAACCTAGGTTATGCCCTTAACTTCTGACTCCCACCATTTCCATTGGTGGTTTGTCAGATACTTGGTCAGATAATGGAGAAGGCTTCTTAGCTGTATCTTGTTCACACAGAAATATTAGAGAATAAATTAGTATTACCAAAGTGTGTGTAGCCCAGGTAGAAATACTGGTAGTGTACTAAGGCAGAGTAATTTCTAGTACAGCAGAAGGCCTGGCCCTTTTTGGGCTACTTTANNAGTAAAATGAATGTGGTACAATACTAATTTGTACCAGGGAAGGTCATTAAAATTGCCTGGTGCTTGTTGATCCCTGCCTTAAAACAAAAATAAAAATACCCCAAACAGTTTTTTTGTTTCATTTTAGAGCTATTGATTTAATATTCTCTAGTGTATGGCTCATATTTTACCCTGTACTCTACTGATTCTATGCAATGCTAGGAGACCCTTGGTTTATTTGATCTTTGGTGTTTCTTAGATAAGTAAAACATAAGAACAAACTATTTTGTATACTGAGGTGTTATTTACTGCTGTGTATGTAAATGTCATCTACATATCAAGTTAAAAAATATTCTTGTTTAAATTCTGCTTGAGCTGAGCATGGTAGTGCATGGTTGTAATCTNAGCACTGGGGAGGTAGAAGCATGAGAATTAATATGAGTTCAAAGAAAACCTGGGCTACATAGTGAGATTCTGCCTCAAAACCAAAATCCAAAACAGCACCATCAAAACAAAAAAACCTAAAAATCAAAAATCAACACTCAAAACGACAAAACAAACAAACAAAAAGACTAGGTATCTAGAAAATAGTACCAAAGTGGATAAAATTCTTTAATGTAGGATTAAATGGAAAAAAATACAGGTAATTATTAAAGCTGGGGATGGATACTTAGTGATTCGCTTTTTATACTTTTGATTATGCCTAAATGTTTTATAATGAAAAGCTAAGTTCCATCTGTAGCATAGTGAAAGTCATACTACTATTAATAATTTAAAAAAAATTTCTCTGATAAACATTTTAAACTTTAATATTGACAATTTGAATGTGATATTCACAATTTGAAATAAAGCATTTATTACCATAATTGTTTTGTTCTTTTGTAGGCAAAGATTGAAAATGTGCAGAAAACAGGTTTCATCAAAGGACCAATGTTCAAAGGTGTTGCTTCTAGTCGATTTTTGCCCAAAGGCACAAAGACAAAAGTTAATTTGGAGGAACAGGGACGACAGAAGGTGTCGTTCAGCTTCAGTCTTACAAAGAAAACTTTACAGAATAGGTTTCTCACTGCACTTACTAATGAAAAACAGAGTGATTCTCCAAACTCCCCAGCTAACCCTCTTCCAGTTGACTCAAACCCTAAAGTGAAAATGGACCCAGGAGATACTTTTCCTGCTACAGAAGAGTCTTCCCCACCAAAGTCAAGAGTGGAGTTGGGTAGAATTCATTTTAAGAAACATCTGCTTCATGTGACATCCAGGCCACAGCTGGCAACAACCACAGTAGTAGCATCTCCCCCTCCTCCTCCAGTACAGTTACCAGCAGTCATAGCAGAATCAACTATAGATTCACCACCTTCATCTCCACCTCCACCTCCTCCACCTCCCCAAGCCACATCACCCTCACCACCAGCACCAATATCAGAGCCAGTGGCCTTGCCACATCCCCCAGTAACAGTACTAATGACTGCACCAGAACCCTCACCAGTGGATAGAGCTCAAAAAGAATCACCTGTTAAAAGTGTGCCCGAATCTTTAGAGGTGGATATGAAGCAGGATATTGTGTCTAATAGTTTGGAAGAACATACAATTCAAACTTTGAAGGAACAAGCAGATAATCCCCTGCAAAGAGAAGATTCCCATATTGGGAAGGAAGAAGAAGTTTCCGATGGTTCTAAGATAAGCCTCAATTCTAAAAAAGCAAGTTCTAAGAAGAAATCTTCACAATTTGAAGGCACATTTCTTGGTTCAGAATCTGATGAAGATTCTGTACGGACTTCCTCCAGTCAAAGATCCCATGACTTAAAATCTTCAACAAGCATTGAGAAGGAAAGAGATTTTAAAAAGAGCTCAGCCCCTTCAAAAAGTGAGGATTTGGGGAAATCATCGCGATCTAAAACAGAGAGAGATGATAAATACTTTAGCTACTCAAAACTTGAAAGAGATACTCGGTATATATCTTCCCGATGTAGGTCCGAAAGAGACCGAAGGCGGAGCCGATCTCGTTCTAGATCTGACCGAGTCTCTAGAACTAGTTTGTCTTATTCTCGGTCAGAGCGATCTCATTATTATGATTCTGATCGGCGCTACCATAGGAGTTCCCCTTACCGTGAAAGGACACGCTATTCTCGGCCCTATACAGATAACAGGGCACGGGAGAGCTCAGACTCTGAAGATGAGTATAAGAAGACATATCCAAGGCGCACCTCATCCCATTCCTACAGAGACCTAAGGACATCATCATCTTACTCTAAATTTGATCGGGACTGTAAAACTGAGACCTCTTACTTAGAGATGGAGAGAAGAGGAAAGTATTCTTCAAAACTAGAAAGAGAAGCCAAGCGGACTATAGAGCATGAAGCCATAAAAAGATGTTGTTCTCCCCCGACTGAACTGGGGTTCCGACGGGGGTCCTCCTATTCCAAGCATGATAACAGTGCTTCCCGTTACAAATCTGCCCTTTCAAAACCTGTATCCAAGTCTGATAAATTTAAAAATTCTTTCTGTTGTACAGAATTAAATGAGGAAAGCAAACAATCTCATTCTTTTAGTTTGCAGACTCCTTGTTCAAAAGGTAGTGAAGTAAGAACAATTAATAAAATTCCTGAAAGAGAAAAGACTGGGTCTCCATCTCCATCAAATCAATTAAATGACTCACCTACTTTTAAAAAGCTAGATGAATCTCCTATTCTTAAGCCTGAATTTATAGGACATGATAGCCATGATAGTATTAAAGAATTGGAGTCATTATCAAAAGTGAAAAATGATCAGTTAAGAAGTTTTTGTTCTATTGAATTAAATATAAATGGATCTCCAGAGACAGAATCTGATATGGCAACATTTTGTGCTTCTAAAACAGATGCTATTTCANTGACTTCGGATGATGGTATGCCTGGATCAGAGATATCCCCTTTGGTCAAGGCTTGCATGCTTTCATCAAATGGATTTCAGAATATTGGTAGATGCAAAGAAAAAGACTTGGATGATACCTATAGGCAGCATAATAAGTCAAAAAGTCCATTTAGGGAAACAGAACCTTTGTTGTCTCCACACCATGATAAACTCATGTCTTTGCCAGTTAAGACTATAGATTATTCTAAAACATTAATTAAAGAACCAGTTGATAAGAGACGTTCTTGCTGCAAAACCAAAGATTCAGATAGATACTGTTCTCCAAATGAGAACTCTGAAGCTGAAAATATTGAACCTTCAGTTATGAAGATTTCTTCAAATAGCTTTATGAATGTGCATTTGGAATCAAAACCAGTTCTATGTGATAATAGAGAGCTGACAGATCAGCACTCAAAATTTGCATGTGATGAATATAAGCAGAGCATTGGTAGCACTAGTTCAGCTTCACTTAACCATTTTGATGATTTATATGCGTCTATAGGGAGTTCAGGTATTGTTTCATCTCTTCAGAGTCTTCCGCCAGGAATAAAATGTGAAGGGAATACATCTCCAGTTCTAGATGCAGTGCAGAGTAAAAAAAGCACAGAGTTCTTAAAGTATGCAGAGAAAGAAACAGAAGTGGGTAGTGCCCTTCCTGATTCAGGAAAGGGATTTGCTTCTTTTGCAAACAGGCATAATAATGTATTATCTGGGCAGTCTTTGCAAGAGGCTCAAGAGGAGGGAAATTCCATATTGCGTGATAGAAGAGGAAGACCAGAAATCTTAGATGAGGAAGAAGGAAGAGGGCATACACATACTTGTGATGACTCAGAGGTTGTATTTTCTTATGATTTGAACTTAACCATGGAGGACAGTGACAGTATAACTTACACCTTAAAATGTGACAGTAGTGGGAATGCTCCTGAAACTATATCTACTATCCATGAAGATTATTCTGGATCTTCTGGAAGTTCAAGTGATGAAAGTGATTCAGAAGATACAGAGTCTGATGACAGCAGTATTCCAAGAAACCGTCTCCAGTCTGTTGTGGTTGTGCCAAAGAATTCTACTTTGCCCATGGAAGAGACAAGTCCCTGTTCTTCTCGGAGCAGTCATAGCTACCGACATTACTCTGACCACTGGGAAGAGGAAAGATTAGAATCAAGGAGACATGCATATGAGGATAAGTTTGAGAGTATGGCAAGTAAAGGCTGTCCTCAGACTGAAAAATTTTTCCTTCATAAAGGAACAGAGAGGAATGCAGAAACTTCTTATTCACAGTTCAGCAGAAAAGTAGATAATCACCTGCCTGAAATTGCTCATTCTCAAAGTGATGGGGTTGATAGTACAAGTCATACAGACTTGAAATCTGACCCTCTAGGTCACCTGAATTCAGAGGACACAGTAAGAACCAAAACATCTAGGTCACAAGAACTACCAGTTTATTCTGATGATTTTGAAGATATCCCAAATAAGTCTCGGCAACAGATAATTTTCTCTAACAGGCCAGATAGTAGTAGACTAGGAAAAACAGAGCTGAACTTTTCTTCTTCTTGTGACATTTCCCGTATGGATGGCTTGCACTCATCAGAAGAGCTCAGAAACCTAGGGTGGGACTTGTCCCAACAAGAAAGGCCCACTACCACATATCAGCAACCTGACAGTAGCTATGGAGCCTGTGGTACACACAAGTATCAGCAAAGTGCTGAACATTTTGGTGGGACCCATAATTACTGGCAAGGCAATGGCTATTGGGACCCAAGATCAGCAGGCAGACCTCCAGGAACTGGGGTTGCTTATGATCGAATTCAGGGGCAGGTACCAGATTCTTTAACAGATGATCGTGAAGAAGAGGAGAATTGGGATCAACGAAGTGGATCCCATTTTTCAAGCCAGTCCAATAAATTTTTCTTCCATCAAAAGGATAAGGGATCAGTGCAAGCACCGGAAATAAGCAGCAATTCAATTAAGGACTCTTTAGTTATGAATGAAAGGAAAGATTTTTCAAAAAACTTTGAAAAAAATGACATAAAAGAGAGAGGACCTCCTAAAAAACGAAGGCAAGAATTGGAGAGTGATTCAGAAAGTGATGGTGAGCTGCAGGCTAGAAAGAAAGTTAGAGTGGAGAGTGAGCCAGGAGAGACATCAGTGCCCCTGCACTCCGAGCTGACGGGGCCTTCCTGTGCTATGGATGACTTCAGGGACCCACAGCGGTGGAAAGAATTTGCCAAGCTTGGGAAGATGCCTTGTTACTTTGATCTTATTGAAGAAAATGTTTATTTAACAGAAAGGTAAGCCTAACTAATACTTCTTTAATAAATTCTTGCTGCTTTCTTGTTAAAAAAAATAACAATAAATTAAAAAAAATGACTTTTCAGCAGTTTAAACTGAAATAAGAGTTGTGTGGTGAAATGTAGAGTAACAATCCATAAAATGTCGTTTTCTCTTTAGTTTTACTAATAGATTCCTTCCATTTTTTTTCCATGTTAAGAAAAGTGGTATCTAGTTTTTTCTATAATTGCTTTGGTTTTTAAAAGTACAATTTAAGCTAGCCTAATTTTTCTTCTTAATTCATTCCTCTTTTATGTGGTTTTAAAAGTATAATTTAAGGGGCTGGAGAGGTGGCTCAGAGGTTAGGAACACTGACTGTTCTTCCAGAGCTCCTGAGTTCAATTCCCAGCAACCACATGGTGGCTCACAACNATCTGAGTGAGATCTGGTGCCCTCTTCTGTATACATAATAAATAAATCTTAAAAAAAAAAAAGTATAATTTAAGCTAACCTACTTTTTCTTAATTCCTTTGTCATGTGAAATTATGACAGAAAAAGGAAAGGAAACCCCAGGAAGCAGACGAGTGATGGTTCAGTGAAGAACACTTCTTTTCCAGAGGACCCAGGTTCAATTCCCAGCATCCACCTGGTCACTCAACAGCTGTCTGCTACTCCAGTCCCAGGGAATCCCATGTCCTCTTCTGGTCTCCTCAGGCACTGCAGACAAGTAGAAAACAGACATATATGCAGGCAGGCAAAACGCTCATACACATAAATAATAAAATAGTTTTTAAAAAGGACAAGTGATTGTTAGATACTTTTTCATTTAAACAAGGGCCCACGAAGCACCTTTAGGTAGTATAAAGTCGTAATTAGAGTGCAGTAGTTCTGCCAGTTGTCTTAATAAATTTTTTACTATGATATTTTAAATTATGTGTATGTGTGTTTATGTGGGCTTATGAATGTAAGTTGGGGCCAGAGGGGCCATTGGATACCCTGGAGCCCCAGAGGCAGTTGTGCCTGAGGTGCCTGCTGGGAATCAAACTCCTCCTGATCCCCTGGAAGAATAACAAGCTGAGCCATCTCTCCACCGCTCGAATATGTTTTTTAATGTATACTTTCCTACTGACCCCTTTCCTTTTGTGTAGAGTTCCCTCCGAGGTGAGATTCAGTCTAGCTGTCATCCCTTCATGCACTTTGAAAATTTTGTAAATTTTTTTTTTACTGTANGCATAAGATAAAAAGACTCCTGTTTGTTTGTTTTGTTTTTTGACAAAGTCTTGTGCAGTCCAGGCTGGCCTTGAACCACTGATTTTTTTTTTCTGCTTCTACTTCCCAAGTGCTGGGACTACAAGTACATATCACCACTCAGTTTTGGCATGAGTTTTTATGAACTTAATAGAGCTTGGATAGCTTAATTTCTCCACCAAAATACTTTGAGAAAATTTTGCTTCTGAAATCTTTACCTGATTATTTTTTAGATTTTTGCATTTTTGAGATTATGTCTCATTATATTACCTGGGCTGGCCCAGATCTCTGGATCTATCTATCCTCCTGCCCTTGCCTCTTTGTGAGCTAGTGCTACAAGCATTCACTAACATGCCCGGCTCTGGTTGTTTTATAGTCTTACTTCATTAAAAAAAAACCTGTTCACTTTCTAAACAGACATATACAAGTGTGATGTATACCACTAAGGGATCCCATAAAAGATTTGGTTCAGTTAAATATACATTCTCTTTCTCTTGTGACACAGGATCCCACTTATTTAACCCAGGCTGGCCTAGAACTTGCTACATAGCCAAGGCAGGTATAAAGCTGATATTTTTACCTCAGCCTCCCCAGTGCTAGGATTATAGGCTTGTGTCACTGTACCCAGATCTGGTTGAATCAAAGCTCTTGATTAGAAATTTATTTTGCTTTTGTTTTGTTTTTTTGAGATAGGGTTTCTCTGTGCAACAGTCCTGGCTGTTCTGGAACTGGCTTTGTAGGCTAGGCTGGCCTCAACTCCTCCTGCCTCTGCCTCTTAAGTGCTGGGATTAAAGGTGTGTGCCACCACCGCCTGGCTTTTTTGAGACAGAATTTTATTTCTACAAAAAAAAAATTAGATTTATTTTTATTTTATGTGTATAAATGCACACTGCCTGCATGTCTGGTGCTTTTAGAGGCCAGAAGAGGGCACTGGAACTAGAGTTGTGGGCAGCTGTGAGCCACCATGTTGGTGCTGGGAACTGAGCCTAGGTCCTCTGTGAGAGAGCAAGTGCTCTAACTGCTGAGTCATCCCTCCAGCCCCATGCACACTTCTATTTACTGGTTGCTCTTATTTCCCTGAGCCTGTAGCCGAAACTGTTTGTTCCTCATGAGTTCTCATTCCTTTTTGTTTTTTTTAAATTCTTGCTATGTAGCCCAGACTGGCATTGAACCCAAGATTTCTTGCCTTAGATTCCTGAGAATGCTTTGATTATAGGCATATGCCACNTTGGTCTAATTCTCAAACTTTAGCTAACCAGTCACCTCATTATTTGAAACTCACAAATTTTCTATTTTTCCTAAACTTGGTGTGATTTGAAATTGTTCATTCTGGGATTTAGCTGACCTGAACTAGAAAGAAAGGGTTAAATTTCAAAATGACAAGACTTCAACTCATTTCTTCCCCTCATTGCCACATATTCCTTTCTTCCTCCCTCTTTTTCCTTCCCTCCCTCTCTCCTTCCTGTGGTGCTGTGGAATTGAACTTATTTGTATGATACTAGCAAGTGCTTTGCTAATTGAGCTAGCTGTATTCCCCAGACTTTGTTTCCCGAACTCCCTTCTCCCTGGGCTCCATACAGGGTCTTAAATTGTTGTGGCTGGATTTGCACTCATGATTTAGCCAGGCCTTGAATTTGTGTCCTTCCCTCAGGCTCCTGAATAGCTTGGATTACAGGCCTAGGCCAGCACACCTGGCTTTTATCTAACAAATACCCATGATTAGATGATGATCATCTCATCCTCTTCTCCTCTTTTTTTTGGGGGGTGGGTGGGGGAATAGGGGGATGGAGTCGTGCTCTTACAGTCCAGTCTGGTCTTGAACTCAGTCTGTTTCCACCTTAGTGTGGCCTTCCTCTTGAGTGGTAGACTTAAAAATAAATAAACTCGAAACTGAGATTTAGTGCTTATTTGATTGAAAATATTATCTTCAAGAGACTTAACGTAACTAAATTTTATGAAATTTTACCCATTAGAAAGAAGAATAAATCCCATCGGGATATTAAGCGAATGCAGTGTGAGTGTACACCTCTTTCTAAAGATGAAAGAGCTCAAGGTGAAATAGCATGTGGAGAAGATTGCCTTAATCGTCTCCTCATGATTGAATGGTAAGTAAAATGCTCTACTCTGCTGATCCTCAGCTCTTTAGTATGTGTCTCTAAATATGAAAAATAGTTAATGGAGGATATAGTTTTAACCTTTTCCTACATGTAAGTGAATATTTATAAGCAATACAATCTCCAGTGTTTAATAGAAAACAGATACTAAGACAAATTTCCCTTGCATTGCTCATTGGATTATAGCATCTGGCACCTAAGTTCTATATAAAACAGTTTTGTTGTTAATACTAATATTCTGTTACTACTGTTTTCCTTTTTTTCTTCTTTCTTTTCTCTCTCTCTCTCTTTTTTAGCTTTTTTGAAATAAGATCTGTTATGTAGCCCTGGCTGCCCTGGAACTCCCTATAGAGACCAAGCTGTCCTCAAACACACAGAGATCTGCCTGCCTCTGCCTCTGCCTCTGCCTCCAGAGTGTTGGGATTAAGGCTTGTATGCCACCATGTCCAGCCTCTACTACTACTATTTTTTTTTAGTTTTTTTGACAGGGTTTCTCTGTGTAGCTTTGGCGGCGCCTTTCCTGGAACTCACTTGGTAGCCCAGGCAAGCCTCGAACTCATGGAGATCCGCCTGCCTCTGCCTCCCAAGTGCTGGGGTTAAAGGCATGCACTACCACCGCCTGGCTTCTACTACTACTTTTAAATCAGTTCTCCTTTTACTTTTACTAATGCTTATCCCCTGAGGAATAAATTGTGATAATTTTAAACTTTGATTATAAAATAAAACACTACTAAAAT
>LZPO01107908.1:754825-766052 GCA_001675575.1 Neotoma lepida
TCGAGACAGGGTTTCTCTGTGTAGCTTTGGCACCTTTCCTGGAACTCACTTGGTAGCCCAGGCTGGCCTTGAAGTCACGAGATCCGCCTGGCTCTGCCTCCTGAGTACTGGGATTAAAGGCGTGCACTGCCACCACCACCCAGCTCTCCCTAGTTTACTTTATATATCCTTGAATGGTAGGTGAATGGATGTTCTTCCCCTCTCTCTGAAATTAGTTGATTAGAGGTGATTCAGGGAGTTTGGATATGAGGAACATGTAGCATGTTTGCTAGTGTATGCTTTGAATCTCAACTGTCATTGCTGTATTTTGGGGGAAGATGCATGTATTCATGAGTCTTTGTTTCCTCATCTATAAAATAGCAGAATGCCTTAAAATAGTTGAAATTTTTTTGCATTAGATGGTAAATAGTGATAATGATGAATTTCAAAAGGTTTAGGTCTGTGATGTTCAAACAACACACAGGGTACTANGAGTTATAAGTTGTGGTACTCTCGATGATAAAATAATCCATGCCATGCAAAAACATAAATTTGCAGAAGATTTATTGTTTGTACTTAGTATGGCATTTGGAAAAATTTGTTATCATAAATTGACTTTTCACTGTAGTTTCACATTAAACAAAAGCTCAGTTTTAACAGAGGTCAAATGATCTGTAGTTGTCTTNAGACATTTATGAGTGACTTAGTCTTACAAAGTCACACTAGACCACATTTTAGAACACTTTAGTGCGTCAAAGTACTTTCCTTATAAAATGTTACTCAGCAATTTCCCCTTGAAATAGGGCAGAACAATTGTGTTTTCCCCTATATGTTTTTTTTGAGGAATTCTTTTTTTAAATATTTATTATATTTATGTATTATACAGTGTTCTGCCTGCATGTCTATCTGTACACCAGAAGAGGGCATCAGATCCCACTATAGATGGTTGTGAGCCACCATGTGGTTGCTGGGATTTGAACTCAGGACCTTTGGAAGAGCAGCCAGTGCTCTTAACCACTGAGCCATCTCTCCAGCCCTCCCCTGTATGTTTTTAACTTCCCAAAATACAAGAAGCAAGCTGTCAGCCAGGTGTAGTGGCATGACACACCACTCCCCTCTCTTTTAGTGCTGGGAAGTGGTCCCAAGGTGTAGCTGGAAGTTTCTCTGGTCCTACCAGCCNGCAGTCAGGAGGAATCTCTCCCACCTGAGGTCCCTCAGCCGCTTATAAAATAATCACACAGAGGCTTATATTAATTACAAACTGTATGGCTTATGGCTTTAGCTTCTTGCTAGCTACCTCTTTCATCTTAAATTAACTCATTTCTATAAATCTAGACGATACCACGTGGCCGTGTCGTTATCAGTCTGCTGACATCTTTTTGTCTCTTGACTCTGCCCTTCTTCTCTCTCTATCTCTGCTTGGATTTCCCTCCTGGCTGTAAGCTTTCTTGCCATAGGCCAAAACAGCTTTATTTATTATCCAATGGGAGCCACACATATTCACAGCATACCAAAAGACATTCCATAGTACCAGGGTGTTATATATTTCAAGCAAACACTCTACCACTGAGCTACATCCTCAGACCTCTTTCTGTTTTTTTTCTTTATTTTGAAGCAAGANATCTCATTAAGTTGTTCAGGCTGGCCTTGAACTCACTCTATAGTTTGTGAAGTTTCAAGTCATTTGAAATAGCAAGCCAGTCTTCTCAAGTTTCCCCAAGTAAAGAGAGAGGTTTGTTTGTTGTTGTTATATTTTTTGTTTGTTTGGTTGGTTGGTTGGTTGTTTTTTCGAGACAGGGTGTCTCTGTGTGGCCCTGGCTGTCCTGGAATTCATGTAGCCCAGGCTGGCCTCGAACTCACAGAGGTCCTCCTGCCTTCTGCCTCCTGAGTGCTGGGATTAAAGGTGTGCACCACCACTGCCCGGCAAGTAAAGAGGTTTAACAGTGATAAATTTTTTTGTGTCTCACAAATATGTATACCTTTTGCATTATTTCATTTAAACTGAAAACCAGTTAATGGCTTAAAGTTTGAAGTACTTTCTGCTAAAAGCCTGGTGTGTGTGTGTGTGTGTGTGTGTGTGTTCCTAAATATATAAATAACATCCTGCTCAGTCTGTATGTTACTTGTATATATATTTTTCAGGGCTGACCATTTGGTATTGGATAACCAATTGGTGTGCTGAGGCCATAGCTCCATAGGTAGCCCAAGTTTGCCACCTTCTGCCTCAGTCCTACTAAGTGCTTCTGCCATAGTCAGCTTTTTTTTTTTTTTAAACAAATACTTGTCAATGATGTTGATTTTTACATCTGCAAATGATTATTAGCTGGCTTAGACAGAGAAAGAAAATATTGAACATAGGGTGGGTGAGGTTCATTTTTTTATTTATATCTACTATATTTATAATTATATCTACTAATAAATGTTAGGATTTGAGGTGATTATTTAGCTCAAGTGCTGGTAGAGTCAGCATTTTTTTTTTAACCATTTACTTTGGGAATTATTGTTCTGTAAGTTATTTCTGGTGGTAAATTCTCATTCTTTAAACATTGCTTTTGCATTTAAGGAACAGGTCAAATTTGGCACCTGATTTTATAAATTTAGATACTGCTATTTGAAATCAGGTTATTTGCTGCTAATATTTGGAACCAGTCTGCAGGCTAAAGAAACACAGCTCTATTCTGTAGTAGTCAACGCTTTACAGTTTCTGCATGGGGCTGGACGGCTGGCATAGTGGGTAAGAGCACTTGCTGCTCTCCCAGAGGACCCATGTCAAGCAGCTCACAGGTGCTTGTGACTCAAGTTCTAAGTATCTGGCACCCTCTTCTGGCTTCTGAGGGTGGTCCCTGCACACACATATGGCATTGATTCATACAGACACATACACATAAATAAAAATAATTTAAAAAGTAAAACTTTAAAATTTCTGTATAGTAAGCTGGGTGGTGGTGGTGCACGCCTTTAATTCTGGCACTTGGGAGGCAAAGGCAGACAGATTTCTGTGAGTTCAAGGCCAGCCCGGTTTACAGAGCTAGTTTCAGGACAGCCAGGACTGTTACACAGAGACACCTTGTCTTGAAAAACAAAACAAAACAAAAAATTCTGCATAGGGAGCCTTAGTTAACTATCTTGTCAAGACAAATTTTTATGAATATGGTGTCACTGAGGGTCAAGGAATTTAGCCTTCAAGATACTAGGATTTTTCCTCCCTACTGTAGGCTTGCATGCTTGCCCTCTTGTTTTCTCTAGAAATAACATGTTTTATCCTGGTACTGTTTTTTGTTTGTTTTATTTGTTTTCTCTAAATTGGTGTTTGGGCTTGGTGTGGTGCTGNGTGCTTGTAATCCCAGAATGGAGAGAGGCTGAGACAGAAGGGGTAATGAGTTCAAGGCCAGCCTGGACCACATAGTGAGATCCTGTTTTCAAAGAGTTGAGGGTAGGGTAACTGTTTTGATCTAGCTTTTAAAATGTTTTGTAGAGTCAGTATTAAATGCTTGTAACACAGATAATGTGAGATGACTATGAAATCTATCCTGTAGGAAATAAGTTAAGATGACAGACTCTGAAAATTTCTTAGTCTGAGAAACCCTCTGCCGTGGTTTAATAGAGTAATATTGTCTGACATCTAAATGGATTACTTTACTTGCTCTGAGAAAGAAAAAAATGAAAGTTAAAGGCAAAAGTAGACTAATTACAAGATTGTTAGGTAATCTAGCCAAGAGAATAGAATTAATTGCATATGATATCCATGTGAAAGAATATATAAAGACAAAGTTAACAGAATTTGCCAATAAATTATATTGAGAAGGAAAGTCAAAATTTTTTAACAATTCTTTAGTATCTAGTGTTAGCTTTATGGGCTATGAAATTCCATTTAATCAATTTACTGCCTCCAGTCACTCCAAAACATTAAACTGAAGTCAGGATCACAAGCATATAGGAATGTGCCTGTACTTTACCTGTGCCTCTCCTTTTAAACATAATCTTTTGCTGCTAATAACTTCTTTTTATTGACTTCTGATTATTCTGGGTATATATTAAGTTAAAAAAGTTTTTGATAGCATATTTCCTCTTTTACTCTGATTTAGGATCAGAGTCCAGCCTGACTTCATTTACCCCCTTGTGACATTAGGAAATAATTTTCTGATAAGGGGCAGTCTCATTGGGGCTTAGAGGTGAAGAGCGCTGGCTGTTCTTCCAGAGGTCCTGAGTTCAATACCCAGCAACCACATGGTGGCTCACAACCATCCATAATGAGATCTGGTGCCCTCTTCCGTCATGCATGCAGGCAGAACACTATGTACATAATAAATAAATAACTCTTTTTAAAAAGAAAAAGGAAATTCAGTTTCCTATTAACTTGTGATTTTAAACATCAGAGGTTATGTCCCAGTATCATGTTCTGTTCAAGGAAGGTTTGGATTCACATTTACAAAGAGACAGAGAATAGTAGTACATATGGGGAAATAACCCAAGGACCATTGCCAGTGAAAAACTGAGTATCATCTCAAGGGGAAAATTCTAACTAGGAACTCTTTTCCTTTGTTAGACTATCTAAGTTTTCTTCTTTGCTCCTAAGTAGAGGATTTAAGCTATAAATTGGATACTTAAGACAGATTTGATAACTTTGAAATTAACTACCTAAGGATTATAATCTCTTAGAAGTTGGATGAATTCTGATGCATATTATCCTGTTTAATGTTAATCTTTTTTAAAAGTTTACTCTATTTTGTGTATAAACATGCATGATAGGTAAACCTAATTTTAAGGAAAATATTTCTAGACCAGAGAGATAGCTCCGTGGGTGAAGTTCTTGCTTCACTAGCATGAAGGTGTGAATTTGACCCTTAGCACTCTTGTAAAGATAGAAGTGGAGACTAACTTCATGAAGTTGTCCTCTGACTCCACGTGTATGCCATGGGATGTACACTAATATAGACTAATGCACACTAAATAGCTGAGTGTTAGGACTAAATGTGTCTGTCACCACACCTGGCAGGAAGGCATATTTGAAATATAAAGTTTTAAAGGCTGAGCTGGTTTAACAGATGAAGACCTCTTGCTACCAGGTTTGACAACCTGAGCTCCATCCTTGGNACCTACCTGGTAGAAGGAATTTTCATACTGCTTGGGATTTTTACTGGTATCATTTAGACGTCTTTTATTTTGTATTTGTATCGATGCTTTTGTCGTGCTTGATAGTATCTCAGTCCTTGGGCTCAAAACTTCATCTAGTCAGCTCCATAAACAGTCATCACCTGACGTTTTTAAAGCTTTTGGACACATTCTCTTTAATAAAATTTTCAGTGGTTGAGGAGTAAATGTGAGTAGATTTAAGTCTTAGACATAATCCTTATTTCTTACGAGACTCTAGATGTGAACAAATGCCTGCATCTGATGCAGTTAGGATTGAGAGGTGGAAGGGCTTTCAGGATTCATTCCTGTGTATCAAAGATGTTAGATTATTATATTCCACTATTTTCTCTGTAAATAAAAAGTTGGGGGTTACTTCCCAAAAAGAGCAAAGTGGACAGAGGTGTGTGTCTGTGTGTCTAAATCCCTGGGGCAGCATTCATCACTCCAGTTTCCTCGAAAGTTAAACAATTCGACAGTTTCTATGAATGAAAGAGGAGAAAGTCTTNTGTGCTTGTTTACTTCTGTGCTAAATACATTGATGTGAGTTTGAAGTAAATGAGTTATTCAGTCATACACATCTTTAATCCCAGAACTTGGGAGGCAGAGGCAGGGGGATCTCTATGAATTCAAGACCAGTCAGAGCTACATAGTGAGACTCTGTCTCAAGAAAAACCTTCTGTGTTTGAAACAAAATATACATATAAAAACTATCTTTTTTTAAAAAGTGTGTATGTGTGTGTGTGTGTGTGTGTATTGTGTCATATTGGAAGTCAGTTACTCACATAGTACTATCTAGAGAAATATTAATTATGACTTTGTTCATTTTGTCTTTTAGAGTTATGCCCAGCCAAGTCTTCAATATATCCAGGGACAGCAGATTTTCACAGCTCACCCACAAGGAGTGGTGGTACAGCCAACTGCAGCCGTGACTACAATAGTTGCACCAGGGCAGCCTCAGTCCTTACAGCCAGTAAGAAATGTTTCACTTGTTAACTCTCTCATTGGGTGTACATCTTGTCTTTACAATTTTTTTTCAATATTCTTTGTAACTTACGTAGCCACCAATTTTTCCCTGGATATCACAAAGTCACATATTCTGTAAAATTACAGCCACATGTATTAGCTAGGATCCTTTTTGTTACTTACAAAATAATAATAATCTTATTTTTTTATGTATTATGAACTTTTGAAGTAATAATTTTCTAGACATAAGGCAGGGAATGATGGTATAAACCTGTAATTCCAGTACTCTGGAGGCAGGGGAGGCTCATAAGTTCAAGGTTGGCCTGGGCTACACAGTGAATTGAAGGGCAGACAGGGTGTCATAGTCAAGACATTGTCTTAAAAGAACTAATTTTGGGGCCAGTGAGATAATTAAATTAGTAATGTCTTTGCTGTGCAAGCCTGACAACCCAGGTTCGATTCCCCAGAACTTCTGTAAAGGTGGAAGGCGAGAACTGATTGACTAAGTGGTCTAGTCTCTCTCCATCATGTGGTGGCATGCATGTGCCTGTACTCACACACATCACACACACAATAATAAAATTTCAATTTTTTTTTCCTGGAATACCTATTAGTATTTGCTGAGTACTAGAATATGACATATAATGGACTAGGCTAGAGATGTAGAATTATGTAACATACTTCACCTTGTATGTTNTATGATATGTATAATATTGAGAGATATTTTTGGTATCCTGAAATGTATATAGAAGGATATGATAAAATCTTGAGGAAATATTATTATTAGTTTTCGATAAAATGGGATTGCGATTTGAATGGGAAAGACTAAATAGAAGTAATGTGATCATATTGTATTAGAACACTTGACAGTTCCAAAGAGACTCTTGTAGCAATCTGGCAGTTGATGGTGGCTTTAAAGAAACAGGAAAAGCAGTGGAGATAGAATTAAAATGCTTTATGTGAAACAGTATGAAAATAAACTGCATGAGCCTGTAAGGAGGTATTTGAAGGTTTGCTATAAGGTGGCTCTGCTAGGCATTGTGAATATGATAAGATTCTTTTCTTATTATAAATTGACATTCTAAATAAGAGAAGTGATGGTCACCATTTATCTTCTGTGGTAAATCATAAATAGAAAAAAATTCATTCTATTTCTGTGAAAAGACACTATAGCAGGCAACTCTTATAAAGGAAAACATTTAATTGGGGGCTTGCTTACACTTCCTCCAACAAGGACATACCTCCTAATCCTTTCAGACAGTGCCCTCCTTGGTGACTAAGCATTTAAATATATGAGCCTGCGGGGGCCACTCTTATTCAAACCACTATATTCCACTCCCTGGCCCCCATAGGCTGTTGCCATATCATAATGCAAAAAATACGTTCAGTCCAACTTCAAAAGTCCCCATAGTCTGTCAATCTCAACACTGTTTAACGGTCCAAAGTTCAAAGTGTCTGAGACTCGAGGTAGTGTCTTAATTGTAATCCCCTGTAAAATCAAAAGCAAAAAACAGGTCACATACTTTCAACATACAGTAACACAGGATAGTGTTATGCCCAGAACTCGAGGACCAAATCTGTATGCAAAAGCAAAGAGCCTTTATTCAAGCTGGAACTTGGACTCCCTATCTGTCCAATGCAGTGGTGAAAGCAGGCAGCAGTGAGAGCTCTGNGCCCAGTTGGGGTAGGATTTTTATCATCGGTTGGGTGAGGGGATTTCCCCTATTCAGGACCNTGATTGACTGATATTTGTCTAGGGGTATCTTGGCAAAAGAGGATAGGTGTGTGCTGGGCTAAGGGACATCTGGCAATTGATCTTACCTTAACAGTTGGAATGTTAGATATTTTTCCCCTGATTGGGAATGTTAGATGTTTACCCTTGGATGCTGATTAGCCTGTTCTGGAATGGTGCCAGTTTATGGCTTTTCCTGGAACGAACTTAGAGTAAACNGAAACTTAGACCTACTCTCTATCTGGTTTTTATTGAGCCTGTCATGGCAGCAGTGTAGCCAAGCTGCCATGGGCCCCACAACAGACATTACAATTCCAAAAGGGAGGAAAGGGAGGGACCATAGTAAGGAAATACTGGACCAAAGCAAGACTGAAAACCAGCCAGGCAAAATCTAAACTCTGCATCTCCATGCTGTTATGATATTAACATGGAGGACCCCAGCTGGCCAGGGTATCCCACATGTGAAGAAAAACATGCCAGGCAGATGNAGCGGAGGGTGATGGCACATGTCATTCACAACCCAGGCACTGCATCCGCATGGAAATGAGTTTATTATAATAGAGAGATGAAGAGAAGGAGGGAAAGACAGAAGAGAGAAGAAGGGGGGGTCAAGGGTGCACACCTCATGGGAACGGAGAGAAAAAGAGTGGAAGAGAGATAAAGGGGGGTTCCTTATCAGGCTTTTACGTCAGGATGCAGGGCGGCCCCAAGGGTAGGTTTCCAAGGGGTGGGTCAGAATATTAACACATGCCTGATGTCAAAATACTCTTAAAATGTCCAACTTCTTTCACCTTTGTTGACTACAACACACTTCTCTCTGTGCTGGGTCCACACCTGGTCTGCAACTTTCCTCGACAGATATCCTACAACTCTGGCATCACTAACATCTTTGGGTCTCCAATACAACCCAGGCTGCACCTTCACACCTTTGTGCAATAGCCTCTGTGGGCCTCTAACAGAGAGACCCTTGACACACACACCTGGCCTCAGCGGCTTTTCTTAGCTGCAGAGGGAGATTCTACAACTCTTTTCTTGTATCCTTGACTCTAAAGCCAGAACCTACCAAGTTCTGCTACTTATGGTGCTGCAACTTGGTCCCCTTATTCAATTACATGTGTATCAGCTTTCTTTTGATGGTTTCCTCCACTGCTTAAGCTTTTCTTTAATTCCTTTTCACAAGTTGAAAGCTTAGCTGGGTGGGGACTTGCCCTGAGGCCATTAAACTTTTTATCTCCTTGTGCACTGGACTGAGCTCCATGACACTTCCTGTTGCTTCTTTCCTCCTCAAACGGTGCATTTTGTATTTCTTTTTCCAGCTTGCTCCTTTTTATTATAGATCTGCATACGAGTGATTACTAATAACCACACAACACAGTTAGTACACAACACAATCAATACAAAACACAGTCAAGCACCACTNAGAGCAATGCTGTGCTCCTGCTAGTATAACCCATCATCCCTGCTTACAGCATTCAACTGCTTCTTAATCCAAAGTTCCAAAGTCCACATTCCACCAACAAGCAGCATGGACAGGCCTGTCACAGCAATACCCCATTCCTGGTACCAATTTCTGTCTTAGTCACTGCTTTATTGCTATGAGGAGACTGTTAGTATTAATGTTTGCGGTTACCGTGCGAGGAAAGGTCATGAGGCAGGACAAAATCCAATATCAGAGCTGTATTAGAAAGTAGGGGGGGGGAGAGAGAGAGAGAGATAGAGAGAGAGAAAGAGACAGAGCGCGCGCGCGGCCGCACATGGAGAGAGGAAGAGAGAGACAAGGAGAGGGAGGAAGAGGTGGGATTTCCCTTTGCACATGCGCGAAGTACAAAAGTGAAGTTACTTAGCTGGGGGAGTGGCCAGGAATTCCAACATTCCAGACTCTTTGCTTATAATAAAAAATGGCAGGTGAACAGGAGTGGGGGCGCGGTGTCTCCCAAGAACTGCTTCAAGCTGACTTGGTGGGTGTCGGAGTTCTTTGGGGGTAGGGAAGGGGGCTTCTGAAGTAGTCAGGGTGTCCTGGGATGGTGGGTTGTCCTCTGTTGCTTTGGAGTTGTCCATCTTTCTCGGCTTGGGAGTCTGGCTGCTTGTGTCTGAGAGTACTGGTGAGACAGAGAAAAGCTTAGAAAAAAGTTTTTTTTACCTTTGGGGGCAGTCCCCAGGGTGAGGGAGGGGCTCCCAGGATTAGTAAAATTTGGGTTATACTTAATTTTGAAGCAGATCCATCTTGTCCAGATGAATCAGATGAATTCAAGCTGGTTTCTTGAGCTTAAAGAAATTTTTTAAACATATTAAGAAGCAGCCCAGACCCTCTTTGGTCTGTGGTGTAAATACCTTTGGACTGGTACTGCCTGGATGTATACTTGATGGCTCTCGTCCTTCAGCTCTATGGTGATGGACCTTGTAACAATTAACTGAGAAGTTAATTAGGAGAGGGAACCAGAAAAGAAAAGCTTGTGGGTTGGTACCTCGTTCTTGTGGAATTGGTCCTCTAGAACTTGAGAGACACTGTGTATGAAGAAGAGAAGAGGCCTTGCTGACAGGTCTGGAATAAGGCACATGGGAAGAAAACTCCTATCTTGGCTAGAAAATCTCTTCCCACTTAGGGGCACAGGGCAGGTTGGCACAACTGAAAATGTGTGGGTGAGAGGGATATCCCTGAAAATACAGTTAAGTGGTGGGGTCTGGTGAGGTGGGTAAGGCTGTCTATCCCAGCAATAGGGAAATAAGGAGAGGTGAACCCCAACTCTAAGACTCCTCCAGGACTGAGTCAGTGGCTCCAGTATCCAAAAGGGAAGGAGATGGATTGGCCCATGCTGTAATGGCTATCTCAGGNTCCCTGTGAGTCCATGGCCAAAACCTAGGAGATTCTGGTCTGATGCTCCCATGCCACGAGGTGCACGAGGGCAGTCAGTGTCTCTTGGTGGCACTTAGGACAAGGCCCAGTTTGGCCCACATGGGGCAGGGCAGGCACAAAGCTCAGTGACCTTTTCTGCCAGTTAAAACAGGGACCTGGAAGCTTTTATGCCGCCAGTCGGATGGCGTGTTCCAGCATTTGGCAGTTTTGTTTTCGGGCTTTGTCATTTTTTCCATGGTACCTTGAATGCCANGGCTGAGACTCTGCCTGTGGATGTGAGAGGGGCACTCTCTCCAAGATGGTTAAGTCAGCCCTGATGCTGGGAAGTTCTGGGAGACATGGAATGGATTTTATTACATATAGTTTACTGATTTGAGGACTGCCTTAAGAAGACTTGCCAGAAGGCAGTGTATAAACTGATCTCTGGCTATAAAGCTATGTGGGTTATTTTAATCCCAAGGTGGGTCTTAATCAGAAACTGCCTCAGCCCTGGACGGGTGGGACAGGATCGGTTTGGTGAAAACCGTTTGCATGCATCCTAGCCTGCTTCCAGACCTCTCTGTGCT
>LZPO01107909.1:0-24148 GCA_001675575.1 Neotoma lepida
GGACGGACAAATTTGGAAATCTCATGCAAGAATCAGGTTGCTTAATTTCGAAAGACCAAACTCCAGTGTGAATGCTCAGAGAATGGAAGCCTGTGGGTCACTAGCCTTCCCAGCAGGGTCGGTGTCGTTCCCTGGAACCACCTGAGACATACCATACTCTCTCTTTCTCAGGTCTTCAAAATCTGTTGTGAGAAACCAGCTTGCCAGTAGATACGGTTTTGAATGTGAAATGCCCTCTATAGGCTCATGTGCTCAAACAGTCCATCCCTATCTGGTACTGTCATCCTGGAAGCTGTGGGACTGTCAGTAAATCTGGACTACCTGGTAGGAAAATAGGCTTCTGGAGGCTGGCCTGGAGAGCCTGGTCAGGGAACCCTGTGGGATATAAGAAGTCCCAGCCACTCTTCTACCACTGTGAGCATTTCGTGTCTTTACCTCCATGATGGACCGCATCCTCTCACACTGTGAGCCCAAATGAACCCATTCTCCCTGAACTTGCTTCTAGTGGGGATTTTGTCTCAAAGATGAGAAAAGTGAACCGAACGTCTAGCCGAGGGTCAAGGCAGACTCCAAGCTTCCTTGTTCTGCACTTCCCAGTGAACAGCTGCTCCACTCCACGCCTCCTCAAGGGTCAGGCACAGAGAAGGAAATCATGAAGTGACTTGGGGAATTCTGTGGACCCGAAAAAGGCAAAAGACATCAGAGTCTCTGCAGTTCCTTCTAGTCTTCTAAGACCACCAAGGGAGCCTTGCCTTAACGTAGCACTCCGTTGCCTGCGACATCCTGACACCCATTGCTGCCATATTTACAAAGTTCAGAGGGTCCTCCGGCCTGACACCCTCAGTGAGAGATCATGTCTAATGTGAACTGCGTGTGTGTGCATATGTGTGTGTTGCATAAGTGTGCACCTATCTATATGTATGCACACATGCCCGGATTGTGGAGGCCAATGGTTATATTTCTTATTGCTGTCCACCCTTATCTTCGAGACAGGATCCCTTGGTGAACCTGCAGCTCACTGATTGGCAAGGCTGGCTGGCCAGCCAGTCCCTGGGAACCCTCCTTTATGCTCCCTGACCCCAGTGCTGGGATTGCAGGTGAAGGTGACCATGCCTGGCTTTTATGTGGGTTCAGGGATCACAGACCCGGGCCCTCAAGCTTGTGCAGCAAGGGCTTTTTCCATTGAGCGTCTTCCCAGCCCACTGCACACGGCTTTACAGTCACTGTCTCATTTAACAGCCGCCTTTCATCAAACAGTGCTATTGGATTTCTGCTTCCAACAAGACATTTCTTTTTAAAAAGAATTCCTTTTTTAAAGACTTTGATTAAAAGAAAGTATTCAGCAGATTGGATGCAGGCGGCAGACAAATAAGTGAATCTGGGGAAGGATATGATACTGCAGGCTCAGCACATGTACAACTGTGGCCCCTACAGGGGTCCCTTCAGCCTTGGCCACTTTCCAACTTTGTAACACAGATCTCAAAGTTGTCATGGTCACACCTGTACCTCTATCTCCTCCAACTGCTCTACCAAAGCCTCCCTTCCCTCTCAGCTTGATTCTTCCAGTGCTGAGAACGAAACTAAGTGTCCCCCGAGACAGTGGCTTATCCTCCCTCCTCTAGTCACTCCTCCAGCTGCTCTTGCCACCTCCATCTTCTAGACATGTCCCTCACTGTGGCCATCCCCTCATCTGCCAGGATCACAGTCATGACCTCCAACCTCTTTCTCATTGATCCATCCTCACCCTGATGGTCCACAGGCTCTCTTAAATGGTGCTGGACACCACTCTGAATTTCAAACCTCCAGTGGTTCCCATCACATTCAGACCAAAGCCAGAGTGATATCCATGCTGCCTCCTGTCTCTCTGCAGGGACTGCATGTAGCTCCAGCTGCCCTAGGTTCCTCATCTCAAGCAGGTTCCTACGTGGAGCCTTTGCACTGAGCATCCTGCTCACAAGGCTTCTGTCCAGCTAGAAATCTACTATGCCCACTGGGCAGGGGTAGTGCACGCCTTTAATCCCAGCACTCCAGAGACAGAGGCAGGCGGATCTCTGTGAGTTTGAGGACAGCCTGGTCTACAGAGTGAATTCCAGGGCAGCCAGGACTGTTTACAGAGAAACCCTGTCTGGGAAAAAGAAAAAGAAAAAGAAAAAGAAAACAAAAAAGAAAAAGAAAAAGAAAAGAAGAAAAAGAAAAGAAGAAGAAGGAAGAAAGAAGGAAGAAGGAAGAAGGAAGAAGAAGGAAGAAGAAAGAAGAAGGAAGAAGAAGGAGGAAGAAGGGAGGAAGAAGGGAGGAAGAAGGAGGAAGGAGGAGGAAAGAGGAGGAAAGAGGAGGAAGAAGGAGGAGGAAGGGGGAGGAAGGAGGAGGAAGGAAGAAGGAGGAAGAAGGAGGAGGAAGAAGAAGGAGGAAGAAGAAGGAGGAAGAAGAAGGAGGAAGAAGAAGGAGGAAGAAGGAGGAAAAAGGAAGAAGAATCATCATCATCATCATCATCATCATCTACTTTGCTCATTCCCTAACCCCATGAGGTCCTTGCTCAGTTGTCACCTCCTTGTGGCATCCCACCCTGCCACTGTAGCTAGCACTTGGTCATCTGCCACCTACCACACTGACAAAGTCCCTTCCCTGTCCTATTTCTCCATTCATTTCCCACAATGCTCACTGCTAGCAGGCAGGATAATGGATACTGTTGCTGCCTATCCCCCCAAAAGCATGCAAACTCAGGGCAACAGCAAACATGTTTGCTCTGCTCACACCACCCTGTGTACACTGCTAGGTGCCTGGTGACCCTGAAAGGCCTGGTTCTCATCCATCCTGAAACCTCGGTGGGATTGGGGCCGTGAGCTTTGCAAAACCTGAGTCCTTGGAGTTTACCAACAGTAACCTCCTGTGGGCTCAGCCTCTCACACACACTCTGCTGACTGAGGTGCCTGCTATTGGGTTGGGGAGCACATGGGCCACACAGATAACATTCTCCGGTGGGGCCACACAGCCAAGAGGATATGGACAGCACGGATTGAACTTGATTGGTTTAGAGAAACAGAAGAAGGAGAGGTGTGGATCTGAGAGGAGTTAGAGGAGTGAATATGATTGACATACATTGTACAGATTCTCAAGGAAATAATAAAATTATTTTATATAGAAATCAAATAAAAATGAGAGTTTTAGACAAAAAAAATGTTGATTTATATCTTCTTCCTTGGTGACAAATGTGCCAAGTTGGTACAGTCAATATTGAAGGCTCGGATCCTAGGATAAAACCCTGTGGCAATCCTGTAGAGACCCAGTTTACTGCTACAGTTATCACAATGTCTTATGAAAGTTTTGAACATAAAAACAGGAAAATACTGCAGTGGATGACTCCATGTAGACCCACTGGACTCCAGGGCTTCGACACCTTGTTGTGTCTCCTGAGTGAATGTGCTTGTGTGGACTTGGGTGTGGAAAGGTGAGTAAGGGTGAACAAATGCTGGTGTCAGGAGGAAGCGAGTGCTTTCTGCTGGGTGGGCTTGGGGTTTCTGCCTTGACCCCTTCTCAGCTGTGCTGGCAAGTAGCATGAGTCACGTGCAAGTGAATGAGACAATTTCTCCCACAAGCCAGGCACGAGCATGGAAGACCCAAGGGAAACAACTTGCACTTGACCCAGCTTTCCTCTGAGCACATCTGTAGACATCCTAGACAAAATCCTTGTGGGCCAGATTGCGATCAGGTGGCCAAGAGGGAGCAGGAGGTAGGGAAGTACAGTGTGCAGAGATGGGGAGGAGGGGAAGTGGAGAGGAACAGGAGAATGTGGACCCATGAAGAAAGAACAGAAGATGGAGAAAAACCCGAGGAAGAAAATGAAAGAACCCTGGACCCAGAGGGGGGTGTGGCATGTGTGTGTTTGTGTTAGTACGCACACACGTTCCCAGAGCAGCTTAGCTGAGACAGGCCTGTTTCATCAATTTATACTCTGCCACAGTTCTATGTCCCATTTTTCTTTTGTTTTTGTTTGTGACAGAGATGCAGACCAGTGCCTCACATACACTGGCAAGAGCTCTGCCATGGAGATGCTCTCCCAAGTCTCTCAGGCCTATCTTGCATTTTGAATATTTACCAGATATTTCCATAGGCAGAGAAACATCTCAAGCAATGTGATGCCCACAGCTCCAGCAAATGGCAACACCATACTGCACTCTGTGTGCTCACCGGCAACCTGTTTATTCACACTTGTGTGGACCCAACCATCAAGTGCTTCGGAGCCAAGTGCCTGGCCCATACCCCTCGAACTCTGGACAGTTGAACCTCACCCTCCCAAAATACCAGGATCACACCTCATAGTTGAAGGAATCCTTTCTGCCATTACCCAGTACTCAGCCCCAGTTACCATGTCTGACTAACATGTTTAGTTCTTTCCCAGTCAAGTTCATCTTCAACCATACGAACTGGATACAACCAATGTCCCCTGCTCTTCCAACTATTTCTGAAGCAGGCTCTCTACTCCCTCCATTTCTGAGGTCATCCTGGGTGACCTAGATCTGGGGTACAGGGCGTGTCCCCAGCACTATCATCCAGGACTGCTAGAAAAATCAACTCTTCTTGCCACTCTCTGGTCTTAAGACTCAGAAACCCCACAGGTGAGCTTTGCATGATGCATGGTCCAAGCTCAGGACCATGGCTCCCTGTCCCCTGGTCCAGGGGTGGGATTAACAGACCTTACCCTTCGTGGTCATAGGCAGATAGACTGACAGAAATAAAATAAAGGATAGGCTTTACTTTATGCCTATGCACGAGTGTGCTTCGGTGTGGAGGTCAACCTCGGGTGCCATTCTTCAACAGTCTTTCACGTGCACAGCCAGTTACTGGTCTGAACTCACCACTTACGCTCTGCTGACTGGTTGGCTCAGGAGCCCAAGGGATCTCCCTGTCTCTGCTTCTGCAGTGCTGGGGTTACAAGGTCCACATCCAGCTTTTGTACATGTGTTCTGGGGAATCAAATTCAAGCTCTCATGCTTGCACAACTAAGCTATCTCCCCAGCCTTATTTTGTATCTTTTAAAAGTAAATTATATCATAACTTCCCCCAAGATAATAAATATAATATACAATAAATAAGTGTGCTTAGGTGAGGACTATTTTTGTCCCACAAAACACAGATGACAGAGTGCAGTAACCGCCTTGCACAGCGGAGACTCAGCTGTGACATGTCAAATGATGTCAAGATGCATGAAGGAAGCGAGCTAAAAATAGCACCGCCCGGCTCAGCACCAAGAGCTCTAGAGCATTAGCCTTGGGACCCAAGAGAAACTGGCTTCAGCTACCTCCATAGGAAGATCTGACTGGGTCTTTAGGCTGGGTACTTCCTGCTGGCAACTCTACAGGTTCACAGTGTGTGACTTCAGGGGAGGCAGGCTGCTCCTAATAATGATATTTTAGATTTTTAAAAATAGAACGTTCTGAACATACATGATAGGAACCATCACCTCACAAGCCAGGTGATTGCATTATATAACAACAGTGTACAGACACCAGGCTGAGGGTATGTGACACTGACTGGAGCTGCTACTCCTTTGCAATCAAGGTATTCATATAAACTATTTTTCCAAAAGAAAAAAATGCATATATATTGCCTGTACACAGAACTGCAAACTACTTGAGCTACTTACTTATGAGGTGGCTCAGGGAAGGACCACAGTGTATGTAAGGAGATGGCGTGTTTCCACTGGGGGGAGGGGGTTCCTTTTTCTCTTATTTTAGTTCACTGGTACAAGTTGTGATGCTGAATAGCAGTGAATTCACAGATCATTCTGGGAATGTTTACTTCAGCAAGAGTCACACCTAGGTGACAACTGAATGTCAGCTTCCAAACAGCTTTCCCTGGATCCTCTCTCCACCCAGACAATCCAGCTTTGATTATTTCTGAATGAATTTCAACCATGGGTTTTTTTTTTATAATTTATTATTCGTAGAGACTGTGTTTTTAAAATGAGTATGCATTTCACCACTCTGTACCTCATCCACAAAGCAGAGCACAAGACCCAAGCGCACTGCACACACACCAAGTGTGTGAGCTGACCTTCTTTCCGGGCTCCCTAAAGAGAAAGCAGCTTTTAGGGGGATGGGGTGAGTCTGCCAGCATGCAGACCTCTCCCTTCTCCTGAAGTCCTCAGGATCCAGAATGCCCAGTTCCCACTGTGTAAATATCCTTGCAGCCTGGAACACAGCATGAACTTAAAATCACATACCACCCTGACTCAGTTTCCCCATTCCTTTTCTGGCTCTAACTTGAGACACCCAACCTTACTTCCAAACCACTGACTGCTTTCACATGCACGATCAGACAGTAACCTGCACACATCCTCGAGCTGCAATGCTGGGACAGAGACCCCAGGGGACAATAACTCGTGACAGTGAGAGATTTATCCCCCACCATACACAAATGCTGAAACTGCCACCAGGGAGGTTCTGCTGCACACTGAATTTTCACAAAACATGGCTTGAGAGCAGGACGCAGGCATACCCAAGGAAGCGATCTATTGTTTCCTGGAAATTATCCCGCAGTTTGTGATGAAAAGGCATGCAGGTGGGGCTTTAATGTCTAGCCCAGAAGTAATAGGTTACAATGGCATTCCGTGGAAACAAAGACCGATGGGCTCTTTCTGGGCTCTAGGACACAAGCTCAGGCCTGGTCCTGGTTTGACCCACAGGGACATGTAAATAGGACCTCCCTGCAGGAGAGGATCAGCACCCTCCTGACCCCAGACTCCAATCCCACACAGTCTTTTGATTCCAGAGAAAAAGTCGTTCCCCGGCAAGGCAGCAGCAAGGATTTGCCTGAGCAAATCCTTTGCCTGTCAAAGGTCTCCCCTAAATAAATGCCCACCCTGGGGGGATTCAACTTGCCTCATGGCCAAGGTCAAGGGGTGGCTCTGGATGGAAGTCTCCATTTTCCCCAGCAACTCAGCTTCCCTGCGGCTCCTGGATGTTCCCGAGTGCCCTGGGAGGCAGAGGCTGGCAAGGAGCCCCAGGCTTCACTCGCTCATTCAGACTCAGAGAAAACCCTCTAGCCCAGCACCTCACGAAACACTGCAATTGCCAGGAAGCTTCCGTCTGCCTTTGGGGGCTGAAGCCCATTATTATCTGTAAACATCCTTAAATATAGACGTGCGTGAGCGGGGCAGGGCTGGGGTGAGGAGGGCAGCCCAGGGGACCAAGGGCCTGGCCCCTCCCAGCCTCCACTCTGCTCCATACCTTCAGGAATACAGCCTGGGCTGGCAGCTGGCTTGCAAGGCAGAAATCTCCAGAACTGGAGCCCTAAGCCTCTCTACAAACCCACTCTTCCAGCAACTGCTCTCAGACTTGGGAGAATTCTGAGGATGACAGTGACAGAGTTTCTTGAGGGCTCTGGGACTTTTTCACACCCCTGCCTGCAGTATTGATGCCCTCACCATGTCTGGAGCTCAGCCTGTAGGGCCATGGTCCCCAAGGGGTCTGACACCCAACTCATGGACAAAGACGCTGATTCCCAATCGTGCCACAGAGTGAGCGGCAGGCCAGCATCCGAGGCTCACCTGACACCCCACACCCACTCCAAGTCCCAGGGTTGCTGGCTCAGGCACAGGACCAGAAGGTCAGTTTCAGGGAGACCCAGGCGAAGAATGTCCCTCCCTAGCCTTGATGGCATTCATGGAAAAGGCTTCTGTGAGGCAGGCCTTTACACCATGAGACTTCAACAGTGTGCCTAACCTCTACCCACTGGATGCTCTCAAGAGCCCCCTGTTCTACTTCAGTTATAGTGGTCCAAGTGCTTGGCACACTGCCCGTATCCCCTGAAGGCAGAACAGCCCCTGGGATGAGAATCCCTACTTGGAAGAAAAGTTGCTATGCGTGGGAATGGTGCCCACACTCTTTCTTTACCACAAATAGCCAGCCTGGACCAGAAGCAAACTAGCCAAACTCTGTCACTGGGTCCTGTGATGTCCATGTGGCCCAGATCCTTCCCTGAGTGCAAGAGGGAGAGATGGCCCTTCCTCCTCATCATAGCAAGGGCATCCTGCTCCTCACTTCCCAGGGTCACCTGGATAACAGGTGCCCCTCCCCAGGGCTGAAATGAGGTAAGCAAAGAGTTTAGCAGAAAGTAAAGGCTTGGGGACGTAAACTGGAGGAGGCAGAGAAGAAGGGGAAGGAGGAGGGGGCAACCGAGAGGGAGGAACCCCAAGAGTGAGCCCAAACACGGAGCCAGGGAACCCAAACACAGAGCCAGGCCTCCACAGAAAATTCCTGGGGGCAACTGCACATCTATTGCATGTTTGCCAAGAGCCACTTCACACTACGGATTCTGGGTAATCTAATTCCACAGTCACTGATGATCCCGAGAGCTTGCTTCCGTCCTTTAGAGAGCCCTTGCCCTGTTAATGACACCTTTGAGCCCCATCCTGCCTCAGAAGCCAGCCTAGGGCACTCGGCTGGCCCAAGAATCCAGAAGGCAAAGGTTTTGAAAGAGTCACTACCAGATCCAGGGTCATGGTGGGGGCAGCTGTGGAGTCCAGGGGGTCTTCCAGTCCTGCTGAGCTGGCCTCACTCTGGCCAGCTCTGGGTTGATCTGTGGGCAGATATTTCTGTATCTGTGAGGAAACTGGCTACTCAAAGCCCACCAGCTGGGGTGAGATAGACAATCCGCATCCCACCACCCAGGCACATTAGCACTACCTGGGCATTCATCATCATTACCTGGGGCATCTCAGGCACTGTGCCTCAAGTAAGGGTTTCCAGGATGGTCACAGGAAGCCACTGAAAAGTCACTTGAGGGTAATATTGTTGTGCTTCTGTACAAGAGTAACAAGCCATTTTTTAAGAAGACACTAGGTGAGGAGCCACAGTCCACACAGACTAGCTCAAGTGGAAAGTGGGTGATAGAGGGACCTCCAGATTCCCAGGCTCCTGGATCACCAGCCAGCCTTCTGCATGTGCCTCCTCTCTATCACCCTGACCCCTGATCTGCTTGGTGTGTAGGGGAGAACAAATTACCTCTCCCCATCTCTGTTTCTGTCTCTTAGTCTATATATTTCTTGGTCTGTCTTTATCTCTCACTGTCTCTGTATCTCCCGTGTAGCTGTCACAAACAGGCTTTCCTTAGCCCTGCACCCCACTACCTTCCCCATTCTGTACCCCTCACTGATCCTTTGAGACATTACATCTAACACTGTGTCCCTGTGCAGTAGACCAGGGGCCCAGTGGTTTGGCTGGGAATAGGTAGACCTAGGGCATATGTGCCTATAGGCTAAGACGAGATGCCTAAAGACCCATGACCCAGGCTCCAAGCTGATGACCTGCCACTTGATGCCTAAGGGCATCTTCACATGGGGTACATTTGTGTCAGACTCTGGGTGTTTCTGTGAAGTTGGGGAAAGAGCCATGGGAAACGCTGTAGTCTACTGAGTCATCAAAAACCCAGGTAAGAAGAAGCCAGATTTGTCCACCCTACTTCCCACCAGGGCTATCCAGCAGATACCAGACCCATGGCCCCTCTTCCTCTGGGTCCACTCCCTGAGTCCAGGTCCTTTTTGGATCTTCAAGCTGACTCACACCGAGATTACTCAAACTGTCCTTGGGGTTCTGGGCCCTGAGAGTTCCTACACTCCTGTTGATAAGCATGCTATATCCAGGATGACCTCAGTGCCTGCCCACATTAACTGCAACCTTAGTGTCCCTGTGACCACTGATGTCCATGGCTGCCTCAACTGCCTTTTCACAATTCCTAATGCCCCTGGGGAGATCAAATCCTCCGCTTGGTATCCCAGGCCCTCCACACTTAACGCCAGCCTAATCCGGTCTCCACAACCAGGCTACCTCCCCATGAGAACACGACATACCTGTGCTTCTCCTTCACCCCGACCCCTGATCTTGTCCTCTACTCAGATATGGAAGGCACACTCGCTTGCCTTTCCCCGAGTTCCTCCTTCAGCTCTCCCACAGGGTATTTCTACCCAGTTCAACCTGGAGTCCATGGGCAGCATCTCTACTGAGCTCTTGACCATTACCACAATGTCCTGGCCCCATCATCTGTTTTAACTTGTTTCTATGTCTAAGCACATAGGTTATGGTCACAGTATTGTGCTCCAGAACAAATTCATTTCACATAACTGGAGAGATGCACAAATATCGTCATGGTCTTTACTCAGCCCAGCTGGCTCTCTACCCTTCCCCAGGCTTGATGGGGTACACTGAAATCAAGCATTTTGGTGTGAAGGGGGAGCATCCTAGGCCAGCACAGCCCTTTGGGGTGGCAATTCTTTATTTTTCAAGAAGCCCAGAACATTTACCTGCTCGAATTTATGTCTCAGAATATATCCTAGGAAAAATATAATCTATTGCAAATACCATGAATGCTACAGACACGAAGGAGTCCCTGCAATGTTAGTAATCACAGCAAACATTTCAAAGCTCTGAAAATGCCCCCACACCAGGGGCACAGCTAAGTAAATTTTCTAAAGTGGGTGTTTCCCTGGGAGACTGCTTGTGCCGTGCCTGCAATTTGGGAAATGAAACTTCAATTTAGACTACTTGAAATAGATGCTTTCACTTGATTACAAAATAAGACAAAACCAGCAAGCCAGGTGCAAAGTAAGCACACTGTACTAGTGAGGAGAGAAGTACATTGTTCACAAGAGATGGGGGAGAAGTCGGAAGAGTCCTGCTCTCTAACCTCCTGGAGACTGAAGGACATTTTCTCCTGGGGTGAATACCACAGGGCTTAGACAGAGGCTCAGCAGGAGCAGACTGGTGATGGGGGCATCTGGAGGGTCTGAAGAAGAGGCATAGTGTTCATGATGAGTGTTGAAGGTGAGCATTGACCAGGCTCTGAATACCTTGGCTGCCCTGATCCCACCATACTGATCGGCAAGCAGCCAGCCCTTTGGTCTCAGCCCTGGTGGGAAGCGCTGAACTGAACACGCCAAAGTGTATGTGTGATCTCTGCAATGAGGACGCCACACCCCAGGCCCAGGGTGAACACTGAGAGTTGGTAATGGGACAGAGATAGAAGGTCAAGGTGAGATCCAAGGCACATCAGCCAAGTGTGGTCATGGGGACCTAGGCTGGGTCAGGATGTAGTTAGAACCGTGCCAAGGAAGGAAGAATTCTGGAGAAGCCTCCTAAAGGGCTGGAGGACAAGGTCACAAGGAGGCTGAGTAGCAGGACTATGATCAGGCTCATTTTGGAGGAAGAATCATTTTGCATGGTGAAAGGTCAAGGGCACAAGGATGGAGGTGAGCTGCTGAGAGACGCTAGAGAGCCATAGTTTTGAAATCCCTTCAACCTGGAAGTTCTCTTCATCATCTATATCCCATATCCTTTAGGGGGTGTTTGTCTCACTGACCCCTTTTATTTATCATTTTTATGCCTATTTATTTTTATTTTTTATTCTTGTGTATGTGTGTATGTAAAAGCGTGTGCACATGCTACAACATGTGTGTAAAAGTCCAAGGACAACTTGTGGAAGTTGGTTCTTGACTTCTACCATGTGGGGCCCAGAGTAGCTCAAGTCCTCAAGCTGGGCATCAAGCACCCTTACCCTCAAAGCTAAACAGCCCCCAACTCCCCACCCCCTTCTGTGGGAATGCTGGTGATTACTTTCATTCCCTGTTTCCTGTTTTCCCATGTGCTGTTATGTCCTGGTCCACTACATAAAGCGTATCCTTGACAGAAAAGAACATACAGTGAACCGAGTCCTTTCTCTCCCGATGGCTGAGGGGAAGGAAGGACAAAGAAAAATTTGTACTTGTCAATCACTTGTGCTCCAGAGGGATGTGGGTATTTCAGAACCATCCTGTGGTCTCTGACACCCTCCTATCCATGTGTTTGGTAGAATCTAAAATCTGATCCTTACACATAATGTCCTCTGGGAGCCAGAGAGGGGGCTCAGCAGTCAAGAATTCCTGTTGATCTTCCAGAAGACCTGAGTTCAGTTCCCAGCATCCACAATAGGCAACCTTAAACTGTCTGTAACTCCAGCACCAGGGTATCTGATGCCCTCTTCTGCCCTCTGTGGGCACTACACTCACATGCGTGTGCACACATACACACAAAAATAAAATAAAATACTTTAGAGCTGGAGAAATGGCTCAGCAGTTAAGAGTAATTGCCACTCTTAAGAAGATCCTAGTTTGGTCCCTAAGACCCACACAGTGGCTCACAACCATCTATAACTTCAGCTCCAGGGGACTCAGTACCCTCTTCTGCCCCCTTGAGTACAAGGTTAGCGTGTGGTGTATAGACATGCTGACAAAGTAATCATATGCATAAAATAAAAAAATACATCTTTAAAATCTTTAAATTTTTGTTAAACGTAGAACCCAAATACACACAACCGACAGGGTCCCCTAAGCCCGTTCAAGCACTCTACAGTTTTGCTCACAGCCCCACTGCTAAGACTTTTCATCTTTCACAAAGAAATAGATGAAAGCTCAGAGAACACCAGAGTCCACCTTGAAGCCACATAGCTAGGAAAGGGCAGGGCTGGGATGACAGGCCAAATCAGTGGGCTCCAGAGCCTACACTGCTAGTTGCCATGTCAGAGATGCTGGTGGCCATGTCAGAGGAGCAGCAGGTGGCAGTTGACTTCAGGGTGTCAGCCCACCGGGAGGCGAATCCCTGATGGGTGAATCTCGGATAGAGGCAAGGCCCCCGAGACCACAGAACCAAGAGTGTCTCTTGCTTCTGCTGTGCCTTCACATGTTTGCTGCTGCCATCTTCCTCTGGTGTCTGGTATGGTGTGAATGGATGTGGGAAGATCCCCAATGCCTGTAATATAGTGTGTTTGTCTCATGGAAACATCCCGTCCTACTGGGCAATTTTACCTGTGGATTATTATGAAGATGATTTCTTCCTAAGCTGTACTGTCTAACTGATAATAATGTTAGTTTAAATAGAGTTTTGATGATAAAAAATAAAACAAGGAAGTGTTGCACTGCTATAATACATGAGTTTCTATTGAGGAGCCATATAGACTGTGGCTCAGGTGAATGATTAAGAAAAACAATTGAGTCCCAGTAGTCCAGCTAGTCTAAATTCTTCTTAATGTTGGGAGATGTGTTTACAGGTTTTGGAGTGCATCATAGCTGAAACACAGCTTTGAAAACACAGGTTAGACTAAGACGTTTTTGTCAAATAGTTTTGAGGTGAAAAACCCAAGAAGACAATCTAAAGTTTTAGAAAGGCACATAGTTGAATAGGGAACTCTTTAAGGTCAGGGAACGAGAATAAAGCAGCCCAATTATCATTAGCTGACACGCTTTTCTTGCTAGGATTGGTTGATGGCCAAAGATGATGATTCATTACTTGTACCCATTTCTGCCCTCAATCTCCTGATATAAAAAACTATTGATGAGTGGGTATGCACCCTAAAGATTTAAAGTAGAATTGACTGATTCTTTTTTCATGTATAAAAGTTTAGGTTTGTGATTCCTTTAAGATTCCTTATAAGATTACCTTTCAAGATAAGTAATAAAGTGATTGGTCCTTTCTTTGTAACTGTAAAATGCAGCCTGCCAGTAAAAGAATATCTTGCTTGCTTACATCTTGTTAATCTATGAATGGGTATGAATATATGTGGATTCTTGGGATAATTCATTTTGCACTTGTAATATATAAAATGTTTAATCATGTAAGGGACATGGAAAACATGCTGTTTTTTACTTGTATTCATTGTGATCCTTCACTTGAAAAACAGAATGTAACCACATTGTAATTTTTATATTGCATGAAATGTATTGCTGGAGTATATAAGCTGTAAGGGAAAGAATTGAGGTAGAGTTAATATGAGTTAGAAGGGAAACATCAAGAATGAGAGAGTTAGAAGGAATTAGAAGGGAAACATCAAGAATAAAGATAGAGTTAGAAGGAAAATATCAAGAATGAGAGGAAGAAATCACCAGGAAAATAAAGAATAGAGAATGCAAAAGAAGAATAAAGAAAAGGTATGAAGGAAACCATCAAGGGAGTGTGTGAGTGTCTTTTCCCTAGCCCCTCAGATAAAAGTCATAGTACGCCGACCCTGTGGATTCCCCTTGAGCTCTGTGCTGCTGGAGTCTGGTCCCCTAGGCAGCGATCCTACACCATATCACCAATAACATGGCTCAGCATCATTTTGGTGAGTGTCATGTCACAAAGGGCACTGGATCTTTGGTAAACTGAGTTGCTGATATATATACATTGTATATATATACATATACAGTTGTATATCATATACATATATCATATATATATATCAGAACTGCTGTTCAAACTCACTCACGAAAAAAGAAATTAACTTAAGGGTCTCAGTAGAGGCAGCCCTGTCACACAAACATTGATATGTATTTCTGCTCCAGTGGTCCAGTGTCCTTATGCTGGGCTCTGACCTCCAAAGCCACTGGCAGCTCAAGTTAGGACTCTGGAGCCATCCTAGTATGGCCCAAACACTAAATGTCCCTCACAGGCTCCTGTAACGTGGGCTCAGTGTGGTAACTGGCCCTGGAGGACCCTGCTCTAATGGGTGGGTCAAATCACTGACAAATTCAAAGTGTGATTAGACTTTTGGGGGGGTTGAGCTTGGAAGGTGCGTCCTGATTGGAGGAAGAGTGTCACTGGGGCCACACCTTTCCCTCCTGTTAGCTCTCTCTCCTTCCTGTCCACTATGGTATGACATAATGCCCCATAACCACGACTATAACCCTGAACCTCAACAAAACAGCACCTCCCCTTAAGTTGCTCACATCAGGTATTTTACTAAGCAATTCCCCCTCCCTCCCTGTGGTAGGCAGAAGACTGTCCCCTGAAGATTCATGTCCACGCTGAAGTTCAGAGAGGGACCTCACTTAGAAATGAAGTCTTTGCTAATGACATTAGTTAAGGTAGAATGAGGCCATCCTGGGCTACAGTGGTACCCAAATCCAGTGACTCTGTCCTCACAGAAGGGAGGGAACACAGAAGGTACATGAGGAAGGTTATGAGACACACCGAGCCTGGAATGCTGCAATACAGGCTGAGGAACAGCAGGAGCCACCAGACAGTGCAAGAGGCTGAAGGACCCTCCCCAAGAATCTTCAGACTGTGTGTGGCCCTGCTCACATCTTGACTACAGAATTCTTACCTCTAGAGCTGTGAGAGAGCAAACATCTCTCATATCAAGCAGCCAAGTTGAAGGTCATTTGTCATGAATGCCTAGAAAAGTAATGTATACAAATACACTGCACTACACACACACACACACACACACACACGTACATTCTCTGACAATTTACAGGAATTTGGCCTCTTGTATGGCTCTGGTTTATTTCAGTTCTCTCTACTGATTCACACTCCCAGCCTTGGTTGCCTCCTACTCTTCCTGCCTGGGTAACTGTAGAGATCTCCCCTCTAGTCTCTAAGTACTGCCCCCTTCTCCAGAAGAGAAATGTCTCAGGGAATGAAGACCAAATCCTGCTGCCACCGCTACTGAAAGACCCCAACCATGATTTCTGTCACTCCTGTAAAAATTAAGAAACTAAGCCTAGTCCCAAGACCAGGCCATGGGACCAGATGTTAGCCTAGGATAAGGCCACATGGTCAAGACAGAGCACTTTGTGGGTTTTCCAAGAAAAAGAAACAGCCACTACCCCAAGAGCACAGGAAAAACCTACCAAAAAGCCCGCTCATGGCAACCTTCAAACCAGCCAATTGTACAATAGCCCACGAATTATGCTAATCTTGTGGTTTTTGCCTTTTAAACTTGCCTAAAAATGCTGTTCGGGGCTTCTCCCACTTCCCGGTGTGGAGGGCCCGTTTGCGCAAACGAAATTAATAAAATCCTCTTGCTTGTTGCATCTATTGGTCTGGAGCCTGGGTCTCTGGGGTCGTCTGCCAGGATACGATAGAACCCCGAGTCTGGGGGTCTAACACTACCACACTTTGTTAGGACAAAATCCCAATGTCTCTCCACAGCTACAGACCCCTCCGTTGGGCCCCTACCTGACCCATCCCTTAGCAAGGGAGGCACACACTGCTGGTAAGTGTGGAGCACTCTCCCCCTCTCCTGATACCTCCTCTCCCTCCTTGTCTGAAGAAAGCTGTTCCCTGGGGAGTCTCAGGGTGAAGGCTACTTATACATGGAAGACAATTAGGCACCCCTACTCTAAACTGGTCTTTCTGTACCCCATTGCATTCTGATGGAGTGGTTGGCTCAGGGTTATCCTTCCCTCCAAACTGCAGCACCCTGAGGGTGGGATGAATTCTTTTAGTCACCATCACAATCCACTGCCCTGTGTGGTACCTGGCGCTCAGTAGATGCTGGGATGAGAAAATGATGGAATGAGTGAAGAAAGGAAGGAAGGAAGGGAAGGAGGGGGGAAGGGTAAAGTGGGCACCCAGAGTCTCTTAAGCACCAAGTTGATATTTCTATACTGTCCCCTCTGCAACCGTTATGAGTCCTTTCCATGGGAATCAAGAGAAACTATAATGTCACTAGTTGTCACAAGGAGGACAAGAGAAGCCTCCATCTACCTGCTGGAGTCATTCATGCATACAGATCAAATTTCCATCTGAGTCAACTTCCTGGACCTCCCACTGAGAGGCACGTCTGTCACTACATGGCCAACCTGACATCAGAGTTGCCAAAGCCACAGGCATGTGGGAGATAACATTCATCCTCTCAGGTAGCCCTACAGAAGCCCTAGAGGGCCAACTTTCAAACATGTCTCAGAGGATGTAGCCAAATACCTTTGCCATTTTTCCTTCTCTCTTGGGTCTGTAGACTCAGGTGATGCAGCCTAGTGTGGAGAGACTTTGTCACAAAACCATGCAACTTGCTGCTCTCCACCTGCTCATCAGATCTGGGAAAGCACAGGACAGGTGTGAGGGCCAGCAGAGCCTTCTCCAGTGATCTCCTGATTTAACATCTTCTCACATGTCAGGGACTCAGGCAGTAGCTGTTGCAGAGCTGCCCTGTGTTACCTGTTTAATTGATAATCTGGGCTGTCTGGGAGAACGCTATCCTCACTGTGGACACTCAGGGCTCATATGCATCTTAGTTCCTTTTCTGTTGTGATAAAATTATCTGACAAAAAAACAACTCAGGGAATTAAAGTTTATTTGAGCTTAGGGTTTTGGAAGGAGAGTCTATAATGTTGGGGAAGGCATGACAGCTGGCAGCCAGAGCAGGAAGCTAGCTGGTCACATTGTCATCTACGCACAGGAAGCAAAAAGGGTGAACAAGACATGGAATGAGGTCACAAACCCTCAAAGCCCAGTTCCAGTGACCCAGTTCCCAATAATGCCATAGCTCCTAGAGGTTCTACAACCTCTCCAGACAGCACCGCCTACTGGGGACCAAGCGTTCCAAGGCATAAGCCCCTGGAGGACATTTCTCATTCAAACCTCTACAACATATGCCTAACATCTGTGGAATCCAGTGTGGAGTGGCAGAGAATATTGTCCAGCTGACTGGTCCTGTGCCCACCTGTGGTAGGACAAAGGGTGTTGGCTTGGTCAGAGGAAAGAGAAGACTGCTAACATTTTTGAGAAATGCTGATAGCAGGGGACAAATTAGAGTATGTGGAAGCCCCATTCCAACGTCCAACTGGCCAATCTTCAAAGAGAAAAGCAAGAAAACAGGAAGACCCTAGAGCTAGATGGAAACCTCCCCAGGTAGGAGGCAGATGCCCTCCAAAAGTAGGGGGACCAAGGATGAAGCTTAAAAGAAATGTTGGTAACTCCAAGCTCAGCTTCTGAAGTCTGGGGCACAGAACAGACATTGAAAAGCCCCTATATGAATCACTCTCTTCTCTGCAGATAAAGCAGTGGTCCTTCAAAGCCCAAGGAGCTCAGAGAAGAGCTCCTCTCTCGATGCAACACTAGAGCTAGGGCGTCTCGTTGGGACCCCCACCTCACTAGCAGGGATGCAACCTGCTTCAGGACTGTGCAAGGTTTAGAACGCTCTTTCACTATGCTCAGAGTGATCTCTGAGGGCCTGCATGGTGACTCTTCCTTGGGGTACTTCAAATGGCAGTGAACAGAATCAATCAGAACTACAAAACACCACGGGCCCATTTGACAACATTGACAGAGCGCCCAACTCTCATGGCTGGAAAGCAAGGGCATACGCACTGTTATTTGATTTAAAAAAAAATTGTTGGGCATGCAGGACATAACAGGATTCCTGGAGAAGCAAGAAAATCTGATTTATAGTCAAAAGAAGAAACCACATATGGACACAACTGCCTTGCTATTCAGACAACTAGGCAGGAACTTTAAAATGATGACAATTTAAAAAATGGTATGTGAAAGGTTGGTAATATGTATCAACCAGGAAAAAAATGATACAGGAAGGATAAGAAATACCCAAATGGAAATGGTGCCATGAAAAATGCAATATCATAAATGAAAACCTGATGAGATTGCCTTAGTGGTAGACCAGACAGAGTAGGGAAAATAAAAAGCAGAAGTGAGACAGGTGTAAGATGCCAATAGTTCCATAGCAGCAACAAGCCCCATTGTGGGCCAGCTGCCTCAATGGAGAGTCAAAGGCAGAGGCAGCTATGAGAGCCCTCCTGGCCAAACCTCAAGGACTGGCCTGCAAGGGGGCGTAGATTAACAGGATGCTCCTGGACACGGTCAGAATATACAGTACTCATCAGGCAACTGATGGAGGCTGGCAGCTTGGTATGATGTCAATGAAGACAGACAGCTTCCCAGAGAGGTTGGGGGAGGAGACAGAATGGAGCAGTCAAGAGAGACCTGATAACCTACCTTCAGATAACCCACCCTTGTCTCAGGTGACTGTGCACCCCCCAGTGGCTGCATCCCCAACTGTAGGTGCTGGGAGGAGGAGTGAATCCTAAAACAGCCAAGGCATGTCATAAACACATAAACAAGTGAGTGCTGGCAAGCCTGCAGCAAGAGAAATCAGTGTCCACAGCTGCTATAATGTATTATCTAAAACGTCCAGTTTTCAGGATATATGAAAAGATGGGACAGTGTCACCAACACAAGACTAAAAATTACCTATGCAATGGCCAACCCAGTTATCACACTCAGCAAAATTTTCACAGCAGCCGTTACATCCAATCAAATAGACCATTCTGACAAGACAGGGATTGTCTACAAGAGTCCAGAGTAAAGTCCAGTACAGAGCAACGTAGTTCATGGGACTGAATGGAAGAGAAAATGTCACTGAAAAAGGCCAGTCAGCTCTGGGCTGGCAGAAGAGTCACTGTTTCACAATAGTTGTTAGATGACCAGAGAGAGATGCACAAAGGAAAGGAATGAAGAAAAGCCAGGACGTGCGCCATGCAGCGGACCCACGTATGTATAATGAGAGTTCCAGAGCGACAGGAGTTAAAAGAGTAGAAAAAAATCTAAAGGAAATAATATCTGAAAATCTCTCCACAAAAAAAAGACAGTGTTTTGAATAACTTAAGCCACATGTCTGAGAAGCTGAGCAAACTCCAGATAGGAGACTCACACCCAGACTCATTGAGATCAAAACAGTAACAGACAAGGAAGAAAATCTTGGAAACAGCAAAAGGAAAGGTAGCCCAACAAGAGACATGGAGACTTCTCTTCTGAAACAGTGGGCAGTGGAATGCCACTTTCAAAAGCTGAAAGGGAAAGAAACTGTCAACTATGAGCCTTAAAGTTAGAAAACCTTCCAAAAAGGTCTTCGAGCCTGGTATGGGATGCACACCTTTAATCCCAGCACTGTGAGCTTGGTACGGTGACACACACCTTTAATCCCAGCACTTGGGAGGCAGGTGGATCTCTATGAGTTTGGGGCCAGCCTGGTCTACATAGCAAGTTCTAGGCCAGGCCGGGCTACATAATGAGACTCTGTCATTATTATTATTATTATTATTATTATTATTATTATTATTATTATTATTATTTAAAAGTGAATTATAGGCATTTTCAGTGGAATACAACATAAGGCATTCTTAAACACTAGGAACATTTGTGTTAGCTAGTTTTATGTCAATTTAACACAAGCTAGAATCATTTTGGAAAAGGGAACCTCAATTGAGAAAATGTCCCCATAAGATTGGCCTGTGGGCAAGCCTGTGGTACATTTAATTGATGATTGATGTGGGAGGGTCCAGTTCACAGTGGGCCATGGCACCCTGGGCAGGGAGTCCTGGGCACTGTAAGAAAGTTAGCTGAGCAGGCCATACAAGTAGTAATCCTCTATGACTGCTTCTGCTCCTGCCTGGAGGTCTTGCCCTGACTTCCCTCAAGGATGGAGTGTGACCCAAGAGCTGTAAGATGTAACAAACCCTTTCTTCCCCAAGTTGCTTCTGGTCATGGTGTTTATCACAGCAATAGAAACCTAGCTAAGACAGCATGTTTTAGCCTAAAAGCAAGTTTTTAGGAGCTCCATCAAGGAAATTCTGTACCTGGAAAAGCTGCCGGAGAGAGTGCTCCTCCTCATCTATTGACTGACTTCAACAACAGCAGCGATGGCCCCACCCACATGCATTACTGCTTCTGTGCTACAGAACTCGGAAATGTTTAGCAAAAACAGTGCAGAGGGCATGAGTGTGGGCAAAACCACGTGGAGGAAGGGAATCGCATCAGGTGTCAAGAAGCTAGAAGAACAAATGAAGAGAACCTGAAACAGTAGCTAAGAAGGCAGATGCAAACAAACAAACAAACAAACAAACACCTCCTAAAACATGCTTTCTCTCCCTCACCCCTCAGCTTCCTGAGATGGATTCATGTCAACGATGAGTGTGGCCATGTACTGTGGCACTCATAGAATCTCAGGCAGGACCCCTCTAACAGCACGGAAGGGAAAAGGAACGATTCTTTATGGAAGTGGGGTCCATACCTGCTTAGATTTAAGTCGGCATGGCTTCTGCACGTTATTCTGATAACTCGGGGATATATGGTTATCTCCAGAACAAACACTAAGAAAATAACTCTAACAGTCATTAGGGATGTAAAATGTCACACTAAAAGATATTCAATGTGTCAGGCACTTGGGAAGCAGAGGCAGGCAGATGTCTATGAACACGAAACCAGCCTAGTCTACACAGTTGGTTCCAGGCCAGCCAGGGCTGCATAGTGAGACCCTGCCTGAAAACAAAACAAACAAACAATCCAATGCAAAAACAACCAAGGAAGAATAGAAAACAGGGAAACCCGAGCAGCAGAAACAAAGGACAGTGGTACAGCACGTCAGCTTATAAGCATAAGGACACTAAATGTCAGTGGGTTAGACAGTCCAGGAAAAGCAGGAGACCACTAAAGGACCAGATCATTACATGCTACCTAAAAGAGACAGATTAAATGGCACCATAGGAGGAAACTAACAGATGATGAAAGAGACATCAGGCAAGTAGAAACCATTCAAAAGCTAGAGTGGAAATATTAGACAATTTAAAACAAAGTTATTAGAGATACAAGAAGGGCTTTTATGATGATAAAGGTTTAATATATCAACAAGGAAGAGTGAAAGCACATGTGCACACACACACATATCACACATCAGCTTCAGGGCTGGAGAAATTGTTCAGCAGTTAAAGGCATTTGTTGCTATTGCACAGGACCCAGGTTTGATTCCCAGCATCTACATGGTGGCTCAGAACCCTCTGTAACTCCAGTCCATGGTGGTGGATTCAACACCTTCTGACTACTGTATGTATCGGAATGCATGCACTACACAGACATGCATGTGGGCAAAATATTCACACACATAAAGATGAAAATAAATCTAAAAAAAATTAAGAAAAATAGAGCCCCTAAGTAGAGAAAGAAAAACCTGGGGACCAAATGGTCAGTGCGTAGATGCTTGCCTCCAAGCCTGACGACTTGAGTTTGGTTTCTGGAACTCGTATCGTAGAAACACAGAAGTGACTCTCACAAGTTGTTCTCTTACCGCCCCATGTGTGCTGTGGTGCCCTCACCCCCACCCCCAACATACAGTAAAATAAAGAAATAAAAAATGTTTAAGCTAAAAAACAAAAAGTGCCAAATTGATAGAAGTAAAAGGAAGTGAACAGCTCAAAAATAGGAGCAGGAGACGCCAGCAGCCAGCAGCCAGCAGCCCGTTTTTGGTTATGAACAGAAAAGTAGGCAGAAGGTCACAAAGAAAACAGAAGGAAATGACTGCACAACAGATTGTCACCACAGAGGATGGACACCACGGGACACTTTCCCCAGCAACAGCAGACAACATATTCTTTCCAAATGCACGTGGAACATGGAATGCACTCAGGACAGCATAGAAGCTAAGATGTAGACCTAAACTCAAGAAACTGAAATCATATATATGTAACAATAATAGTTAAAGGAAAAGGGGTCATGTGTTTGAGGAGCAGTGAGAGGAAAGAGGGGAAAGGGTGGCAGGAATGAGAGGAAGGAGAAAATGATATAGTTATATTTTAATAAAATTTTTAAAGAATAAAAGACCACATACTTTAAAAAATTGAAATCATATTTAAACTCTGACTTCTGACCAAAAAGGAGCAAAACAAGAAATCAATGACAGAGCTGGTGTTGTGGCGCATGCTTTTATTCCCAGCACTCAGGAGGCAGAGGCAGGGGGATCTCTGTGAGTTCAAGGCCAGCCTGGTCTACATAGCGAGTTCCAGGGCAGCCAGGGCTACACAGAGAAACCTGACCCTGTCTCAGGGGGAGGAGGAGGAAATTAATAATAATAATGATAAAATTTGCAAATTTCAGTATCTAAATCCTTGGGGGGTAAGGGCTTCTCCCTACGCCATGATGGAATGTTGGAGGGTCCAATCCTGTGTAAGGTCACAGCTCCCATCTGCTGTGAGTTCAAGAGAATAACAGACATGTAATTCATGGCATCTCATCTCTATCGCTCTGTACTCTCTGAAATTTGAGGCTATTTAACTCACCGAGGTGGGAGACTTAAAGAATTACAATCAGGAGTGCATAAGGGGCTAAAACTACCTAGTTCCAGAAGCAGAGGAACTATGAGAGAACTGGGACCCGCATGCCAGAAATCGGTGACATACAACTTGATAAATTCCTGGAGAACTATGGATTAGGGTAACAGCTCCACACTTCCATGAAGACACTAAAAACCATTAAAACACATACTTCAAATCATCAATTTTATGGTATATGAGTATACCCCCCATAAATCTAGATATGAAAATAATTTTTAGAAAGTCAAAATAAGGTGTCATTTCCACACACACCTGGATGGCAAAATGAAAACAGCCTTCAGCAGCCACCTCTAGAAAGGACACAGAGCAAAGGGAACTCGGGCTGTGAGGAACTGTGCACAAGGTCTTTAGGGTGCTAACTATATGCCTACTTTACATCCTGACAAGTTCACTTTTGCAGTTTACCCAAGAAATAAAAACATCTATCTACAAAAAGATGTACATAAGAATTCTCATAATCCAAACTTTGTTTTACATTGAATACAAACTGGAAGCAAATGTCTCCCAACAAGAGAACAGACAAAATAGTCACACAGTAACATTCTACCCAACAAGAAAAAGAACACACACTCAAATATGGATGATGTCTCAACCATGGTGTTTGGTGAAAGAACACACACACACTCACCTATGCTGCATGGCTCTACTTGTGTGCAATCTGTGGTGATAGATCTTTGTAAAGTAATTGTCTGACCCGAGGTAGACTGACTTCAAGCCTCTTGGAAACTTCTAGGTATCCTGGTACTTTCATATCACATCTGAGAGGTGCCCATCTTGCTAACATCTTCTACTAGCCCCCATCTCCCAAAAGGCAGCAGTGAAAGATAACATATCAAATTTATATTCAAGATTTCAGGTAAGAATCTCTGTGGAGTGATGTGTGTTTCCAGTTGCCTTTTAGGAGTTAGCAACAGGCTGATCCATATTTGGAAGGTGGAAATAGAGACCAGGTATAGGGGTGGTTATACTTGTCTGACCCACCCATTGTAATGTCCCTCAGTGATATCACAGCATGGCATTGACCAGCCATTGTAAAGTCCCTCAGTGATATCACAGAGTAGCATTGACCAGCCATTGTAAAGTCCTGTGATATCACAGAGTGGCACTGATCAGCCATTGTCAAGTCCTGTGATATCACACAGTGGCATTGACCAGTCACTGTAAAGTCCTGTGATATCACAGAGTGGCATTGATCAGTCACTGTAAAGTCCTGTGATATCACAGAGTGGCATTGATCAGTCACTG
>LZPO01107909.1:25900-42870 GCA_001675575.1 Neotoma lepida
CCTGCTACCACTGCATAAGCAAAACCCTGTGGCTCAGGTATGTCCCCCTCCATCATTTGCCAGCTCTCTAGCATGGACAGGGTGTCACTTGTTATTTTATACTTTGTTATTCAGACAAAGGTGCAGTGAGCATCCTGGATGCCTTCTGCTGCTCCTGGATATGATTTTCTCCAGGGCAAAGGCCCAAGGGGCATTCTGAGGTCAGAGCATCCCCAGCTTAGGGAGATGTGTCTCCCTTCCCACCAGAGTCTGGGCCCACTCAGCCCTATGCCCACAGTGTGCTCACTGCTGCCGTACAGTGACATACAGAAGCATCTGGTTGGTTTGTTTGCTTTGAGTGTGGTACTGTTTTGAAGCAAGGCTTCTGACTTTGAGGAGAAAAATCTGTATTTGCCTGGCTTTTTAAAACTCAACCCCTACTCCCACAGGAATGATCAGCACAGCACACTCCACAGAAGACAGGGCCTGGCTTTCATATCTTTCTTCTAAAAGCCTGGGCCATTTGAACCTGCAGTCCTCAGTGTGAACCTTGGCACAACAACCCATGCAGCATGGACTGCCCTGCCCTAATTTTAGGGGAAAACACAGCAAAATCACACAGAACTTCCTTCGGAATTCCCTCTGATTTTTTAATTGGTGGCCCTGCCACTGCAGAGAGCCTCCTTTTTCCTTTTCCCTCTTTTCCTTGTGTATCGCAGCGAAAGCAGAGATTTCTAAGAACCTCATCATAGAGAAAACCGACTGGAAACCGTGCTGGGTTCCTACAGGCTTGAATAGTACTCAGTGCAAACCCTTGTGTTTCATGGTTTATGGTTTGATGTGTTTGCTCCTTTGCCAAAGGGAAATCCTTCCCAGATCCTGTCACATCTATTTCTATACCTGTAAGAAGAAAATATGCACACACCTATAAATTATTCATCACCTTCTGACAGACAACTTTGCCAAATTTACCTTTTGACCTTCAGAGGAGAAAAATGAGAAAGAAGAGAGGAAATAAGAACACAGTGAGGGTGGGTTTTATTTTTTATATATATTTTAGTGTGTGGGGTGTGTGTGTGTGTGTGTGTGTGTGTGTGTGTGTGTGTGTGTGTGTGTGTGCAGGTTCACATGTGTGCAGGTAAGAGACAACTTGTACTGTCATTCCTCGGGGAAGCTCTACATTTTTCTTTTGAGACAGAGTCTCTCACTGGTCATAGGCTGGCTGGCCACTGAGCCCCAGACATCTACCTGTCTGCCTCAAGACCACCTCCGCAATACATGCACAAACCACCACACCTGACTTTAACATAGGTAACAGGGATCAAACTCAGGTCCTCATAGGGGACAAACACTTTAGCCACTGAGCCACCTCCTCAGGCCCAGGGCTTGGTTTCTTTTTTTAATATTCTTTTTTAGATTATATATATGGGGAGGGGAGAGAATGTGTACATGTTAAGTGTAAGCGCCTATAGGGGCCATAAGAGGGTGACTGATACCCTGAACGTGAGTTATAGGCAGTTGTGAGCAGCCCAACATGAGTGTTGGGAACCAAGTTCAGGTCCTCTGCAAGAACAGGAAGCATTCTTAACCAACTGAGCCTTATTCCAATCCCAGGGCTTGGTTTCTTATATGGAGAGACACAGGTCTACATGAACTGTGTTCTGGGCACCTGTAACTGTGACGGAAGCCACACACCAGGGTCAGCAATAACATTTGTAGTCAACGCAAAAGACACTACCAAATAACACTGAGTCAAAAACTGGAGAGAAGAAAAAACAAAATCTGTTTGTCCCATGCTGAGCTGGAATCAGCATTTCTAACTAATTGTAACTCTGATGGGTAATACTTCAGACTCAGGGACAAACAGAGGTTAGTAGCACTCCAAATACGTAATCAGAACCACACCTCAGGTGTGATTCAGCTCCAAAGGACAACATGAGATACAAATGATATTAAGGGACAAGCAGGGGGCCCCACTGGTAACAGTTGGCCAGTCAGCCCGCTCTATGATCAGTGAGAGATGCTTCAAATGTATGCTTCAAAATTCATTTCAAAAACAGCCACATTTCTTCTGGGGATAGAACCCAGTGGTAGACCATCATCCCAGTATGCACAATTTCAATCCCCAGTACCACAAAAGTATCTTCAGCTGGGCTCCCCAGAGTATCACATATCGAACAGAGTTGTTCTGCCCTACCCGCCACCCTCAGCACCTTGCTTAGAACAATTTCATAGATGGCTCGCTTTGCTGTTTGCTTTTTAATATGCTTCCTATAAAAATCTCACTCTCATTAGCCATATATATATATATATATATATATATGAATGAATGAAGCCATAGCGGGAGAATCCAGAAGTGAACTCAAATGAGCAATTACACAGCACATAAACTCTAGGGGCATCCTCTTTCCCTAAAGCCATCAGCCAACATGGCTGAGCTGGGAGCAGAGGAATTTGCAGTTTCGTTGTCCACACTGCCAGCTCCATCGCTGAAGCAGGTGCTTCCCTTATGGAAACACAAAGCCCTGACATGTGTTTTGGGTGGGGATAGTTGCCAAGGCACTACCTCCCCTCCCATGAGTGAGACTGGCGTCAGCCACAACATTGAGGTAGTGTCTCTAAGGGCAAGCTTGCCTCTCTCTCAATCCCCCCCATATTCAATGACATCCACCCAATTTCATCCTTTACTTCACTAATCCAAACATGACCTCTCTAACTAGTCCCAAAAGGAAGGGACAGTGATGGATGTCAGCAAGCTGAGGAAGGACAAACCCACCCCTGTTGTGGCATGTGTGTTACAAGCCTGTTCCTAGGAAGGAAAGCCACTGGGAAGTTGGTCCCACAAGGTCTTTGGGGTTCCCTTCTCCTAGCCTCCCATGGTCTTTGAATAACCAGGCTAAGCCAACCTCTTGCTGGCTGGGAAACTGCCAGAGGTTCTAAAGGACCAGCCTAAGATTTCTAAAATGGACTTTTTCTTCTTGTCCCCCAACTGCCGTGCCCTTCTAAAGTCATAGCACCAGTTTCCTATGTTTCCCTCAGGCAAGGAGGCCTGTGACTTGAAGTGGGTGACAAGCTTCAGGCCAGCAAGATATTTTTTTCTTGGGTTTGGCATTTTTTCTTAACTAGTAGGAAAGAATTCTTCTCTTTCCCATAGTTGACTGGCTAGAGTCTGGTGCTCATGTGGATGGGGTGGCCTGCAAGCAGGGTAACACAGAGAGTCAGGCTATGAGATAGAGAAGGAGACAACGCCAAGATGAATTAGACCCTCCTGCCCAGGAGTCTGAGCCTTCGATGGGAAAACCAGACCAGCAGGTTTCTCAATGACAACTAAAGCTATGTGCAGCTGAAAGGGTCTTGGCTATGAGATGAGACCTTTCTTCAGGGAAGGCAGCCAGCCTCCTTCTTCCACAATTAACCCCTGGCACGCTCCAACATCAACCATCTACACAAAGCAGAATCACACAATGCTCCAACCTCAACCATCTACACAAAGCAGAATCACACAATGCTCCAACCTCAACCATCTACACAAAGCAGAATCACACAATGCTCCAACATCAGCCATCTACACAAAGCAGAATCACACAATGCTCCAACCTCAACCATCTACACAAAGCAGAATCACACAATGCTCCAACATCAGCCATCTACACAGAGTGGAATCACACAATGCTTTAACACTGAGGTAGAACAAAGAAAGAAAAGTTCTTTGATTTGAATTGAGAGTCCTGAGTTAGGAGCAAGCAAGTGTTCCTCAGGGGTCACTAGGGGATCAGTGATGTCACTGGGACCTGGTTCTGAGACCTGATTTTTCTTCAGAAACCAGACTAGCGAGTTGGGCGTGTGGGAACAGGGCTATAATCTTAACACTATATCTTTCTTCCAGGAGATATGGAGCCCAACCAAGGCCTTTAAAAGGGCAAAGCAGAGGGGAAAAAAAGAAGAGATGAGAAGAAAAACGGTGAAAGAGTAAAGACAATCTTCGCCCTGGGCATCACTTTACTGAACCCGTGTGTTCTAGAATGTTCCTCCCAGGACTGCCTTCCACTCAGAACCAAGTGATGCCTAATCAGACATCAGAATCCAGCTGGAGACCCATTCTGGGAGACTCTTCCTCAGCTCCAGCCTAGACCAGGGAGGTTAAATCACTGCTGGTCACTCAAATGAAGTGCAATGTCCCAATAACCTGACTCAAGGTGACAAGAAGGACCAGGGAACCAGCTCACTTGCTGGTGTCTGAGGAAGCTGATGAGCATCAGTAAATCTCATGGTGAGGAACTTTGGATGGGGGAGAGGAACAAATTCAGAGATTGGCAGCAGCTACCATTCAGTGGCAAATCAATCAACCTATTGCTGTTTGAAAAGCCACCACAGGCTATTTAAAAAGAAAATACTGTTTCAGGGGCTGGAGAGATGGTTCAGTGGTTGCACTTGCAGAGATGGCCCAGGTTCAGTTCCCACCACCCACAAAGTGGCTCACAACTATCTAACTCACTAACTACACTGCTCTCTTCTGGCTTCTATGAACACTGCATGCACATGGTACAAAGACAGACACACACACAAACACTCACACACATTAAATAAAATAAGAAAAAGGAAAATACAATTTTCTTCATGTTAATTTTGTAATGCACTGTACATTAGTGCATACCTAGGACCAACCTGATTTTTGAAAAATCTCCTATTCAACATCTACACTCTGAATGTGTGTGTGTTTGTGAATGAAGATATATGTGCATGCATGTATGTATGTATATATATATATAGCTATAGATGTATATGCATGTGTGTATATATAACACATATTAATATGTATCGGCATTATGTTAGTTTCTGAGAAAGGCTGTTTCTATCAAAATGCAGTGATATAAAACTCAATGGTTCCTGTTCCCATTACACACAGCTACTGGGCTGGCAAGATGGCTCAGTGGATAATAGTGCCTGTCACTAAGCCTAATGATGCAAATTCAATCCCTGGAATCCACTTGGTGGAGATAATTGACTCTGCAAGCTGTCCTCTAACCAATCTCGGACATGTGTGCCATGGCATGCACACACCCACATATCTACACACACAATCAAGTGTAAAAACAATTAAACATCTGTGGTGATTATATTATGTCCCCCAAAATATTATGTACCCTAATAAAACTTATTTGGGGTCAGAGAACAGAACAGCCACTAGATTAAACAGAGGTTAGGCAGTGGTAGCACACGCCTTTAATCCTAGCATTCCCGAGGCAGAGATCCATCCAGATCTCTGTGAGTTCAAGGCCACACTGGAAACAGCCAGGCATGGTGGCACACACACCTTTAATTCCAGCACCTGAGATCTCATGTCTTTGCTTGAGAAAGACACATGCCTTTAATCCCAGAAAGCAGTGGCAGGAAGCAGAAAGGTATACAAGGTATGGAAACCAGAAGCTAGGGGGCCTCTTAAGCTTTCAGACTTGGAGCAGCAGTTCAGCTGAGATTCATTCGGGAGAGGACTCAGAAGCCTGCAGTCTGAGGAAACGAGATCAGCTGAGGAGTTGGCAAGGTGAGGTTGGCTGTGGCTTGTTCTGTCTCTCTGATCATTCAGAATTTACCTCAATACCTGGCCTGGTGTTTTCAATTAATAAGACCGTTTAAGATTCGCTCTACAAACATCTCTTCACTACTCCTCTGCAGCATACTCTGGTTGTAGAGACAGGTACCTATGTATACATAGGCTTGCACACACCTATGTAAATAGACGTACCATTATATTTATATATAACATAAACAACATTTGACTGTGCACAAACAATTCACATCTATGTAGTGATGAAAGTGCTATGAGAAGGAGAAGGAAGGAGAAGGAGAAGGAGAAGGAGAAGAAGAAGGAGGAGGAGGAGGAAGAAGGAAGAAGGAGGAAGAAGGAAGACGGAGAAGACGGAGAAGACGAAGAAGACGAAGAAGACGAAGAAGACGAAGAAGACGAAGAAGACGAAGAAGACGAAGAAGACGAAGAAGACGAAGAAGACGAAGGAAGGAGAAGGGAGGAGGAGGAGGAGGAGGAGGAGGAGGAGGAGAAGAAGAAGAAAAAGAAAAAGAAAAGACAGACATGAGGAGGATGATCAGTGGCTAGGGAATGATCGCATTGGTGTCTGTGGAGGGCCAGCTGGAGTTGGGACAGGAGTGAGGGGGAGTAGCACCACACAACTACTTGAAACACCTATCCAGGGCCAGCAAGATGGCTGAGTCCATAAAGGCACTTCCTATACAAACCTGGTGACCTGAGTTCAATCCCTGATCCCATGACAGACGGAGATAATTGACTCGGGAGGACTGTCCACATGACCTCCACATGCTGCCCCTGGTGTGTGCATGCACACAGGTGTGACCTGAGGAAGTGTGTGACATAGTCAGAATGATCAGAAGTTCTTCATGACTCAGGAGAAAGAGCAGGAGAGGAAAGAAAGAAAACAGTTTTTCATCTCCACTGTAGGGACATCCATCATTGCATGGAGGGCTCCCTCTCACCTCTGTCCCAACTCCAGCTGGTCTACCACAGTCACCCATAGTGAAGTATGATCCTTCTCCAGCCACTGTCTGTGATGTGCAGGGAGCTGGTGGCAGCCCCCTCTGAGCGTAGCATGGGAATATGCCAGGGCAATGGATATTCAGCCCACTCTACAAAAGACAGCCAGCCACAGTCTTGCTGACCCTCATGTGTGCACAGATCCTGTCCATGCAGACTTAGCTCCTATGCTGAGTGCCAGACCCTGAAGTCCCCGCTGAGAACCAAAGACACCCCCCATTTAAAGCTTACAATTCCCTGTAGGGGTTGGAGGGGACAGGGGGCAGGAAAGGGGGAGACAAGGTTAAAACCATGCTGACAACACCATTCATTTCCTTCATGTTACAAGGGATAGAGCTAAGTTAAGACTATTTTCACTTCAACATGCAATACATATGTCTTAAGGTTTCTATTGCTGCCATGAAACACCATGACCAAAAAGCAAGTCGGAGAGTAAAGGGTTTATTCAGCTTATGCTTCCACATCACAGTTTATTATCAAAGGAAGTCAGGACAATAACTCATGTAGGGCAGGAACCTGGAGGCAGGAGCTGATGCAGAAGCCATGGAGGGTACTGCTTACTGGCTTGCTCCCCATGACTTGCTCAGTCTGCTTTCTTATAGAACCCAGGACCACCAGCCCAGGGATGGCACCACCCACCATGGGCTGGGCCCCACACATCAATCACTAATTAAGAAAATGCACTACAGACTTGCCTACAGCCTGATCTTATTTCCTCAACTGGGGCCCTCTCCTCTCTGATGACTCTACCTCATGTCACGTTGACATGAGACTAGCCAGGACAACATATTTCTCTAGATACTCAGAGACTTCACTCCGGTCTCCTCCTCCCTAGCTGGTGCTGACTCTATAGGACCTGTCATCACTTAGGAGCTGTATGCCCTGTGCTCATTAGGGTCCCAGGCCCCTGGCTCTGCCATGCACAGTGAAACTGCTGGGATTTCTGACTTCAGGAAGGAGCCTTCTGCACCCCTTAGACTATAAGATCCCTGTTGCTTCACAACTTTTAACATTTGTTCTCTATATATTTACAGGCTGGAACTGGGGTATAGCCCAAAGCCACTTTGCTCAGCGTGCACGAGGCCCTGGGTTTGATCCCCAGCAGTACAAAAAAAAATTAATCCTAGGGGCTGAGGAGATGGCTCAGTCAGTAATGTTCTTGGCATGCAAGTGTGAGGACCCAAGATTCCCAGAAACCACACAAAAGCTCCATGTGGCATCAAGTGGTTACAGTCCCAGCACAGGGGACGTGAAGACAGGAGGGTCCCTGAAGCTGGCTGGCCAGCAATCTAGCTGAATCAGTCAGCCAAGGTTCAGTAAGAGATTTGATGTTGACTTCTGACCTACACACACACACACACACAGGAGCACCAACACGAACACACACACAACTGCACATACACATGCTCACTCAACTCACTTGTGCGTCTCCTTCCTTAAAAAAAAAATCAGACAGTGGATGGAGGAACTTTTGTGCAAATTTCCTGGACTGCTGGTTCTGGAGAAGGAGCCCCAAGCCTTCTGACCCACCTCAATCCTAGACCACAGCCAGAAAATGTGTGTGAGGGCTCACAAAACAAAACTCAATTGGGCTGGATCCCTGCTGAGTGCCACTGTCACAGAATATGCAGCTGTGACCATGGAGGATTGAGGAAGGCAGCTTTCAATGCCCAGCCTGAAAGCTGGTGTCAAATATTTTTAGACAAAGTCAGGGAATTATGTCCAGCTCGTCTGTGTGCCTTCCCTGAGCACTCCGCATTGAGAGCCCTCCTCGCTGCCCCATCAGACATGCATCAAAGTCCTCGAGCACTGCCAGGAGAAACTAATCCTCCCGCTGGGATTTTATTTAGATGCATTTTAACACACAATGCTTGCTTTCCAATTTTAGAGCTAATCACCCTGCAAAGACGGAAGTGAAATGCTGTTCTCTTACAGCAAGGGCACAGTTCTGTACAGAATTACTCCCCAAATTGGCACGACCTGGAGAGAGACAAAATGAGCATCATCTCAAACTAAGATGTTAAAATACAATAAAAATGGGGTTCCCAGTTCCCCCTTGATACTGCACAGTCAGGGCATTTTAAAACAGAGAGGAAATCAGCAAATGTGGTTCCTACAGAAAGGTGAGAGGCCACAAATGAGGACAGGAACTAACACCCCATTCCTGTGCCCAGCGGAAGCTCTCTTCACTGCTGTGTGACACACTTTCTCACCAGACCCTCATCCCTAACTCTCTAGAGAAGAAATAAACTCTTTGAGACTATTTGATTGAACCACAGAGTTCTTTTTCTATGCGAAGGCCCAGTGACATCAGCAGAGCAACCTGCTTCCAATCCTCAGTCCTCCTGACCCAGGATCCTGCTTCTAAGAATTGATCCTAAGGGCCATTGTACACATTAACTCAGTGCAGCCATCATCACCTGCACAAGACCTGCAGGAGACCCTGCCCACCCTTTCCTGAGGAGCTAGCTGGTAGTTAATGGTTGTCAGGAGAGAGGGACATTTTCTTCAGTGGTGTAGCCAAAGGTAAGTTGCCTGTGCCCTGTAAACAATCCCCCTGCAGCCACTAAGCTCATGTTAGTAACCCTAATGAAATTCACTGGCTCAACAAGAAAACCAAGACAAGAAAGTAGAAGATGGAGTAGCTGGAAAGAGGAAGATGAGGAGCAAGGAGTGGGAGGCTGAAAGGGAAGATGAGCATGACCAAAATACATCACACATGTGTGGAGACACCATGTGAAAACCCTGGTCTATATAGCCTGTATGTGCTAACAGTGAAAACCCTGCTATATATAACCTGTATGAGCTAACAGTGAAAACCCTGCTATATATAACCTGTATGTGCTAACAGTGAAAACCCTGGTCTATATAGCCTGTATGTGCTAACAGTGAAAACCCTGGTCTATATAACCTATATGTGCTAACAGTGAAAACCCTGGTCTATATAACCTATATGTGCTAACTGTGAAAACCCTGGTCTATATAGCCTGTATGTACTAACTGTGAAAACCCTGGTCTATATAATCTATATGTATTAACAGTGAAAACCCTGGTCTATATAATCTATATGTGCTAACAGTGAAAACCCTGGTATATATAACCTATATGTGCTAACAGTGAAAACTGTAGTATATATAATAGTGAAAACCTATATGTGCTAATATAAAAATGGAGGTTAGCTGAAAGGCACCTCCACAGATGTTTACAAAACGTATGTCTCATGAAGTAATACAGCAATGTGTTACAAGAATACAAACAAAAGCCTGTTTTCAATGCAAGAGGCAGACAGGTAAGTGGTTGCAAATGCATATCATTGCATTTGGTTTCTTGCATCCTGATCACGATGGGGAAATGTTTAGTGTATTAAATTAGTGAGGGATATTGATTTAGGAAGCATAGTACAGTAAAAAACAAAACAAAACAAAACAAAACCACATAGGAAAAAAAAACCTGACAGTAAATAGGAAAGGAAGCACCATGTGGCAGAACAGATTAATATAAATGAGTTAATTTAAGTTATAAGAGCTAGTTGGGAAAAAGCTTACACTAAGGCCAAGCTTTCATAATTAATAAGTCTCCATGTCATTATTTGCGAGCTGGTGGTCCAAAGGTAGTCTGACAAGAAAGCTTGCTACACTGTAGTTTATGAGTTTTCAACAATGAATACCATTTTCTTTCTAATCAGAATTCAAAATCTAAAAGAAACTGAAACATAAAAACACCTTCAAGAAAATATCCAAATACTCCAATATTCCCCAAAGGTCCAGGAAGCCAGGGGAAGGGGAACCTGAGGGTGTGGCCATGCCAGTTCCTTTGTTCTCCATCATCCTGATTCCAACCCTCAGCAGAAAGGCCCCTCTCAACATCGAGGCAGTGTTCCAGGCCAGTGCAATCACAGGACACAAGACCATCAAGATCCCTTGCATTTTGGGCAGTTAAAGATGTCTGCTCCCTCGTAGAGTGAGGAAACTCACCCACCATCTGCTCAAGGTTCCCTCGTGACAGAGATCAGATCTCCATGAGAGGAACCAGGTCTACAGGAGAGTTGGCTGACTTTAAAGGAACCAACAGGAGAGCAAGTAATAACAAAGACCTCAGCATCACTGCTACGAGATTTACTAATAAGTACAGAGACACTGGAGATGCCAGGTCATCATCAACCTCTACCTTCAGACCCAGGACCTCTCAAGAATATAGTCATGGACTGTGTGTGCACACAGGAACATACACATGCTCATATGACAGCTAAATCCATGTCAGCTGGGCTTTAGGGTGCTGAGACATTTATCCAAATGCCACTGGGAGTGCCTATGAGGGTGCCTCTAGACATCAGAACTGGAATCACAGTCCCAGTAGAGTAGGTGTCCCTCCCCATCAGAATGCTTTATTATAGCTGGAATATTTCTCCGGTCCTGCCCAGGCCCTGCGGTCAGGACGAATCTCTCCCACCCGCACGTCTCACAACTACTTGGTCCCAAATAAACACACAGAAGCTTGTATTATTTACAAACTTATGACCTAAAGGCACAGGCTTCTCATTAGCTAGCTCGTACATCTTGAATTAACCCATTTCTATAAATCTATACTTTGCCCCGTGGCTTGTGGCCTTCCAGTACCTTTACATCTTGCTTCTTCTGGCAGTGGCTAGCAGTGTCTGCTCAGCTCTGCTTTCTTTTCTTCTCTCTCTAGTTAGAATGTCCTGCCTAACCTTATTCTGCCTCACCATTGGCCAAACAACTTTATTTATCAACCAATCAGAGCAACACATATTCACAGCATACAGAAAGACATCACCATCACTTTATCCATCCCAATGAAGAGACAGCAGCCTTCAAACAAGAGCTAAAATTCATATTTTCAGGTTTCCAGGTTTCTGCCTTCAGTCTTAAATTTGAACGTCACCATCATCAAGCCAGTACTCAGTTTGTTACACCACTGAGTTTTCTCAGCCTCCAAAACTGCATGAACCAGTCACCCTAATAAATCTAGATAGATAGGTGACCGGTTCATAATAGATGGGTGGGTGGGTGGGTGGGTAGATAGGATAGATAGATAGATAGATAGATAGATAGATAGATAGATAGATAGATAGATAGATGATAGGTAGGTAGGTAGATAGACAGACAGACAGATAGATGGCAGATAATAGATACAGATGATAGGAAATAAGTGATAGAAACTCTCCATTTCCTTTCCTGTTGCCGTCATTAAATACTATGACAAAAGCAACTTAAGGAAGGAAGGATGAAAATTTAACTCAGCTCTCAGTTCCAGGTTACAGCCCATCGCCGTGGGGAAATCGGAGCAGCGAGAGAGAGCTAGTCACATCACATCTACAGTCAAAAGCAGACAGCAGTGAAGTAATACATGGTAGTTCTTGGCTCACTCTCTACACTCTTCTGTAACCAGGGTCCCCTGCCCAGGGAATGGTGCTGCCCACAGAGGGTGGGGCTTTCCACTAACCAAGACAGGACGGCCACTTCTATACACTCCCTGATAGAGCCGCCCTTCCCAGATGATTTAAGATTGTAACAAATTGACAATTCAAAACCAAGCCATCACAGAAGATAGGTAGATGTAGTGGTCATGTCTATAGATAGATAGACAGACAGACAGGATGCAACAGATTTATTTCTTCATTTCCTGTTTATTACATTTTTCTGGAGAATCTAGACTAATTTAAACACATATTTGCATATTCTGTCTCTCTATATATAAACATACATATTTATATAACTATATATTATATATAAAACTATGTATATAATACATATTATATTATGTAATTATATCTCCTCTCTCTCTCTCTCTCTCTCTCTCACACACACACACACACACACACACACACACACTCACACACTCACAAAGAAAGAGAGAGACCTACAAACTTGGTCAGGAGCCCTTACCCTGCTGGTCCACTTTGGTAAATTTTTATAATCCAGCACTGGATTTCCAAAGACACATTGAAGATGGTTTTACAGTGATAAGCATATTTGCTGGCATCCTCCTCACAGCTCGTCACATGCATCTAACTTCTCCAGTCTGTGCTACCTTCCTCAGAGAGGCAGGCAACATGACAGACAGTGATCTCTCCAGAGACATGGCATGTGTTCCCAGGACTGCCTTCCCTGCCCCCGGCTGGACATGGTCACCTTGGCACTTTGTATTTGCTGCTCAGTCCTGTCGCTTGTCATTTCTGTTCTCATCTCTGCCGTCTACAGCACTGAGTCCAGAAACACACTCACAGGCACCAGGTTTTGAAGAATGCAAACTGAAAGCTGACATTATTAGAGTCAGGCAGCTTCCGATGGAAACACAGACCTTAGAATACTCCTGGACACTCCAGCACCGTCAGCCTTGAGTGCCTATCTCTACTAGATCACAGCTGGTTGGGCCACAGCAGCACTCTGTCCAAGCTCAGAGGCCACTCTGGAGGTCTCTGAAGTCTGTCTATAAATATAAATATAAATATAAATATAAATATAAATATAAATATAAATATAAATATAAATATAAATATAAATATAAATATAAATATATATATATATATATATATCCGATTTGACCAAGTACTCCTAGTGGACCAAGACTATCAATCGGAACAGGAGAGGCACCCTCAGACACAGACACCACCTGCACTGAGCAGAGGAAGAGAGAAGTAGACGACAGTGCAAAAATACAGGCAACAACATAAAGACCTATATGACACCATCAGAACCTAATGGTTCTACACCTGCAAGACCTGAACACACCGACACAGAAGAAGCAGAAGAAATCAGTCCTAAAAATGACTTTAAGAAGATGATAGACGCCCTTAAAGAGGAAATGAAAAATTCCCTTAAAGAAATGGAAGAAAAAAAAAAAAAAAAATTGGAAGAAATCAAAGAAAACCAAGAAAAAGCAATTAAACAAATGAAGGAAACAGTTCAAGATATGAAAATTGAAATTGACACAATAAAGAAAATACAAACTGAGGGAGTGTTGGAAATAGAAAATCTGACTAGACGAACAGGAACTACAGATGCAAGCATAACCAACAGAATACAAGAGATGGAACAGAGAATCTCTGACGTTGAAGACGCAATAGAGAAAATAGAATCGTTAGTCAAAGAAAACACTAAAGCCAAAAACGTCATAACACAAATATATATATACATATATATATACACATATATATAATATCTATATAGTCATATAGACATGTATATTTACATATAAAGAGACCTAGCATATATGCAAATATGTGTTTAAATTAGTCTTGATTCTCCAGAGCAATGTAACCGACAGGAAATGGAGAAATCTATCTGTCTGCCCCTTCCAGGATTTGTTTCTCCACCCCTCCTCTAAGCCCAGCCCACATCTAAACAGGCTTCTTAGGGTGTCTTTCCTCCCCATCTCACCGCAGCCCTCTGTGCACGTGCCCTAAGCTCCTTGACATCAGTATGACGAGGGCGGTTTCCATCTATGGCTGTTATATACGGAGTCTGCAGCAGGTGGCAAGCATTCCTAACATCTAGAGCTAGAACTACCAACTGCCAAGGGTCAGAATCTTTCCTGATGAGGCACCTCCTGCAAACTGCCCTATTCACAGGACCCAAGGACCAGGATGCTTGTAATTCATTGTGCCTCATGAACTCCCCCAGCACCAGAGCCAAGAAGGGAGCACCACAGTAGGGTTTGCAAGCTCAATTCTTTTTTCCCATTCTCATGGAGATTATGGAAGAAGAAATAACACAAATGTAAAGAAATTGGATTCCAGCATAGTCCATCTTTTCCAAGAGCCTCAGCAAAAGGAAACACAAGTATGAAATGGAAACTGAGGTGAGGAAATGAGTGCCTGCTAGACCCTGTTGAGTGTCTGGAAGCTTCCACACAGACACATCATCCCCATCCTCAGGAGTACCACAAGACTGGAGTCATGATGAAGGATGAGGTCAGAGAGAGGCAGTGACTTGTTCAAAGCCACACAGCCAGTTTCTTCTGGAGTTAAGACACGAACCTAAACCTCAAGCTAGCCTGGTGGACACTCTCCATAGGCCACACAGAAGAGACCCAGAGTGGACAGGCAATGTTGAGAGAGTCAATGGCCAGACACCAGTGGGTACCAACTTATCTCTTAGAATTCCTGTGGGAGCACACCAGTGTGGAGCATCTGAACCAAAGCACAGATGGGTGGACATGTAAAGTTGTTCTGGTAGGGGCTCTTGATTCCTAGAGCTGATGCCAAGAAAATTGGGGACCTTGTGGGTCATGCCCTCCCTCCAAACAGTATGCTGATTTCCCCTTAAGCACCTGTCCTTCCAACCATCTGTCTTCATCCTCTTCCTTCCAGCAGCTTGGTGGCCCATAACTCATCCTTGTATGTTTGTATAATTCTGCACACTCATCTATCCCTCCATCTATCCCCCCACCAGTTATATATACCTCTACACCATCCATCCATCCATCCATCCATAAATAGGAGCACCTACCATATATCTATCTATGCAGCCATTACCTATCTATTTACTACCCATATACCAATCCACCTTCTACTACCCATCCATAGAAGCACCTGTTCATCTACACAACTACCTATCCATGTACCACCCACCTATAACCAATCACCCACCTATCCATCCACAGAACTACCTATTTATATATCCACCTATCCATCCACAGGGCTGCCAAGCTATATACCCATCAACTTAAGTATAGAACAACCTATCTGTATATTTACCTATTCATCTACCTATCCACCCATAGGACCCCCTATCTATATATATGTACATAGCTATCGCAGGACCACCTATCTTTGTCTCTACCTAGTCATCCATCACCTACCTATCCCATCAATTCATCTTCCTATCTATCAACCATCCACCCACTCATCGAGTTTCCCACCTACCCACCAACCACACACATGTCCGTTCACCACCCACTTCTCCATCTGCCCTATCCATAATCATTCTAGGACCTCATTGTGTATGAGACACTTAGCTACAGAGAAGCTGGGTGCTGTCCCTGTCCTTACAAGGCTTTGGCTGGGTCCACATACCCAATCTTCCACTACTGGACATCTAAATAATAATTCAATGACAGTTTGGAGAGCATTGCAGAAGCACCTTCAGTGTGCTAAAGGCTCAGAGCAGAGAAGCCCACCTGATTGATGGTGTGAACGCAGATGTCAAGAAACCCAGGCAGCACAACTGTAGCACTGGGGCGGAGACTGGGGCCTGGAAAGGACCACCTGGATTCACGCCTGGGCTCTGCACTTTGCTATTGTGTGACATGTAGCTTCGGGCTCTTCCTAGGGTCTCTGGTTGCTTTATGTTCAAAACAGATAATAATGCTGGGATCTGGGAGCTGTGCAGAGAATTCATGAAGGAAAAGAATGGAAGGGCTCCATGCCCAGAGGATGGTGCAGCCCCCAATAAACACGGTAGATGCTATCCTTGACCCATCACTGACCTGCCTTCGAGCATCTTCTCCACAAGAAACAAAACTCATCCGTATCAGCCATGAGAAGAATACCACCAGGGACTGGTTCTGACAAGAACATCCCCTCGCTGTGTTGGATGTTGGTTTTTACTGTGGCATGCCTATTTTTAAGGATCAATTTGAATCCATTGGACTTGGGTTCAATGGGTGGGACAGTCAGGATCAATGACATGCACTCTGTTTCTCTCTCTCCATCTCTGTCTCTGACTTTCTCTGTGTGTATACATACACACATACATACATGTCCATGTGTGTGCAGTTTGTGTGCATGTGGAGGCCATAGGTTGAGGTCAGATGTTTGCCTCAATCGCGTTTCCATTATTTTGAAACAGGGTTTCTCATGGAACCTATAGCCTGAGATACAGTGAGGCCAGCAAGCTCCAGAGATGTGCTGGTGCCAGTATCCCGGGTGCTGACTTTCACATGGGAGCTGGGATCAAACCCAGGGCCTCAAGCTTGTGCAGAAAATCCTTTACTATTGAGTCATCACCCCAATGATGTCATTGCCTCTCACTGATTAAATGTGATTCCTAGGAGAGAGGTGTCCTTCATGGATATGAGTTTGTATGGAGAATTTAATCCACAGTATTTTTATCAGCCATGAACTTGGAACTAACTATGTCCCGGCCCCACCACCTGTGTAACCCCAGGGAAGAGGGAGGCACAGTTCCTCGGAACTGAAGGTCACTGAAGGACACACTCACAGGGTGACGTCTTTAGCAAAGACCATTCTGGGCCGCAAGGAACCATCACCCTGACTGAGCAGGTCAGGCACTGCAGGAAAATGTCATATCTCTAGCCCCACAGGCCCTGAGTCCTACTCTGACAACAAGTGTGACGAGCCTGAGGGAAGAAGACAGTGCTCCCAGGGAGCTTGAAGTCTGGGCTGCTGCTGTGTGTGTGTGTGTGTGTGTGTGTGTGTGTGTGTGTGTGTGTGTGTGTGTGC
>LZPO01107909.1:51407-64479 GCA_001675575.1 Neotoma lepida
GGGGTAGTGTCAGGGAGGAAAGAGACACAAAGACAAAAGCGCTAATCACACTGAATGTCAGAAACAGGGAAAGGGCATGGACTACAAGGGGATTCTCTCTCCTCTCTTTAGAGTATTTCTGTAAAACTAAAATTATCTAAGATTTAAATGATACTTAAAAAACAAAAAACCACTACTCTTTTATATCAGGGTCAGTTAGAGGCTCTCAAGTCAGTTTAGTGCGTGGGACATGTGCTCTGCAGATGGGACCAGTAGATGGGACCTAGACAGCTGAAGTGTTCACACAGGGCAGAGCTGTGTGGGGTGTCTATCTGTACCCAAGTTATTGGCAGGGATTCCTGCAGTGTCCTCAGGCCGCAGGGGACATGAGCCATGTTACTGGCCCTGTCTAGTCCCTGGTGTGGGGTTTGACACACAGTTCCCAGTGCAGGGCGAGAGCAGCGGTTCAGTCAGGTCTCAACGCACCACCTGTCTGTGGGATATCCAAGGTACGTAAGTCTGTGTGCTACCAGGTCCCTTCCCAAAAGGGTCTCAGAGATGGGGGAAGCTGCTGGGGGAACTGGCTCTCCTCAGGCCCTCATCCCACCTTCATGAATTCCATGTTCTGGCACCCTGTTCTCCTCACAGAAGGCTGGCCTGTGAGACTGAACAGGTGAGGGCACACCCAGAAAGGGAGGGAGCCCTGTCCACAGCACAGCACCAATGGGAAGGCGCACTCACAGGCCTCATCAGGACAGCACGCTGGAAACAGAAGTGACAGCCAAGGACCATCGTCTGGGATGAAATAGCAGGAGTTGGCTGTAAATGGAAGTTACTGAGTGCCTGGGCCGTAGGAACATCATCCTCGAGTCAGAATTACAGGCTAGATGACCCAAGGGCTTGGGGTTTGTACCTGAAGCAGAGAGGGAGGCCTGTTTGGAACAAAGCCCTCAACCTGTGGGATCTGCCACTCACTCCAAGTAGATGGTGCTAGGATCCAGGTGAAGAGAAAGACCTCCAGCTAGTGTGCCCACAGGGGACTGACGACTGAGCAGACGTCAGAAGAACCTGAGAAGCTGAGTTCACTTTGCCTCCTCTCCCAAATCCTCATGAGGACATTAGGAGGAAGACAGAAGAAACTCACTCAGATAATATGTGAAGACCCCTGTTGAATAGGAATAGCCCCCATAGACTCGTGTTTGAATGCTTGGCGCACAGGGAGTGGCACTATTAGGAGGTGTGGCCTTGATGGAGGAAGTGCGTCACTCTGAGGGTAGGCTGTGAGGTCTCCTAGGCTCAAGCTATACCCAGTGTGACATACAGTCTCCTTCTGCTGCCCGCAGATCACGATGTAGAACTCTCAGCTCCTTTTCCAGCACCATGTCTGCCTTCACACTGCCGTTTCCCACCATGATGATAATGGACTAAACCTCTGAAACTATAAACCAGCCCCAATTAAATGTTTTCCTTTATAAGAGCTGCCATGGTCATGATGTTTCTTTCACAGCAATAGAAACCCTAACTAAGACAGGATTCTGTGGAGCTGAGAGAAACAGCACCCTGTGTGTGCTATGGGGACTGAGTCAACAACCTGGGGAACAGCAATAATTGCTGTTCTGCAGTCTTATCCTGTGACCTCAAGCTTTCCCATGCGAAGTGAGGACAGTGGCAATCCCTCTGTTACTTCCTACCTTTACAGGACGTGCATTTAGCAACCATGCATTAGCCCATGGCTCTGTGGACAGAGGCCTGGGCTCTCAAGTCTGGGAATTCTGCGGAGGCCTCCCAGGCTGAAGTCAAAGTCACCAGTTTGCATTCTCAGTGGGACCTGGAAAGAGTCTGTTTCCACACTGACTTGGGGCTTGGGTCAAAACTCAGTCGCTTATGGCCATGTCCTTTGTCAACAGCCAGCAGGAGCCAGGCTAAGCAACAGGGGTCACAAGTATTTCTTGTCCCACACAGACCCCCCCCCACTTCAAAGCCACTGTCTCTAGCCCATGCCAGGCTCCAATCGCAAACACATGAAGAGTTTTGTCCCTTCTGAAGGGCTTGTCTGATGAGGTCAGTCCCACTGAGCCTAATCGCACTTTCTTGGAGTGAAATGCTCCCATGTCACACAGTCTAGACACAGTGTCACCATCCTTGTTACTGGCCCCTCGACACACGTGAAGGGGGGCTGTTGCTAAGGGGACACAGGTTGCTAAGGGTCTCTCCCTCCCTCCTGGAGGGAGGGGCAGAGTTAATACTCAGTGTGGTCCAGCTGCTGCCATCCCAGCCCCACATCCCAAGAGGAGAACTTTATCCTCCATTTATGTCCAAGCTCCCAAAGTTCACTATGGCCCAGACAATCACTTCCCAGGTCAGAACACCCAGCNTGTCTAGCCACCAGCCTCTTCTACCCATATTCTAAGGGAGAGACCATTGCCCCTTGTGTAGGATTCATGCCCCATAGTTACCCTCACGTTCAAGTTGGGCAAAGCCCTTGGCTTTACCCCAGTGTGCCCAAATATCACACAGATGCCCCGGGAGACACATTGTCCCCTGTTATTCCTAACAAGCCAGGGTCACAATTCTCTCATAGGCCTGTCAGAAACTCTGTGAGTTGGACATTTGGCCCAGTGAGCTCAGGTCCAAGCCGTACCCTCCTCACTCTGCTGCTACCCCAGAGCCCCTGACTAGAGGAGGGTCTTGGAAATACGTCAGACTCAGACTCACTGTGTCAGTAGTGCACATGCAGTGTGCACATGTACCTCTCTCTGACTTTCCATGTTCTCACTTAGAGGGGACCATCACTCCCCCAAGAAGGCCTTGCACAGCCAGGTTCTGGCTTCTCTCCCCACACCACACTGTGCACCTCTCCATACTCTCCAACTAGAGACTCCGGTTGCTCAGACACCCCAAGTTCTCTCTTCCCACAGGGCTTTTGTAAGTGATCTTCATTTGGCCCGACACATTTCTCTTTCCCTTTTCCTCTTACAGTGGCTCCCATCCTGCCTTTTGGTTCCTGTTCAGGTGATCTCCCCAACCCCAGGAACCCCCCCCCCACCTTGCAGAGCATGCTGGTTCTTGTGCTTCCTTATGTGACAGCAGGGCAGGCTTCTTCCAGCTTGATGGTACAGCCAGCCACCTGTGCCAAGCCCACCAGAGCCCACCCCCCCAGACCAGCCACTGCATGAAGGTGGGGCTGTGGGTTTGCTCACTGCACATGCCCCATGCCTGAAGCATGCTGGGTACTGTCATTGGTTCACAGTGTGCTGGGAGGGAGAAGGACAGGGACCACACGTGCAGTGAGCTGAGCAGTACAGCTGCTATCTGTATCTTTTTCTTCCTCCCAGACTCTTAATGGTGAGAAAAGCTACTGAGTCCTGTCTCCAAGAAGCGCTAGTACCGGAAATGTCACCCATGAAATGCTAGCAGAGCCCAAGGATGCTGAAGGAAAGGGTCCTGTCAAAGGTCACTGAGATGCGGCCGCCAGCTCAAGCCTCGCTCTAGGAGGGCAGCAGAGAGGGAAAGACAAACGGTCAGAAGACAGTGCGCATATTCCCCCAGGAGAACAGCTGCTCTGTGCACATCCTCCTGGAATAAACTGAGATCTGCTCATTTTTAAAAGCCACACAGAGACTAATTATCCACAAATGTGCAGGCCTGTTTTAGCAATACGTGTGAGTGCTAAGCCCTGCGCCGAGCCGCTCCGCCAATTTTGCCAGCCCCAGGAATTTCCAGCGGAGTAACACCATTTAGCCTCAGGTCACCATGAGGTTGGTGGCTTAACCTTTCAAATTTTCTTTTTAAGCCCCCATTTTGCTTTTGTCATCTGTGAACAGAGCTAAGAAAGGGGAGATCAGGACAAATGCCACTGGCTGCACATTCAGTCCAGATGCAGTGTTGAGCAAGGACAAGACAGTTGCGATGCTGAGGGTGGGGTTTGGGGCAACACAAACCCTCAGATAAAGGATGCCAGGATATGCCAGGAAGTGGGAAGACTTAGGAAGACATTAGAGACCATCAAACCAGAGCATCCATGCGGCTTGGAATAATTAGGGGCCAGATAAGTCACATTAGCTTCCCAAGGTTGACAAAGAGGACACTGGCTCCTCCTCTCCACCAGAAAGCCTGCCAGACCAGGGCAACTGAAGCACAGGGCAGCATGCTTACACAGTCCTGTGATGTGTCAGCAAACACCCCTAACCACTCCCCTTCTCATGGAAACCAAGGAGGAAAAGCAGAAATTCTCCTCAAAGTTTTGACTTCAGCCACAAGGACTCCGAGAAAGTGGACCAGCACACAGTGCAAGAGACCACATACACACACTCCTTCCAGAGCCCAACTCCAACCTCAGAACCCAAGGGGCTCACAGTTAATGGGGCCAGTCTCAGCCTAGAGGCCCAGTTGCCCTGTGAATCATCCCCTGACCTTGGTGTTCTGGTTCTCCTGGGAAAATGAGAGCCAATTCTTTGAAGGAGGGGTCCCCTGTGCACCCACTCTGCTCCAGGCTGTACAAGTGAAGTTGAGAATTCCTTGAGGGAGACAAGATTCTCCTTGGCAGCAGTGAGCAATCCCGGTGATCAGTGGAGATTGGAGTATCTGGAAGTTTAGGGTATGCCGTGGGTCACAGCTTTCCTCTGTCACACACCAAGGTACACAGGGGAAACTCCAGGCTTGCAGTGGAAACTCTTCCCTGGGGACAGGAAAGGCTGCAGATACCTCACAGGGCCTGAGCTAGTCCTGGGTTCCAGGCACTGTGCTCAATAAACAAACTGGGATTCTAAGTCTCCACTCTAAATGACCCTCACTGTGTAAGTGTGGAGACCAAGACTCAGTGAGTGACCACAGTGGGTTGGTAGGAAAACCCAGACATTCTGACCCCAGCCTATGTCTCTGCCCTTGTCCTTCAGGGTCTTGCCAGCCGACATCCTAACATCAAGGCTCTCCCCATCAGAAATGATAGGAGACCCCCAAGATGGACCTGACTACAGGAGCCCACAGAACAGCTTGCTGGAGGCCTGCTGGGGCCTGCACACTGGTCAGTCTTATCAGCCTTTCCCTGTGACCATCAAAGGAATGCAATGGACAATCTTCCCTTGGCCTAAAGCTGGCCCCTGTGTCAACTCCAATAGACTCTGCAGGAACAAATGCTACAGCTGACCCTGAAATGTCCTGTGTATTTATTTCCACCCCTGCACAAGACAGACATTGCTGGGCTGGACCACAGGCCTACAATACATGAGAACAGCAATATCTGAGCCCAACCTAGATTATCCATCCTATCAGCTTACAGACACCTCAGGACTGGAAGTATGCTGCTGCAGGCCACTGGGGCACTAGGGTACTTCTGCAAGTCTGTGACACTGCGGAAAAGGGCCAGAAACAATATCAAAGAAGGCGGACTAGAGTGTCTTCACATAGTATACACATATCACACAACATCCCCCCCGCTTTTTGTCTAAATAAAAAGGAAAGGTCTTCAGTTTCTATTGCTGTGACAAAATGCAATGACCTAAAAAGCAAGTTGGGGAAGAAAATGTTTATTCAGCTTAGACTTCTACATCACAGTTCATCACCAAAGGAAGTCAGGACAAGAACTCAAGCAGGGCAGGGACCTGGAGGCTGGAGCTGATGCAGAGGCCATGGAGGGGTGCTGCTTACTGACTTGCTCCCCAGGGCTTGCTCAGCCTGCCTTTTTTATAGAACCAGGACCACCAGCCCAGGATGGTCCCATCCACAATGGGCTGGAGGCACTTCTCAGTTGAGATTCTATCCTCTCAGATGACTCTAGCTTGTGTCAAGTTGACATTAAGGCTAGCCAGCAGAGTCATGTGATGTATTATTTTTAATGTGATGTGGCAGGGATCAGAGATGAGTAGTTGAATCCCCCATAGTCAGTCCCACCCTCCTTTCTTCTGCACTGTTCCCCTGTTTTTTCTTTGCAGTACTGGGAAACAAACCTAGAACCTCATAGGTGCTAGGAAAGTGCTCTACCACTGAGCCACACCCTCAGCCCTGCACTTGCTCCTGCTAGGAGCTTCACTGTACTCTTCTACTATCAAACTCAAAAAAAAAAAGCAAAAACTACACTTCCCAATGTCCCTTGCAGCTGGGAGTGGCCCTTCAATGCCCTTCTAGCCAAGCAGGTGTACACGGATGGATGTCACTGGAAGGGCTCCAAGAAATTCAAGTCACACCCAAAATTTGGCACCCTATGCCTTCTACTGACCCCTTCATCCACCTAGAAAATTCACTGGTCTCTGGAGGTGAAGAGTAATGTTTTAGCCAGAGCGCTGTAAGAATGTTACAGAGCCACTTTCCTGCCTCGGGGAAACTCCTGATCTAATTCATTTAAGGCACCATGTCAAAATAAGCCAACAATAAAAGTCACATCTCCCATAGGAATCTGGACTTCCAAGACAGTTCCTGAAACAGACTGACTACCGGGCCACTATCTCACAGAACTGACCACCTCTCTAACAGGCTACTTCTCTGACTCTGAAGCCCTGTAGACACTACATTTGGGCTACTAAATAAAATGGGCTGTAGGGTATGGGATGAAAAACTTTTCAAAGTTAAGAATAATGGATTTCACATATTTAGTGGGAAGAAAGCTGCCTTTATTCTTATGGTATTTCCATCTACTTTGTACCCAGGGGCAGGAGCAGCCCAGGACATGCCAGTCTGCGTACCTGCTCCAGTGCTTAAGGCTTCAATCTGCACTGTGACACCCTCCTTGCATCTTCAGAGCAGGCTCCTTCCCTAAAAGTCACCACACACTTACAAAGAAAACAAGCTCATCACAGCAAAACAGCCTGTGGAGACACATCCAAACCTCACACACAGAAAACCAGCATGCCAGCCCATAGCTGTTAGGACAGAGGAGCAAGTGGGGCCTCAAGGAAGGTCCTGGCCAGGATGCAGACGAAAGCAAGCGCAGTTCCCACAGTGAGCAGCCATTTAGAGGAATGAGCCAGTAAGCACACAGAGGTGATGGTAAAGCCATTGGAGCCAATGGCTGGGAGTCAGTTGTCCACACATCATGTGGCTTTGACATATGGAGAACCGGAATCCAGAAAACAACCAGTATCCTCCTCCATCATCCTGTCAACACTGATTTGAGATGAGCCCTCGACCCTGAGGGACATTGTTCCTAANCCCCTGACAGAGCCAGGCACCAGGGGACTGGAATGGGCCATACATTGTCCACCTCAGGCTCCCTACCTCCCTCCTACTGACTCACAGCCTCCCTAAACTTGTTAAAGACAGATGGGATCATTCCAGGAGACGATGAAGTATGGGGAAGCCTAATAATATGTCCCCAAATGTCCTTACTGTGGACGAACAGAATTCTCTAATCCTTGCCCATTCTAGATGCCGGATAACAACAATTACCGTTGTTACCTTTTCTTCAGTAGACAGGGTGGAGCCTGGGGCCTCGTGTGTACTTGACAGCATTCTACCACTGAGCTGTTTCTCCAGCCCCCTTTCAATTTTCAATTTTAAGACAATGTCTAAGTTGCCCAGGCTGACTTTGAACTTGGTAGCCCAGCTACCAATTTACATTTTAAAAGAAACTAAAGCTTAAAGAAGTAAAGGAGCTTGCCCGAGGTAACAGCATCTACATAGCCAAGCAGCAGGCACTGACCCCAGGCAAAGGATTTCTTTGGATGTCATTGTTCTCTTTGCTAAAAAGATCCAGACAGACCAAGCATGTTACACATCGAACTTTGGAAAGCTAGTTGAATTGAAATAAATTAATCCTGTGTAAATAAATTTTTTGTGCTTAGGAATTTCCCCTTAAAGATGATATAATCAGACCAAGGGAGGCTGAGACTCCCTCCAGCAGGAGAGCTGAAGACCACTGAAACATACTGGTATATCTGTCAATCAACCCTGGGGACCCTAAAGAGAAAATACATAGGCGTTTCCTCCAGGCTAGAGCATCACTGTCCAGCAAAGCTGNGTGCAGACTAGAATATTCCACTGCAGTCTCCAACCTGTAGGCCACAGTGCCACATGGCCACCAAGCACTTGAAAAGTGACTAGTGCTGGTACGGAAACGTCACTGTCATTTTAACTTACTAAGTTTCATTTGGAATTAAGATGCCACCTATAGCTGGTGGCTACAGTGATGGTCAGACCACAAGATGTCCATCAAATGGAGAGCAATCAAATGGTGAAGTGTAGAGAAAGGGGGGGGCGGTGTGATTAAAAAGAAATCAGACACAAAGGGAGCAATGCTCCGATGTATTGGCATCCAGTACACTAATACTAACCAGCCATGGCCGGTACCCGCAGCACGGCTCACGGTCACTGGCTTCTGTGTGGGAGACAGGGACAGGTATTTCAAAAGTGTCCAAACACGTTCCATGTGGACACACACCACACTTCCATAATCAACAGAAAACACTGTGAGTTTTTAAACTCTGTTTTTGTAAAGCATGTAGTTTTTATTTTTTAATAACCCTAAAGAAACTGACAAGGAAATTACTGCGTAGTTTTGCTGCTAATTAACACATGTAGACACTCTGCAAGGGGCCAGAGGGAGATCCCCAGAACTCAGGACTCCAGAGGAAGAGAACACTCGAGGAATGCAAATAGAAAGGGCCGTGGGCCGTGATCAAGGCAGGCCGTGCTGTGCTATGGTCCTCACTACCAACAAACAGAGGACCCCACTGAGGGTTGGAGATGGAGGAGTACCCAGAACCAATCGGCATGTCAGAAGACTTGCCCTCTGTGGAGTAAATGAGAGAGAAAAGAGGAGAGGAAAAAGTCAAGGTTGAGGCTGCCTCAGGGGGGAGGTGGGGAAAGGGAGGCTCAGCCCAGAGTGGGAAGACAGAGAACAAGAGGGGTTTCAGGAGGCCAGGGCTGTGGGAGAAATAAGGTGTCAAGACCCGCTGCCACATGCTAAAAGTGTGCTGAGGTGAATGCTACAACCATCTGGGGCTTCTGCTGAGCTATAGGAGGAATGAGCTACAGAGGAAGGAGGTACACTAGCCCAGAGTCTAAGGGGCAGATCTATACATCAGTGTGTAGCTCTGGGAGGAGAGACCTCTGAAGTATTCCTTCTTCTCTGAGCCACAGGCAAAGGTGACCTGTCCCTGCAGAAAGACAGTTGGCTGTAATCTCCTCCTAGCTCATTCTCACCTGGCTTATCCCAAACCATATCAGGTGATACAGGATAAAGGCCAGGGTCCCTCAGCACCCTATAGTGCACAGATGACCCTGCCACACAGAGATCCTGGCCACCAATGACAAGATACTGAGCTGAGAAGACTGGGCCAGAAGTCCTGCCTAGCTGTGCAATGGCCTCTCCAAAGCAAAACCTGGGTGAAAGTCCATCTGAGGCCACATGGGAACACTTCAAAAAGCACTATGAGTGGCTGCTGCCTGGTCTCTGGTCCCGATCTGAAGCCCAAGGAGATGATCTAGGAAAGGTGGAAGATGAGATAGATAGAGAGCAGCGCAAAGAAACCCAAACACACCAGGAGGTGCAAAGACTCCAGACGGGAGAAGGCCAGAGAGGGAAATGCCAAGACAGGATGGGGCAGGAGGTGGCCAGGCACCTGACAGCACAAGGTGCTGGATTCCTGGGGACCCTGAGCCTTGAGAGAAGGGATGCTCATGGGCACACTCCCTGGCTTGTTGCAGGTTTCACTCTGGAAGAAAACCAACCTCCACTTTGGGTGCAGAGTACAATTTATAAAAGGAACACTGCAAGGAGCAGATGGAGCTCCATGACCGGAGCTGGGACACTGACACACGGGAAGGACCAATTTAGGAGAAATAACTTCAGCCCTGCAGCCCAGTCTATGCCATAGGTGAGGATGCTGAGAAACTCGACACACAGGGAAGCCACAACAATGTACTCAGTGCAATCCAGGAGCCACCCGTTATCAGAAGATCCCATTTGTCACCCTTCATGCTAAGGAAAATGCATTCATGGCCCGGGGTGTTGGCAAGGTTTTAAGCAGTGGGTACTGTCACAGTTTGTGCAAGCAGCTCCCGTAAGGAGTGTGAAGCGGTATATTGACCAGGAGGTGCAATGTCATTAGGATAACAAATGTGGCCCAGATGTCCCATGAGCTGGCATCTATCCATCAGATGAGCACAAGCCAGTTTATGCTCTCACCACTGTGTTGCTCATGATGGGTAAACACTGGACACAGCACAGCTCCTCATAGCTAGACCAGAAAAGTCATTCCTTAGGAAATCACTGCATGACCGCTCAGAGAGGAAGCTGCTGTAGAACCCTGTCCTCTGGGTACAACAGCTGCCATCGCTATCACATCTACTGGGACTGTCTGCAAAAGACCCCTGAGATCAGGCTTGGTGACTGCAGAAGTTCTCTTATAGAAGGAGGGGTGGGTGGGGCGCTCCTGAACCCTCACCTGAGATCCCAGCCCTTCCTTCCTTTACCTCCCTGCTAATCATATGCAATTCTGTCCTAGATTCATGTGGCCTTGTGGTCTTGGGCAGTGCTAGAGTCTAGGAGACCATGGAAGGCTGGTGGTGAGGAACTCCATCCANGCTACCGTGCAGCTGTTATCCATGCTGGGCTTAGACTCTCTGGTAGGGGAGTTGTTTGAGGTCACCCACATTCCAGGAAGGAAGTAACTCATTGGTTTCTCCACATTAGATTTTGATAGAATCGCATGTGGGTTTGTCATTGGTCCTCTGTAAGGGGGGGGGAGGACTGATATTCATTTATGTCTCCCCAGACAGAACTCCCCAGAGTTCTCTCAACAGAGACAGACAGCCATACAGCAAGCTCCCCACAGCCAAGACAATTAGATCCACACACTGATCCTGTAACAGAGAGGGAAGAGGGGGGATCAGAGAGGACGCTAAAGGATAACACGGATGGAGGGAAAGAGGCACCCTTGAGTCTACTTTTCCAAGAATGTTTAAGTTCTGACTAAGAGAACATTGTTGAATTCAGAATGCCCTGGGTGGGGTGAGATAAAAACAATCTAGGACTCTTCTACAAAACAGAGAATTTGGATGGAAGGAGGCGATTCTGCTATGTACTTGAATCTGGTCATTGTGCAGCTAGTGACTGGGTTCAGCATCAGGTGTCCCCAGTGAGAGCAACAGGTACACAGAGGGAAGAGACCCTAAGGGGAAGGTTAGATGAAAAGCTGTGANAAAAAGTCACTAGAACATCAGAGTCTCTGGAAACCCGGAGTCACGTGTGATATGGGTGACCATACCAGGGTGGGTGGGTGGCAGGCCTGTCAAGACTAAAGAATTCTAAAAGGCAGGCCCCAGACAATCAGGCAATATGCCACAATGTAGCAAGTCTCTCACCAACAGGAGTGTGCAAGCACCTTCCACACCCCCCACCCTTCCTCTTTCAGGCTTGTGGGTCTCTTCCAAACCGAAGACTGACTCTTTTTGGCCAGAATTCCTCTGCTGAACATAATCCACGAATGCTCAGTTACCTGGCCCACCATTCACGGAATTTATACGTATTTTAAGACTTCTCGCTCCCTGTAACTGCTCACTTGGTTCCATTTTGACCATTCTAACCAGACAACAACTCCAGCACCTGTCCTTCTGTGGCTTAACTTCACCACGGGCATCAGAGTCCATCCTCCTTCTCCCTCCCTCCTGGATGGGCAGCAGCCACCTGCCAAGCCCTCCACTGCCACCCACGGACGTACCAATTAACAGACAGCCAAAAAGCTAAGTCCTCCATAATTTCCATTTGAAGTTTGCCTCTTTTTACTGCCAGGGAGACAAAAGTTGCTGGAGAGATTATCTGGTAATGAACCATTCATCTCCATAGTAGGAAGTAGGAAGAGAGGTGGGAAAGCCATCTTTCATGGGTGTTTCCTCTCAGATGACTAAGAGAAGGTTTCATTGGTGACTTAAGGGTCTGCTTGCTGCCCTAGAAACTCCATGGAGACTAACTTGCCTTCCTAGATGTGGCAGAGTCGGGGACTCCCTCTCCTGGCACATTGATGTGACCTGATATGACTACTGACACTGTGTCAAAGTCCTAACAAAGACATCTTAGAAGACTTGGATGGGTTTACGGTTTAAAATTTGCATATCAGGTCCCACAGCTACTTTTTTTNAAAGATTTATTTATTTGTTATGTATACAGTGCTCTGCCTGCATGTATGTCTGCAGGCCAGAAGAAGACACCAGATCTCATTATAGATGGTTGTGAACCACCATGTGGTCTCTGGGAATTGAACTCAGGACCTCTGGAAGAGCAGCCAGTGCTCTTAACCTCTGAGCCATCTCTCCAGCCCCTAGAGCTACTTTTTACAGGGGATATTTTTCTGAGCAGTTCATATAGGTCTTGTGGAATCCCTCCCCACCAAACCAGCCTTCCCTGGCCCCTGGGATTAGCTCAACTTTAATGCCATCATTTAACAATCATTTAACACCATTAAGTCCCCATTCAGGGGTCCTCACATTTAGAGAGAAGTCTACAAAGGAAGGCAAGTTGTTATCAAATAGCATCTATGAGAGATTGTGCTTCATGAAGACACAGACCTGAGTCCCTCCGCTTGACACCATGCACCAGCTTTGATTTTTTTTTTTTTTTTTTTTTGAAAGATCCATTTCAGAAGCTCTGACTTCTCCCTGAGAAGTGAAAATTGCCTTCTGGTGGAGAAAGGTTTTAATGATCACTTTGCTTCCTGCGTCTCCATGGTGACAGGGCGCACACAGCCCACCCCCTCCTGCTTCATTAGGCCTTTCCTAATCCTAGGAAAGTCATCAATCAAGCCGCATAGACGCCTCTGTGACCTGTTTATCACCTAAACAATCCACGTTGCCTTGGGTGTGGAGGAGTGGACAAGCCACAGAGTGGAAGGAAACCCAGCTCTGCCGGGTGCATACCCCTCATCTCCCCTCAGCAGCTCTGTCCAGCACACCTGCCCCGAGAGGCGGGCGCGCCCAGGTGGGCCAGGCCTTGCTGAAGTCTTGGTGCCCAGTGACAGCCCTGGGCGCGGTGGCCGCAGCAGTGCAGTGCTACCCTGACCCTTGGGATGCGGAACACAGGAGGGCCTGGATGGAGGGTAGAGTAGGCACCAACCCTGGGCGGAGGTGGCCCGTGGACCCTTCCCCTGGGTAGTCATCTGCACCC
>LZPO01107909.1:71168-81977 GCA_001675575.1 Neotoma lepida
AGGGAGGGAGGGAGGGAGGGAGGGAGGAAGGAAGGAAGGAAGGAAGGAAGGAAGGAAGGAAGGAAGGAAGGAAGGAAGGAAGGAAGGAAGGAAAGAAGGGGGAAAGGAAGGCAGACAGAAGGTGGGGAAAAGAAAGAGTCACAGGGATGGGTGGAAGGAAAAACAAAGCCAAGCCCTTCACTTCCCTAATCATCAACTCCCCTCTGAACGGTGCTGGCAGCCTGAGTATGAGACACACCACAGGCTTCTCATGGCTTCCTAGAGATGGCCACTTTAGGGTCCCACATACTCTGTCTTCCCATTAAATTCTGTAAGTCAGAGTTGAAGATCTGAGCACAATATGGGGCTCTGGCATCTTTCATCTGTGTGGTCTTGGCTGGCGACCACATCATCTCTCTAATCCTGGTCTGAGGATGAGGAAGGGGATGCCTCACCTTGGCATGACTCATGGACACCCTCACGTGCATTCAGTGTGGTCCATACCTGCCTTTTGATATGCTCTTTACTGTCCCTGGCATATATAGGTGGCAGGGACAGAGGCATCTGTGACCACAGTAATAAAAAACAGAAGACTAACAGGCAAGCAGGATGGGGGAGGAGACCCCAAAGACACAGATGGAAAGCACCCCAGCCACCATCCCCGTGTTTGTGTTATGGACCACATGACCATTCTCTACACAGTCCCCGGAAAGCAGTGAGCCTGCTGATGATCATTTACCAACCACAGCTACTCTCTGTTGTGAGAGATCCCAACAAAAGGGAAGGACCGGCAGGGGGAGATAAATGGAGAGTCTCATGAAGAACACACACTGTGTATTACCTACAGCTCTGGCTACCTGCTGTTCCCACCCATAATACCCTGCAGGGTCTGAAGCAGACGTCCTGTGAGCTCAGTGACACAGAGGGAGATGAAAAGTCTACAGCTGAGGAAGGACACGGGACCTGTGTTCCTGGATATCTTGTAAATGGAGTGTATGTCCTGATACTAAAGCCTGGAAGCAGGGGGTCTCACCAGTTTGTCCTTTGCTCTTACAGCATGCTAATAATGACCAAGGTTTACAGTTCCTAGCATCTCTGATGCCACAACTCACAAACCCCACAGGACTCTGATGCTCCCTTTGTGCAAAGGGGAGAAATGAGGGACCCTGCAACAGGCGCTTGCCCTGGGCCATGCTTGGAGCCCAAGTCCTGGCTTTGGCACTAAACTCCTTAACACATCCTCTCTGACACAGAAGGTTCCAGGTTTCTTAGATTCCCTGAAAGCCACAGACTTGATGGCAGGAGAGAAGAGAAAGGAGAAAAAAGAGGATGAAGTGGCAGCATAATGGTGACAGCTTTTATGCAATGGTGTGTCACTTTCGGAGAGTTTGTGTGCACTGGTAGTAATCCTGGAGTTAGAACAGTTATGGCTTTATAAACAGCAGAGCTGAAGTTTGGTGAGGACGTGTGGCTTACTGATGGTGCCACACTTTACAGGGATCACAAGCTCTCCTGCCTCCCACTGCCAACCCTGGTCCTAGCCCACTTCACCAAGTTCTCTGTCATATCCCCGGCTCATAGGACAGACATTCACTCAACAAACAGATTGTCAAACACCAGCTTTACACCAGGTCCTATCCTGCTGGCTGCTAGTCACAGGATGATTTGGGCCCAGTCTGCAGGAAAGAGTAGAATGTACCCAATGTCATCATTGGAGACACAGGGAGACAGCAGAGTGCCTGACCCAGTTGGGGAGGGGTCACTTGCTTCACTGCTGTGAAAAAATACAAATGCCAAGGGAAATTGAAGGAAGGGTAAGGGGAAATGTGGCTCACAGTTCAAGGGTCCCCAGTCCATCATGGCAGAAAAGAAAGTTGCAGTCAGGAAGCAGAGAACGNTGAACGCTAGTGGTCACTTCTTTCTTTCTCTTTTTAATTTAGTTCAGGACCCCACCCCATTGGCTAGGTGCTCCCACCTCAACCCAATGAAGAAGCTCTTCACAGGCACACACAGACGTCTCTCTCCCAGGTGATTCTAGATTCTCATGAAGTTGACCATCAAAATTAACTCTCACAGGGAGGGTGCTGGTTGGTNTTTTGTCAATTCAACACAAGCTGGAGTCATCTGAGAAGAGGCGACCACAAGTGATAAAATGCCTCCGTCAGACTGTGGGACATGTTCTTGACTGATGACTGATAGAGAAGGGCTTGGCCCACTGTGGTTAGTAATACCCCTGGGCAGGAGGCAGTCTTGGGGTGTGTAAGAACACAAACCGAGTACGCAATAGAAGCAAGCCAGTGAGTGAGTAGCGTTCCTCCATGGCTTCCTCTTCAGTGTGTACCTCCAGGTTCCTTCCTTCATGATGGACTGTAAGCTGTAAGATGAAATAAACCCTTCCCTCCCCAAGCTGCTTTTGGTCACGGGTGCTTATCAAAACAATAGAAAGCAAATTAAGACAGGAAGGTTCCTAGGAGGAAGTGGCATTTATAGCCACCAGTGTCTGTCCACATGCCAGGCACTGACATCTGGCATTGAGCGAAAAGATGTAATAATGCCCCCCTGTGCCACCCCCACACCAACTCTACCACCACAGAGAGAGACAGAGACAGAGGCACACACACACACACACACACACTGAAGAACAAGTAGGAACCTGTTGAGCAGAACTCACACTGGGTATGAAGTCTGGAGGCCTCACACAGCCAAAGAGCCTCTCAAATCTTTCTCTTGCTGTTTTTTCCCAGAGAATAAACAGGCACTAAGCTGTGCTCCCCGAAGGTAACCACAAAGGTGTGAGATGAACCAGACACAGGTAGGTAAGCGGGTGTCACAGCTTGAATGTGAAATGCTCCCCATAGACCTGTGTATTTAAATAACTGGTCCCAACACCATATTTGAAGGTTGTGGAACCTTCTGAACATGGGACCTACCTGGATGATGTAGGAACAGGCCTTGAAGATTATAGGCTAGGCCTACTTCCAATCTAGCTCTTGCTTCCAGATCTGTCCATATATTTAATAAATCCTGTCACAGGTTCCTGCTGCCAGAGAACAAGCCCCAGCTGCTACACACTCCCACCCTGGAAGAAATCACTGCCTTAGCCTGAGAGCAAAGGAATGCCCTTCTCCCTGCCAAGTTCTTGGTCAGAAGGGTGAGAAAAATAACTAAGTGGGCATCGTGGGTCTGAAAAAAAGACTGGGTCCTGTCTGGTGCCACCTACAGGAAGATGAGAGCAGGTGGCATCATTCATGGTGTCAGGAGTCATTCCCTAAGGACAGTAAGAGGCCCTGGTTCCCAGTGCTAGGGTGACTCTTGTCACCAAGGACTCAGATGTAAGAAGCCGGTACAATTGTCATCTTCAGGCCTCAGCTCCTACTTGACCCTCTAATACGTGACTTTTGAGGTGGTGGGTGGGGCACGGACACTGGGTACTGTGTGGAGGCCAAGGTCAGAAGCAGAACTTAGGGGGCAGAGAAGCCTGGAGGAGCTGTGGTTGTGTGTGAAGAAGACTCTGCAGAAAGGTACCAGGAGGACATCCCTCCCCCAGGACCATTGACTCAGCACAGAAGGAAGGATGGGGCCTTCCTGGGGGACTGCAAGGGTCTGACCATGAAGGGCCACAAAGGAGCCTCTGAGACCCCAGTTATGTCCCTGTTCTGGTCACATGGGTGTGTTCATTACACAATGCTCTCTCGTCATTCGCAGTTTGTGTTTCAGTCATGGTCTTTTTCACTCACACACTTTCCCCTTTCCATTCAGTGTACGTGTGCTTCAATGTGCTCACCAGATTCATATGCTAGGGAGATCCGGAGCGCCACCTCCTGTTTACCACAACACGGAAACGGCTCCCAAAGGGAGTGGCAACATTAGGAGGAAGTGTGTCACTGTGGAGGCTGGCTTTGAAGTCTCTTTTGCTCAAGCTTCCCTCAGTGTGACTTTCAGTCAACTTCCTGTTGCCTGCAAGATGTAGGACTCTCAGCTCCAGCACCACATCTGCTTGCACGCTGCCATGCTCCCCACCATGATGATGATGGACTGAACCTCTGAATTGTAAGGGAGCCACCCCAATTAAATATTTTTCTTATAAGAGTTGCTGTGGTCACGGTGTCTCTTCACAGTAATAAAATCCCGAAGACGGTGTGCTACTAAGTCATACAGCCTAAAGTGGGTCTATAAATCACACACACACACACACACACACACACACACACACACCGACAGCACTCAGTTTATAGGTGGGACTTTAAAAACACATCACAAGTTCTATGGCCATAAAGATGAGAATTCCAGGAATTGTCTCATTCCAATCTGCGTTAGCAACCATACCTGTTCACCAGGAGCCCTCTCCAACAGCAGCCATAGTTGTTAGCCTCAATACCCAGGGTGACCCTGCACACAGGGGGCCATCATTCATTAGAGTTCCACTTAGATGCCTTCGTCAACGTCCACTCTGGCTTATGGCAGCCAGAGGGATGATACTCACTGAGTACTAACAGTTGCCCCCCTAATCTAGCAACTTGGAATGCAACAGAAATTCCCCTGCCTTTCTGTGCTGCTGTCTTGGGGGTCTATGAGCCTCCTGAGTCTTCACAGTTGCTACTGGAGAAACCTACGAGTGTACATACTGCAGTCCAAAAGACGTCAATAGGTTTTAAAACACCAAGTCTTAGGGTTGTCAGCAGAATGAAAGGTCGCCCTGACATAGGAGTATGCTGAGCTCCACTCCCTTCAGATCCTGAGATGACAGAAAAGATGAGGGGCTTAGTTATCCAAGCATCAGGGGTCTGAAGACCACACGGTCCCAGGCTCACAGGCTAACCTATCGGGGTTGGATAGCTCTACTCATCATTCATTGGTACCTGTGTCCACTGTTCAGAGTGTTCACAGGAAACATGGCATGTATCCAGCAGAGGGCAGGGGAATGAGAGGGTTCTGACAACATGGTAGCCTAGGTTAGGGTGATGGCACGGGCAATGTGAACAGCTGAGGAGGTTTAAGATGGGGATGAGGGGAGCAGTGGTACTGGGATGAGGGGCAGGAGGGAGATGGCAGGACCCCAGAGCTCAAAGGACCTCAGGAACCTCATGTGAGGAGACACCCAAGAAGATGTCCCACAGGAGCAGCACAGGATATCCCTTTTCTCCCTAACGCCTTCTCAGGCTGCAAAGTAGCCAAGAGGCGGCCAGAAGAGAGGCAGAGCAGGCAGGAGAAAATGAATGAATGGGTGTTGCACGGGATGGAGCAGGGATGGAAGCAAGATGGCCAGCTCTCCCTGTGCAGGCCCCTGAGCCTCGAGATGTGTTACCACCACCCAAATTGTTCTCTGCTGGTGTGTGGGCTCTGTCCCTCAGGGGCTGATTGTTTTGGGGTTAGAATCTCTGGGAGTGAGACTGGCAGCCCTGATCTACCCACACATGGTGTGAACAGGAGAATTCTCCAAACCCCTCCCCCAACGATTGCCAATTCTGATCAATATTAAACCGGTCACCCTGTGATGGGTGGAATCAGGGTCATGATCACATGACTGTAAGACAGTAGCCCAATTTGGATGATTCCACAGGCTCAGTGCCCTCACAAGGAGCCCTCAAAAAGCCAAATGGAAGAAAGGGCTGAGGCCAGGGGAGGGACGAGAGATTCAAAGAGTGAGAAGGATGTGGCAGGCTGCCACTACAGGCTTGAAGGGAACATGACATCAGAGTATGTGGCCTTTGAAACTAGCCACAGCCAGAAGGAAAAAAAATGGGGCCTCTGTCTTGCCAGGATTAGCCGACTCGTGACAGCCGCTAGGAGAGGCAGGTGGTGTCTCTCCCTGAACCTCTAAGGGAGGGGCATAGGCCAGCTCTATACCTTGTGTTCCTCACCTTGATCTCAGCTTGAGGCCTAGAGGGATCCAGCAGAGACACCTGGTCTTCAGGCCACTGGTGTGTGATGTAAATGGCCTGTATTCCAGGCTACCAGGTCTGTGGTCACTGGTCCTGTCTATAATAGAAAGCTGTAGCCTCCTGTCCATTCTGGTAACATCTCTCATAAGGGGAGAAGTGAGGTGGAGGAAAGTGCCACATAGAGTCACATAGTGACCCCAAAGGTCCTTCCCTCACTTTTTAAAAAAGATTTACTTTTATTGTGTTTGTGTATTGTGTGTGTATGTGTACACACAAGCCCACACAAGCCAGGGATGCGGATCTCCCTGGAGCTGGAGTTCGAGGGTTGTGAGCTGCCCAACATGAGTGCTAGGAACTGAACTCCGGTCCTCTGCAAGAGGAATGTGTGCTGTTAGCCACTGGGCCTTCTCTCCAGCCTCCCTCCCTCCTTCCTACTCCCCTCTCCCAGCATAGATGATCCTGGGAGAGGATGGGATTACGTCTCATATCAACCTATGAGTCAAAGGGAACAAACCAAGGATAAATACGGGCAAGGAGAACTACCATGGCCTCCCAGATGCAGGACACGATGTCCCACCTGAGTAGGGCTGTGTCTCTCTGTAGGGCAGGACTTCCACCCCTAGCCCACTTGTTCTTGTGGCTCTCAAGAAAGCAGGCAGAATTGGAAAATCTTTTAGGGCCCCTTGAATTAGGCAGAAAAGCACAACACTGACCTGCTACTGAACATGTCTAAGAAAAGAAAAAGGTAGAAAATATAGATTAAGAATAAGGGTGGGAGGGGCTGGAGAGGTGGCTCAGAGGTTAAGAGCACTGGCCNCTCTTCCAGAGGTTCTGAGTTCAATTCCCAGCAACCACATGGTAGCTCACAGCCATCTGTAGTGAGATCAGATGCCCTCTTCTGGTGTGCAGGCAGACATGCAGATAGAGCACTCATGTACATAAAGTAAATAAATAAATCTTTTAAAAAATTAGGGGTGGGCAGAGGCAAGATGGAATGAGGGGACAAAGGTTCCTGTTGCCAAGCCTCAGGACCTGAGCTCAACCCCTGGGACCCATTGGTGGAAACAGAGAGAAGTGACTCCTGAAAGCTGTTCTCTGATCTCCATGAGCCCACCCACAGTGTGTGTCACACAGAGCAGGGAGGTAGTCAGGGGACTGATTGACACTAGGCAAAATAACAAAATGGCTAAGAATCCAGAGCCAGCCAAGGTAAATTGCTCAGAGCAAGTCACTCGGTCCCTTTAAACCCCAGTTTCCCGCACAGGTCAAGGGAGTCTCACCGTAGCAAAGCACACACCCACTGACACACCCAGGGCTGCAGACAGAGCTGGCCCTCACTTGGCACAGGCTGCCATGGTTATCATGGTCCCTACCGGACAGCTTCTCCTGAGCCCTGCATTGTGGTGACTCCCACACAGACCGTGTGCCTATTCACCTGTGCCCACAACATTCCAAGCTGGAAATCACTTTGGTCTATAGATGAAGAGTCCTCTTTCCTTATTTTTTTTTTTTGATCCTAATGTTTAAAATCTGGAGCTAATTTATCATGATTTCTTGTGGAATACAGGAAAAAGACAGCAAAGCCATTAAAATAAAAATAGAACTGGAAATGCACAGTAAGCCTGGGCTGTAGCAGGCTCATTATCTGAGTTAGAAAGAATGAGTGTGGTGAACAGACTTGGTCACGCAAGAGGGAGACTATGCTCTTAACACAGCTGTCTTGCACACTTGGAAGCAGAGAAACACAGTCCTTAACTTGTATCAGAAACCTCATCTGGCACAGAGGACCTATTTTTAGTTCTCCCCTCTGGGCAAGCGGCTATGATCCTCCTGTCCAAACATGTAACGTGCACTAGCCAGGCTGCCAGGATCCTTCTCTGGTGGTGGGAGGTAGAACCCGAAAGAAACTCACAACAGCACAGAGGGAAGCTCGCACCAAGGCGTGGAGGAAGGTCCATCAAGTGTCTGGTGCAGAGGCAAACCTCAATATTGGGGGAAATGAGCCAGGTGTGGGGGTGCACACCTATAACCTCAGCACTCCAGAGGCAGAGGCAGGAGGATCACCACAAGTTAGAGGCCACCCTGGTCTACATAGTGAGTTCCAGGCTAGCCAGGGCTACACAGTGAGACCTTGACTCAAAAAATAATTAATTGGAGACATGGTCCAAATCCAAGCAGGCTGGACACATCCATCTCCAGTTCTGCATATACACATGGTGTAGAGTGATACAAAGCCTTCTGATACTATGTGCTTTCAGGAGAACCCGCGGCCTCCTCAAACAGAAGAGCCATCTCCCACCAGAGACTCCAGAGAAAGAGTATAACCCAGTTCCCGAAACTGGAAAGGCACAGAGGTGGTGGATACTGCTAATCTTCTGAAATTTTTATGAATCTTCTAGGAGACCCCAAGGCTCCATGTTAACATGGATACAACCTGTAAGCCACTGGGCTGAGTCTCTCTGTGAGTGAGGAAACAGGGACTTTCTCTGCCACATTGTTCCCTCACCATGGCCTGTCCACTCACACTCCTGCTCAGGCTCTAGAGCCCACAGACAACTGCTCTGGGTCAGGCAGTAGGCCGCAGGCCATGCCGTTGGAAGTGAGTCACGGCTGTGCTGAGCTTGCTCAATAGAGAGAATGACAGTGAACGGGGTTGACATTGTACGGGAGGGGGGGGTGTCCCACAAACACTCCAGGCACTGTGATCAACAACTGAAAGGATTCAGACTCAGAGGTGCTTCTAGCTGTGTCCCAAGGCAACAGGATGTGGGGCACAGTGTACATAGGAGAGCGCTGAGGATGGAGATTGGGAGAGCAAGCTTCTGGTATTAGGGTCTCTTGGTGGAACTACCCCGGACATGTGAGATCCCTCTGGTAACACACACGCTGTGACCATATGATGACAAGTGTCAGGCATGGCACAAAGCCAGACTCCAGGAGGGAAGCGTGTGCTACACAGAAACCCTCCACCAATGCCCAGAGCAGGCAGGGGAAGGTGTCTTCCCAATGGGGGTGGGGAAATCTTTGACAGACAGGTCCTCAACCTTGACTGAGGGACAAGCCAACCAGTGACCTAAGAAGCAGTTTCACACACCTGCTGGATGAACTCCTCACAGCTGCACAAGGTGTGGAAACTGCAAGGAGCTAAAGAAGGGTTGGCTGATCCGCAGCTGCACTGAAACTGCACAGCAGGCGGTTATTTCCCAGAACAATACCAATACCCTTGTATGCTGAGCTCTCAGGCTCAGAGGGAGCAGTCTGCAGCCCCCAGGGCTGAGACTATGGCAGAAGTGATGGACTGTGATGTTCAAGTCCCGGTCATCATGAATGATGACGGAATCTGGGCCCGTTTCTCTTGGGAAGCTTGCTTTTAGAACCTGGTGCAGGATCCAAGAGTAGCCCTCAACTCCTGTGTTGTATGATATTTTGTTTGTGTCTGACAAATAAAGTTTGCCTGGAGATCAGAGGGCGGAGCTAGCCACTAGTTAACCATAGAGGTCAGGCAGTGGTGGCACACACTTTTAATCCCAGCACTTGGGAGGAGGAAGCAGGAAGATCAGAAGTTCAAGACCACCCTGGGCTACACCAAGATTGATCCAGTCTAAAAGAGAAACAGAGCTGGGCACTGGTGGCCCACGCCTTTAATCCCAGCACTTGGGAGGTGCAGACAGGAATGTAAGATGGGTGGAGACAGAATCTCCCCGATTCAGTCTGAGATTCTTGTAGAAACGGATCCCCTCATTTTGGTCTGAGATTTTGGAGAGGTAAGAACTGACTGTGGCTGCTCCTTTGCTTCTCTGATCTCCAGGCAAGCTTTATTTGTCAGAACACAAACAAAATATCATACAACACCCCTTCACTGTCCTCACATGTATGCAGAAGTCCTGAGCCCTGGGAGCTTAGACTGTGACCTTCTATGGAGACAAGGTCTTTAAAAAGGTGACTACAAAACCAGGCACACTCATGTAATCCCAACACTCAGGAGGCAGGAGGAGGTGGATCTCTGTGAGTTCGTGGCCAGCCTGGTCTACATAGTGAGTTCCAGGCCAGCCTGGGCTACAGAGTGACATCTTTTCTCAAAACCATAAAAGGTGAGCACAGCACTGTCTGGGTGTCTCAGTTCATAATGTAGTTACTACAGCAACAATGAGAGTCTGATAAAGGTCCTCACTGGACATACAGAACTTACTGGCCATACAGAACTTACTGGACACACAGAACTCACTGTGCATACAGAACTCACCATACATACAGAACTCACCATACATACAGAACTCACCATACATACAGAACTCACCATACATACAGAACTCACTGGACATACAGAACTCACTGAACATCCAGAACTCATTAGGCATCCAGAACTCACTGGACATACAGAAGTCACTGGCCATACAGAACTTACTGGACACACAGAACTTACTGTGCATACAAAACTCACTGTGCATACAGAACTCACTGTGCATGCAGAACTCACCATACATACAGACCTCACCATACATACAGACCTCACCATACATACAGACCTCACCATACATACAGACCTCACCATACATACAGACCTCACCATACATACAGAACTCACTGGACATACAGAACTCACTGGGCATACAGAACTCACCAGGCATATAGAACTCACTGGACAAACAGAACTTAATGGGCATACAGAACTTACTGAGCATACAGAAATCACTGGGTATACAAACTACTCTTAAGGCCAGACACCACACCCAGCAGGAGATGGACAACACAAAACAAACTCAAGGGCATTTTTGGAGGTTCCTTGTCTCGATGTTGTGTCTAGGCATTACTTCTATTTTTTATCTTTTTTCTTACAGGTCTTTCGCACATATATTATGTTTCTGGGTGTTTTAAGGGATTTCTGTATGTATGAACATATGTGTCTCTACGTCTATGTGCTTCTTGTGTTGAACGTGTGTGTCTCTGC
>LZPO01107909.1:82633-100857 GCA_001675575.1 Neotoma lepida
TCTTGTGTTGAATGTGTGTGTCTGCGTCTATGTGCGTCTTGTGTTGAATGTGTGTGTCTGCGTCTATGTGCGTCTTGTGTTGAATGTGTGTGTCTGTGTGCTTCTTGTGTTGAATGTGTGTGTCTGTGTGCTTCTTGTGTTGAACGTGTGTGTCTGCGTCTATGTGCGCTTTTTGTGCTTTTTTTCCTTTGGCTCTTTTTCTTCTTTCAGTTTGGTTGCTTCGTCCTGTTCTGTGTGGTTTGGTTTTGTTTTATCTTACTTTATTTCTTAAATGTCTATTTGTATTCTAATGAGAGAGACAAAAAAGAAAGACTGTGGATTTGGGAGGGTGGGGAGTTGAGAAGGAGCTGAGGGGTGGGGGAAACAATAATCAGAATGTGCTGTATGGAAAAAAATCTATTTTCAATAAAAAAGTAAAGCACTAAATCCATTAAAAGACTAGAAATTGTTTAAGGGGAAAATAAAGGTGGAGAGAGAGAGAGAGAGAGAGAGAGGAAAGAAAAACAAGCATGTGCCTGCAAGTCTAGTACTGTGAGTAGAGATAGGTGAACCCCCCTGGTGCTGACTGGACAGCACAGCCTAGCCTCTTTGGCAAGCTCCAAGCCAGTGAAAGAGCCTGTCACAGAGACCAAGGTGAATCCATCCTGAGGAACAACAACAGAGGTTTCCCTCTGACCTCTACATGCCTTTCTGCCCATGTGCATCCACACATGCTCGGACCTGAGGCCCTCAGGGTAAGCCTTCTGACTGACAGGTGATAGGTGTACTGTAAATAAAGAAGAGCCTTGGAGATGCCAGGTGCACACAGGCATTAATAAAGGCCAGGTGAGGCAGTGGCTGGCCAGCTGCAAGCCAAGGACAGGGGCCTCGATAACCGGCTGGCTACTTGCTCTTGACATTTCAATCTCAGAACTTCAAGAAGGCAAGACCTGCTGTGTCTGCCTGGTTGACAGAAAAGGAGTCATATCTATACCTTACGTTGAAAGGCAACACTATATGGAGCAGATCGGCCATCCTTCCTAGACTGTAATATGGAACCAAGTTAGACAGTGGCTGCTGCTTGAGGCCCTTAAGTTGTAGGGGCTGCTGGGGAGGATACGTGGTTGACATTGGCCTCTCTGAGAAGATGATGCTAACACTGAGGTCCGAGAGATGGAAGGGAAAGGGCCGGGCTGGTCACTCGCTGAGGTTTGGGTATCAGCAAAGGGAATACACCACCAGCAGACAGTATCAGCTAGTTCTGCTACAGTGACAAGCACTCCCAAAGCCTCCATAGCTCAGGGAGCAGAAGTCCCTCCCCACTTGTCCTGTGGTTGTATTATCACCTACAGTCCAGACCCAGGATGAAGGACAGGCCTTCTCTGCAGCACCCGTGGCTTCCAGATTCTCTGTCCTGCCCTGCACGTTGTACATTGTAATTAAGTGCTGAAGTCCAGCCTCCATGGCTCAGGGGTAGTTACGCTCCCAACTCAGAAGACATCTCTGAGGGGGAAAAATGTAATTTCCTAATGTATGGGGGTAGGAGGACTAGAAATGATGAGAGAACACAGAGAGCAGCAGCTTTGATTTCATACACATCAAATCTGGGCCGTTCTGAGCTGCACAGGGTAGAATGAGATCTACAACTGTTTAATGTTTGTTTGGACTCTTCTGAGAGTGCTTTTCTGACCCCCACTTGAACACATAGAGGGTCTATGGAGAGGATAGCACCAACAAAGCCAGGACCAGACAGCAAGAGACAAGGCAGCCGGGTGGTGGTGGCGCACACCTTTAATCCCAGCACTCCGGAGGCAGAGGCAGGCGGATCTCTGTGAGTTGGAGGCCAGCCTGGTCTACAAAGCGAGTTCCAGGACAGCCTCCAAAACTACACAGAGAAACCCTGTCTCAAAAAAACCAAAAAAGAGACAAGGCAGCCTCAGGAGTCCTGTGCTAAGGCAGGGGCCTACGAGGGCACAGGTCTAGACACACCCCCACCCCCAAGCAACAGGTTGGTTCCTGGCCAGACCCCACCCCTGTGTTGCTNACATCGCCATGGCATCCAGGCCATCTTAGAGACAGGCTTTCTGCAATGTCCTCCTGCTGCCGATCCTGCAGTTCCTAGATATGCCTGGCTAGTCCTGCTGGGCCAGCTCTGGGGAGGCAAGGACCCATATCACGTGAATTAGTAGGTACCCAGGGTCCAGGGAGTCATAAGCCCTCTCTGGATTTACAAGACAGTGTGAACAGACGATGCACAGATGAGGTGCCACTGCTGGGTAGATGGACACTACTCATAGAGCAAGAGCCGTAGGCTGAGGCTTACGAGAAGATGAACCAGGGCCGGCAAACACAGAAAAAGATCCCTCTCATACATGTGCACAAACCAAACATGCAGATGCACCTGCTCCTTTGCATGTCCACTCACACCTGTCACCTGCTCAGGGCTTGCACACTTCGGCTGACAGTGTTAGGTGGAAGTAGAAACTGTGTAAAAGTCAGTAGTCCAGCTTCCTCCAACATCTCCCACCTTGTTCCCCTCAGGGGCGACAGGACAGCATCCGGGTGCCCTTGTCCTCACCACTCACAGATGCACATGCCCACTGGACACTGACACACCAGTACTATGTCTTCCTTCCCACACTGAATGTTGGTGACTGACATAACTGATGCCTTCCAGAGTGGAAGCCACTTTGGACCCCTGGAGAGTATCCCCTATCCACTCTCCATGAGAGGCCCAGAGGGACTCAGCCCATGGCAGACAAGGCCCCCAAAAGCACACACTCACTGGCTCACATCTGGTACTTTTTCAGAAAGGGCTAACTGTCCCTCTAGTACCCTCCCAGGTGACCAGGTGGATGTCCAAACAGCTGCTCCCCCATCCCACCTGCTGCAGTGTCCACGTGCATGTCCTGCCCAGACAGAACCAAGGTGCCCAGGTCCACCATGTCCCTCCACACTATACCCAAGCCGGTATCCATCCAGGGAAGAAGTCTGATGCAAGCAGTGTGTGCCACTGTTTTTTGTTGTTGTTGTTGTTACTGTTTTGGTTTGTTGTGTGTGTGTGTGTGTGTATACACATGTGTGTACCTGTGCACAAGTGTGTGTCAGCCAGAGACCAACATCAGGTCTCTTCCTCAATTGCTCTCTCCACCACATTTTTGGAAAACAGATCTCTCATTGAACCTGGAGTTCACTGGGATGGCTAGCCAGAAAACCCAGGGGCCCTCCTGTCTCCACCTCCCCAACACTAGGATGATAGACACACACTGAGGGTCTGAACTCAGGTCCTCACAGTTGAATGGCAAGCGTGTTACTGACGGAGCTGTCTTCCCAACCCCTGTGGTTCCATGAAATATTTCTCTGTGCATTCTGGGCCTTTGTCACAAATACAGCGGGTGTTGGGTGATGACTCTCACACAGAGGCCCGCTGAGCTCAGAGAAAGGCCTCCAGATTCTCTGCACAGAGACATAAGCCAGTCTCTCTCCTGGGCCCAGCCTCAGAGAGCAGCCAGGGCTGTGAGAAGCAGCCCCTCCCTGGGAGGCCTCTTGTCAGTCATTAGCAAAGTTTCATAAAAGTGTGACCATTAGAGAGAAATCCCATCGATGAAGCCTCATCTGCCATTCACTCTGAAATCCAATTCTGGTCACAGCTCCCTGGCCTCTTCTCACCATGTATGGTGCCACGAGACCCTGGTCAGCTCCCTAGGCACGTGAACACCTCTTAGAATCTACATTAGACATCTGTGCACTGTCTCGTCATGTTCACAATGGAAGTCACGGTGAGCAATAATGAGTAGGACAGAGTAATGAGCAGGCAAAAGTCCCTTTGTAATCATCATAGGAAGCACAGGCAAAAACTAATGCTTCTGAACTAAAGACACTATAAACAGAGTTCAAAGACAAGCCGGAGATCTTGAAATAGCCACATGCAGGCAGGATTCGAATCCAGGCCGAATAACTGTTCTTACAAACCAATTAGAGAAAGAGTAACACAGTGGAAAGAAATAGCCAACTAACCCATGAAAAGCTCTCTCAGGAAGTCCAGGAGCGCAAATACCAGCAACAAATCCACCTTCTTCTGAGGGATTGGCAAAGTTTCCAAATGAGAACCTCAAGTGAAATGAATCGAGTGTCACCAGGATTCCACGTGGCAGGGCAGGGCCCCATAGGGACTGTCGGGCAGCGGGCTGCAGAACATCCTATAATTCGACAATGACCTCATCCTGAGCAGGGGCTTAGGACACACTTCAAGGAGCCAGAGAAGGCTGCCCAGGCTGCCAATTCACTGCCTACATCCCATTCAGACTATGACCTCTGGCCACCTCGTCGTAAAGATGACTGAACCTGGAATATTCTAAAGCAATTAGACAGAACCTGTTAACCCAGATAAAAGTCCAAGGCACACTGCCGAGTGGAACTGTTGCTTTAGAACAAAGCGTGCTGTGCGATGGCCGTTCTGTATGACGCTTCCAGGTGGCTATGGAGCAAATTTTCCAACGACACCTTTAAGTTCAGGGTGAGGAAACAAGACCACCCTAACTGCAGCTGCTTCTGGGAGACAGAGAGGGGTGGGGAGAGGCTTGAGGTTTATGCTTTCATTTTTCATCTGGAGGCTGCGTTGGTAACACATATGCATGTCCCTGTTTGTAGAGGAGGACACACTACCCTTTCATCCAACAGATATTTGCTGAGTACCAACTGCCAGGCCTGTTCTCAAGAGTGACAATCTCTCCTACCACTTAGGAAAAAAAGAAAAGAAAAGAAAAAAGGATCAACCAGGCTGGGAAGATGGCTTCATGCAAGTGTGAGCACCTCAGGTTGAATCTCTAGAACCTAAAGTTAGACGATATTGTGCTCACATCTGTCATCCCAGAGCTCCCGTGGGAAGGCAAGGGGACAGAGGCCAGGAATGCCCCAGAAGCTCAAAGGCCAGCTTGAATACAGCAGAAAAAGCAAGAAAGACCTGTCTCGAACAACACCTGAAGTCATCCCCTGACCTCCACACTCTATCATGGCATGCATGCATTTGTATTTACACACATGAATTCATATGCACATGCAGAGAAATAAGAGAATTGATCAACTCAGTCACAGGCCAAGTCGATGAGCAGGCGGTGGTCCTTAAGGAAGAGAGGAGCAGATACGTGTGCATATAGGGTTGCAGCAGGAAGATGTGGAAAGCTCAAAGTCCCTGGCTTGGAAGGTATCTGTGTGTTCTAAGAACGCCCTGAGCTCCTGAGCAGGGAATCAGGAGGGACAGGGAGACCTTGGGTCCCACTCAAGGACTTTGCTGCACATGGATATCAGACACTGTGACTGTGTTCTGCCTCCAGGCACATACCTGTCATGGCAGGTTCTGTGGGCCAGGTGAGCACAGGTGTAAGGCTCTGCCCTGTTAAGGAGCGATTGAAAAGCTGATAGAGGAGGCTGGAACCCACCTCCTAATACCTCCACATCTCCTGATTCCCCTACAGATGTCTCTGCCCTGGCTAGCCCTGGCTACGAAGAGGACACAGTGCCATCCCTGGCCCGGAGGAGGCCTGTGAATTGAGCTTCAGAGGTCCAGCCTTCCCTACTTCCTGACGATGGCAATTAGTTCAGAAGCCAGCCTGTGCTGGGGCCTGGCACAGGCACAGGGATACTGGCAGAAGTCTGTAGCTCAGGCTCTAGATTTCCAGCTTCCTGAACAGATCGGTGACCCTTTGCTTCCGGGGTCTCCTCCATTGCACTCACTCCACCAGAAAAGCCTGCTGTGTCCAGCTGGTTGTTGTTAAAATTCAAAAGAACCGGGCAGCCCAGACCCTCTGTGGGTCCTGGGAGCTACTGACTTTAGGAAGCCCTGCTCAGCCCCAAGTTGAGCAGAGCCAGCAAAACAAAGCATTAGGTTTCAATGCTTTTCATGGCCCCTCAGGCCACTGCTTTTAATGAGCCTTGGCTGGGACATGTCCTGATACCATCAATCATGCTTTCCCTTCCAAAAAAAATTTTATTAAACTCATTTGGTACAGAAATAGTCCAAGACAAGCCAGCGCTTCCCAGTCAGACATGCAAGGCTGCAGAACTGGTGGCTAATGGGCTCCTAAAATGCGAGACTCTAAGTTACCACCAAGCAGTTCATTTTCCCTTTAAGGGCTAGGAGTTAGAAATCAGCACATGAAGCATGGGAGAGAGAGAGCCTCCATGGCTGCTTTCTGGATCCAGAAGAAAGAGGTCAAGAGACACTCTCCAGGTCTGGTCATCGAAGTGGCCAAAGAACTACAGCATACCGCCTGGTCCCTAGAGCTTGCTCCAAAGCTGAACTGGGTGTCTGGACTCCGGTCCCCTCGGCCACAGCCCAGCAATGCAATACTGAAACCCAGAAACTGTCAGCTTCTCTGCCTCAGTCCCTCCCCACAAGTGACCGCTTTAAAGGCCAGGCCCATCTGCTGAGTCTCAGTCTGGAGCCTCCAGANCCAGCTCTGCCCCGATCTCCAGGATTCCTTGGCCGGGCCTCTGCATAGTAACCCCTTTGCATTGGGGCTACTTTGTCCCTTACTGTCCCCACCATCCTCCCTCCTCCCTGCCAAGCCTTCTACCACTCCATGAAGGGTACCACCAATCACTGGGGCTCAAGCCACAGAAGTACAGAGCATCCTGGATGTGGAGCAGCCAAGCCAACAGCTCCCATCAGCCCCTACCATGAAGATGTTTCAGAGTGTCCTACCTTCCAGAATCCTGATGACACCCCAAGAGGCTGCTGCCATATGCTAGCTAGGGTGAGCACTCTTTCCTCAGCCTCAAGCCTGCCAGCAGCCTGGGACCACACATAAAAGATGCAGGTGACTTACCACAGAACATAGAGCCACTGCCCAATTGTCCCAAACTCAGCTTTATCCACTCCGCCTTGCTCAGAGCTCTTCAGTTTCCCAGCAGGCTGGACCACGCACAGCAGTTCTGTTAGGGATGCTTTGTCCTACCCACCCTCTGCAGTACCCCAGCATCTAGATCCATGTCTACAGTGCTTTCAGGGCCAGTGATGTCTGCTGACCCACTGACACCACTCCCTCTCTCTTTGCCAAAAGTGGGTCAACAATGGCCGAGCCTTGCCAGGGCCAAAGCCTGNGCGGAGGCCACAGAACTATTTTTAAAATGTGATGACTGGAAGGCACATGTGGAACAGGTGAGGTGTTGCATAAGCAGGCAGGTAGCTCACACACCAAAGCCCTGCAGAAGGGCTGCATGAGTCCTGTCCTCAAAGCCAATCCTATGCCAGCCTGTGCATCTGATGCTCAAGGGCCTCAAAACAGGGGCAGGGCGCCTCTAGACTCAGGAAAACCCATTCTGTGCAGGCAGGGAGGAAGGAAGGGGTTTTCTGCAGGCTAGAGGGCGTTGCCCTAGAGAGGCCATCCCAGAGGAAGCTCGCTCCCTGGTGGGGGCAGGGTACCTCAACTCTTGTCCAAGCCCCACTAAACATGGGCAGAGTAGTAGGAGGAATAGAGTCAGCAGTGGAATACCTCCATCCTCTCTGCTGGGCCTCCCAGCCCTCTACTCAGTCACTGAACAAAGGTGCCCAAACGCTGGGGCGTGAGGAGAGGGCCTGTGGAGTGTCCAATAACCCCAGCATTCCCCACAGTACCTGGCTTCTCTTCTCAGCATTGCTTTGCGACTCTGGACTCTATCTTGAGGCTTCCCAATCCTGGTGCTAGCATAACTGTCTAACTATATAAACTAGCTAACTGTCTTTCAGGTGAAGGAGAGGAGGGGATGTTTGGCTGAAAGAGCTTCGGGTACTCAGCAGCACATCCGGCTTCCATGTTGTTGATGCTGAAACTCTCACTCACATCAGGTGAGGGCAGAACTGCCCTTCCTGGTCTAAACCAGTTTCCCGACTAATCTGGTCCCAGACCACCCGAGGCTCTGCTTGAAAGTTCAGGTTTTAGGTGACTGGGGGGGGGGGGGGGGGGGGCTGGAGCGAGGCCCCCGGGAATGCTGGGCAAAGTCGACTGGGAAGTCCTGGCCTCACTCTTCTCCTTGGACACCACAGCCCGCCCACCACTCCGATCCTGAGCCAAGGCCACTNAGGACAGGCGTAATCCTGGTTTTATTACCAGGGGACCTGCGCTCCTTCTTATCTCCTGTGCCTCTTCCCTGCACCAGGTGGGACTTCTTAAAGACTCCTAACCCCTCCCCCCCCACTCAGGTCAGTCCTTCAGCAGCTGAACTCGCTCCAGAGTTCCAGGACCAGGTGTCCGTCCTGCAGGGGGCGAGGCGCGGGAAGCCAGCTTTGGAGAAATGCGGCACTCATGGTGCTCTTGCTGGGTAACTAGCGCTGTACGCCCGTGATCGCAGCACCGAGTTGAATCGCCCCCATTTCACAGAAGGTGGAAACCGAGGCATGGTGAGGTCACGTGCCTGCCAGGTGCTATGCCATCAGAGGGGAGATTCCAAATCCGAGATGAGATCACAGGAACGCAACTCAACTCTCCTGCCCACAGTACCCATTGCCCTTGTTTAGGGACAGATCCCTGAGACTCTGCTGCAGGAGGAAGCAGGATGCGCCGGCGCTGTGGCGGGGCGCAGCGGGCATCCTGACTGTGCGCAGCAGTCAAGGGCAGCACAGGGGGGCTCCGAGGAGGTCGCCCAGCCCCACGTGCGCCCGGGACCCCAGGTCCCCTTCGCACTTACCTTGCGCCAAGCCTTGGGCGGCGGCGTCCTGGGGCCCTAGGGCGCGCAGCAGCAGGGAGCGCAGAGGCGCGGGCCAGCGGGCGTGCCCCCTGCCTTGGCCACGCATCTCCCTGAAGGCCAGGGGCTTGCAGCTCCGGTCTTCTTCTGCCCCTCTGAGCACAGTGCAGAGCTGGGGCCCCGGGAGGCGCTGGCGGGGCGGGCGGGGCGGGACTGGAGCGGGGGCGGCGCCGCCTTGTGAGGCTCGGCCCCTTCTCAGGGCGGAGGCGCAAAGGGGCTCAGCTGTGACCTTGACCTCCTGGACATTGTCCAGAGAGATGGTGGGAACCTTGACGCAGACAGTCCTGGACAACCTGGGAATCGCTAAGAACCAGTGAGGCAGGAGCTGAACACCGGGTTAATTACCTACTAAGGAGGCTGCCGGGTTAGAGCAGCTCTGGGGTCCTGGACCAGTCGCTTGACCTCTCTGAGCCTGGGATATCTCAGACTGCCCACCCGCAATATCACTGCTCTTCAGCAGACCCCATATTCGCCTTTGTTATGAAATAGAGCTGTTATTTTTCTACTGTACAGGGAAAACCCTTGCCACCAAGGGCCAGTTCCAAAATAGTCTGCTAGTCCTGGCCAGTCCCTCCCAGCATCTCCCTTGATAACAGCCCCTGGGGTGGAACTTCAGAGGTCTTAGCAGACGATGCTGAGTTCAGGGTTCAAAACCCAGTCTTGCCTTAAAGGGGTCCTGGGGCCTCCTTCTTGGCACCAGGTCACCCAGAGAGGTCACCCAGAGAGGCCCAGGAAGCCCTCATTCTGAGCCACTCAGTGTAACACACAGGGTCCCCAGAGCCCAAATCAACAGCACACTGCCCTGTCGCTAAGAGCTTTCAAGTGCATCTCTGTGGCTCTCTGTCTACCTATCCCCAGCAGGGAAGGGACATGTAGGCAGGGACATGTGCAGTTAGGGGGAGCACTGAGCCACATAACTGGTGGGCCAGGTATCTCACCCACCTGCACCTTCTGTGGAAGCCCGGGCTCAATCTGCTGGGAACTGTCAGTCTTCATCCTCAGAACTTTTAACTACGTAACTATTCTCAGTTGGCACTAGATGGCGCTGAGAGCCGACTGCTGTGTTCACTTTCTTTCTCTTTCTTTTTCTTGCTTGCTTGCTTTCTTCGCTTTCTTGCTTTCTTGCTCTTTCTTTCCTTCTGTCTCCTCTCCCCTCAGCTCTGTTGGAGAAACACTGAGGCTCAGGGAAGTGAAGCCACTTTGTTTATGAGGCCAGCAGCGGGGACAGTCAGGATTCCAAACCTGGTTGGTGTCTAGGTGTTTATAGTTAGTCCTTGCTCTTTTCCCAGCACAATATGCTGGATATGCTCTAGTGAACTCCTCCCCATCCTCCAAGACCCTTCTTACACATTGCCCCTTTCTTCCCATCTTTCCTTCAGCTTGGGTGTTTGGGGTTCCCTTTCCCAAGCCCCCTCCCCCCAGTGCGCGTGCACAGTGCAGTCATTTTTCTACACATCATTCCTGTCTACTACTGGGCTGGGTTTTAAAAAAAAACCCTAACAGAGAGAAAATATCCAAATTAGCAAAATCAGAAATGAAAGGGGAGACTTAACAGCAGACACTGGGGAAGTCCAGAGAATTGTTAGGTCATACTTCAAAACCTGTACTCCACAAAATTGGAAAGTCTAAAAGAAATGGACAATTTTCTCAATAGGTACCACATACCGAAGTTCAATCAAGATCAGATAAATAATTTAAATAGATCTATAACCCCCAAAGAAATAGAAGCAGTCATTAAAAGTCTCCCAACAAAAAAAGCCCAGGGCCAGATAGTTTTANTGCAGAATTCTGCCTGACTTTCAAAGAAGAGCTAATACCAGTACTCCTCAAATTAGTCTACAAAATAGAAACAGAAGGAACATTGCCAAATTCATTTTATGAGGCTACAGTCACCCGGATACCCAAAGCACACAAAGACTCAACAAAGAAAGAAAATTATCAACCAATTTCCCTCATGAACATAGATGAAAAAATACTCAAAGTACTCTCAAACCGAATCCAAGAACACATCAAAAAGATCATCCACCACGATCAAGAACCATCCCAGAGATGCAGGGATGGTTCAACATATGAAAATCTGTCGATGTAATCCACCATATAAACAAATTGAAGGGAAAAAAATATCACTAGATGCTGAAAAAGCCTTTGACAAAATCCAACAGCCCTTCATGATAAAAGTCTTGAGGAGATCAAGGATACAGGGGACATACCTAAACATAATAAAGGCAACATACAGCAAGCCAATAGCCACTATCAAACTAAATGGAGAGAAACTCAAAGCAATTCCACTAAAATCAGGGACAAGACAAAGTTGTCTGCTCTCTCCATATCTATTCAATATAGTACATGCAGTTCTAGCTGGAACACTAAGACAACTGGAGGAGATTAGGGGATACAGATTTGAAAGAAGAAGTCAAAGCATCGTTATTTACAGATGACATGATAGTGTACATAAGCGATACCAAAAATCCTGCCAGGGAACTCCTACAGCTGATAAACACCTTCAGTGAAGTGACTGGATACAAAATTAACTACAAAAAAAAAAATCAGTAACTCTCCTATATACAAATAATAGACAGGCTGTTTAAGAAACAACACCCTTTTCAATAGTCACAAATAATATAAAACATCTTGGGGTAACTCTATCCAAGAAAGTGAAAAACATGTATGACAAGAACTTCAAGTCTTTGAAGAAAGAAATTGAAGAAAATATCAAAAGATTGGAAAGCTCTCCCGTGCACATGGATCAGTAAGATTAACATAGTACAAATGACCATCCTAACAAAAGCAATCTACAGATTAGATACAATCCCAATCAGAATTCCAACACAATTCTTTGCAGACCTTGAAAGAACAATACTCAACTTCATATGGAAAAACAAAATACCCAGGATAGCTAGAACACTCCTGTACAATAAAGAACTTCTGGAGGTATCACATGATATTGGCATAAAAACAGACAGGTGGATAAATGGGATCGAATTGAAGACCTAGACATAAATCCACACACCTATAGACACCTGGTTTTTGACAAAGAAGCCAAAATTTTACAGCAGAAACAAAGAAAGCATCTTCAACAAATGGTGCTGACCTGGATGTCAGCATGTAGAAGAATGCAAAAAGATCCATATCTATCACTATGCACAAAACTCAAGTACAAGTGAATCAAAGACCTCAACATGAAACCAGATACACTGAACCTGATATAAGAGAAAGTGGGAAATAGCCTTGAATGCATTGGCACAGGAGACAACTTCCTGAACAGAACACCAATAGCACAGGCACTAAGATTGACAATTAACAAATGAGATCTCATGAAACTGAAAAGCTTCTGTAAGGCAAAAGACACTGTCAAAAGGATAAAACAGCAGCCCACAGAATGGGAAAAGAGCTTCACCAACCCCACATCTGATAGAGGGCTGATATCCAAAATATATAAAGAACTCAAGAAACTAGAAAAAAAAAACCAAATAATCCAATTAAAAAATGGGGTGCAGATCTAAACAGAGAATTTCAACAGAAGAATCTCAAATGGCAAAGAACCTTGTTCATCTTTAGCCATCAGGGAAATGCAAATCAAAACAATACTGAGATTCCATCTCACACCTATCAGAATGGCTAAGATCAAAAACACAAGTGACAGCTCATGCTGGTGAGGATGTGGAGCAAGGGGAACACACCTCCATTGCTGGTGAGAGTGCAAACTTGTACAGCCACTTTGGAAATCAATATGGGCAGTTTCTCAGAAAATTGGGAATCGATCTACCTCAAAACCCAGCTATACTATTCCTGGGCATATACCCAAAGGATGCTCCACCATACCATAAGGACATTTGCTCAACTGTGTTCATAGGAGCTTTATTTGTAATAGCCAGAACCTGGAAAAAATCTAAATGTCTCTCAAAGAATGGATAAAGAAAATGCACATTTATACAATGAAGTATTGCTCAGCTGTTAAAAACAATGACATCATGAAATTAGCAGGCAAAGGGATAGAACTAGAAAATATCATCCTGAGTGAGCTAACCCAGACACAAAAAGACAAACATGGTATGTACTCACTCTTAAGTGGATATTAACTATAAAGTAAAGGATAATCATGCTACAATCCACAGACACAGAGAAGCTAAGTAACAAGGAGGGCTCAAGGTGGGGAGGGATGCATGAATCTCACTGTGAAGGGGAAATAGAATAGACACCGTCATTGGATGGGGGGGAAGGGTCCGGAACACGGGGGTGAGCGTGGGGGTGGGGATGAGAATAGGAGAATAGGAGGATCAAGTCAGGGGAGGATGGAGGGAGAGTATCCTGGGAGAGACAGCTGGAATCTTGAGGCATCTCTGGGATGAACTAGAGTCCTAGTTCAATGGAAACTCCCATAGATATGAGGGACTAAGACTCCTAGCAATGGGGGATACAGAGCCTGAACTGGACATCTCCTGTAACCAGGCAAGACTTCCAGTGGAGGGATTGGGACACCAACCCAGCCACAAAACTTTTGTCCTGCCTATAAGATGTGCTGGGGTAAAGATGGCACAGAGATTGTGGGAGTGACCAACCAATGACTGGCCCAGCTTGAGACCCATGTCATGAGATGGAGCCCACCTCTGACACTGCCTGGAGTGCCAGGACCCAGAGGCTGGATAGCCCAGAGACCTAGGATAGAACCAAACACAACTGAAAAACAAGTCAATGAAATGATTCCTAATGATACTCTCTATATTCATAGATCGGTGCCTAGCCAAATGTCATCAGAGAGGCTTCACCCGGCAACTGATGGAAACAGATGCAGAGACCCACAGCCAAACATTAGGCAGAGCTTAGAGAATCCCACAGAAGAGGGGGAGGAAGGATTGTAGGACCCAGTGGTGTCAAGGACACCACAAGAAAGCCCACGGAAATAACTAACCTGAGCTCATAAGGGCTCACAGACACTGAACTGACAACCAAGGAGCCTGCATGGGACTGACCTGGGTCCTCTACATATATGCTATAGCTGTGTAATTTGGTCTTTTTATGGGACTCCTAACAGTGGGAGCAGGGGCTGTCTCTGACTCTGTTGCCTGCTTTTGGGACCCTTTTCTCCTACCGGATTGCCTTGTCCAGCCTTAATAGAAGTAGACGTACCTAGTCTCACTAAAACTTGATATACCATGGTTGGCTGATAGCCATGAGCAGCCCCCCCACATCTGAAGAGAAATGGAGGAGGGGGCATGGATATGGGGATGGGCAGTGGGGAGACAATAGGAGGAGAGGTGGGAGAGGGAACTTTGGTTGGGATGTAAAAACAAAACAAATAAATAAATAAACAAACAAATAATAGCCTTAGACTTTGGCTCTGGCCACTCAACGGCCATTTGTTGTATAAATCCCCTCCATTTGCTGGTAGCAGTGGTTCCACAGTCCCCTGNTGTCTTAGGGTTTCTATTGCTGTGAAGAAACACCATGACCATGGCAACTCTTATAGCTGGGGCTGGCTTACATTTTCAGAGGTTTAGTCCACTACCATCATGGTGGGACATGGTGGTGTGTAGGCAGACATGGTGCTGGAATTGAGAGTTCTACATCTTGATCTACGGGAAGCAGAAGGAAACTGTGTACCATACTGGGCATAGCTTGAGCATATGAGAACCCAAGGACTGCTCCCACAGTGACACACCTACTTCAACAAGACCACACCTCCTAACAATGCAACTCCCTATGGGCCAAGCATTCAAACACATGAGTCTACGGAGGCCATACCTATTCAAACCACCACACCCAGGAAGCCCCCTCCCAACGACTATTGTTTGGCTATGATATATTTCCCAACAGGCTCATGTGTTTGAATACTTGGTAAGATTGTTTGGGAGGTTATGAAACTTTGAGGAGATAGAACTAGCTTGCAGACATGGATCCATGGCAAGGGCCAGGCCTTAAAGCTTGTGACATTGTCCTATTTCTTGTCCCATCTGATTTGGTGTGACGATGGGAGCAAGCAATGTGAGCAAGCGGCCTCACACTTGTGCTGCCACAGCTGCCTGCTGCCCCCCTGCTCCTGTGCCTTTATCTGCCGTGATGGACTACACCCTCCAACCATGAGCCAAAATAAGTCCTTCCTCCCCTACTTTCCTTCTTACCAGATACTTGGTAAGTATACACCCATTCTGGCAGGACTCTGGCCACTCCTCAGTCCTGGGGGCAGGCTTATGTCCCAGAATAATCAAGCAGAAGTGATCGTCCACCTACCTTCATAGATTGGTTTGGGAGAGTCGGTTCACAGAGGCACACATCCAGGACATTGCTGGATTGAGAAAGAGGAAGCTTTGTCTTAGTTATTTTTCAGTTGCTATGACAAAACACCATGATCAAGGCAACTTACAGAATCAAAAGTTTGTCGGGGCTTACAGTCCCAGAGGATTAGAGGCCATGACCATCATGGTGGAGAGCATGGCATCAGGCAAGCAGGCATGACGCTGGATCAGTAGCTGAGAGCTTACATTCTCATCCCCAAGTGGGAGGCAGAGAAGGCAACTGGAATGGCATGAGCTTTGACAACTTAAAGCCTTCCCAGTGACACACTCCCTCTTACAAGGCCGTACTTCCTAATCCTTCCTAAACCATCCACCATATGAGGACCAAGCAATTTAACATATGAGCCTATGGGGGCATTCCCATTCAAATCACCATGACCTTTTTATCCACTAGGGTGGGAGTGACCCCCTCCAGACTTCTAGAAGCTTCCTCACGCCTCAGAATGACAAGAAGATGGAATTGGAAGGAGTCGGAGGAGGGAGTATTCTGAGAGAGCCAACACCTGCCTATGTGAGTGCCCAGCTCTAGCTATGCCTGAACACAGACCTTGGGAAGGCTGCTATTTTCTGTCAGTGTCCCTGCCATTTCTGTTTCCCCTCAGCCTTGATAGGAAAAAGATCATCAGACCCTCACCCTTGCTCTCTGTCTCTTCCTAGAAGCCAATGCTTTCATTGACGTGTGGGCATAATGGTGACCTCCCAAAAGAGGTTCTTAGGACAAGTCTACACAGCCTTCTCTGTCCATGCTGTCAATGAAAAGGAGGCCAGCAGGCACCAGCCTCCTGGTAGCCATGGCCTGAGGCCAGAGTCCCTGGACCCTTCAAGCCTAAGCAAGGTCTCTCAGGGAAGAGTGAAGAAAAAGAAATTAGAACAAGTCATTTTTTGGCCGCTCCCACAGGCCAGGCCCTGCGCTAACTACCTTTATCCATCAATGGTCAGCACAGTCAGAGGCAGAGGGTGTTAATTGTCCCTTTCAAAATGAGAAAATAAAATCCAGAGTTCTTCCCAGCACAGCAGCCAAATTCAGAGCTGTCTAACTGACTCAAGACACACTCAACCACAGAGCCACACTTACTCTAGATAGGTTCTAAGGAAAGGAACTACTGACCTAGCCCAGCTCTAGAACTCCAGCCATTCCCAAGGCCCAGCAGAACCCTCGGGGCCCAGTCTTGTGTGTATACCTCTTACCATGAGGGCATACAATGATGTGGACAGACTCAAGCTGGGGAGGCTGCAGCCAAGCCCCAAACACTCCTGGAATAGAGTAGACAGATTCCTGGAGCCAACAGGTCTAGAGGAACAGTGGCCGAAGCATTGCTTCTGGATGGATCTAGATCATGGGCACAGAGAAGAGACAGTAGAGCCCCTGTTGAGTGCATCTGCAGCTGTGGGGCTACAAGTCTGGAACAGCCAAGGACTACATGGGGCAGGGGTTCTGGCAGCCTTCACTGACTGGCCATCAACCCCACACTGGAGCCCTTTCACTCCAGTAATCCCCAGCTAAAGTTGGGTCATCTACCTGGAGCCAACAGGACATTTCAAATCCTGCCCTTAGAAAGTACAGGAGAAGAGCTTGGGGTGGACATAGCTATACCCAAGAATGCCCAAACCAATCGTCAGGCATCCTTCCCCTTCCTACAACTCTTTCAAACTCCAGATCCTGTCTCCTTCATCACATAACTCCCCAGTAGAACCAGCACTTACTGTAACAGGACTGGAGACACCATAAGAGATATAAATAGGGGTGAGTGTGACATTCCACCACAGCCTCCCGCCTCCTCAGGCTAGAGCAAGGGATCTCTCCAGGGAAAGGGAGCACATGAAGAAACATGGCACTAGGCTCAGCCACCACACTAGCTTCAGGCCAGCTCTTCCTGCCAGCCACATGTGTGGTGATATTTTATCTGTGTCCCCCAGTTAAAATTTATCTGAGGATCAAAGGAAAAATAGCCAGCCACTATAGTNAACAGAAGTCATGCAGTGTTAGCACACACCCTTAATTCGTCTGGATCTCTGTGAGTTCAAGGTGTGTGACCAGAAGGGAACAGAGCCAAGCGTGGAGACACACACCTTTAATCCCAGCATCAGCCATAGAGTTCTGGAGGTCTATACAGACAGACAGGAAGTAACAGAGCTGGGCAAGAGGAGGAAGTGATGTAGTTAGGCTGAGAGAGCCAATGGGAGAACAGAACAGAAAGGGGTATAGGCATGGAGATACAGGAAGTCTCTCACTTTTGGAAGCAGCGGCATTGGTGAGGTGAGGTTAGCTGGTTGGTGGCTATTTCTAATGGTTAGCTGGTTAGTGGCTATTTCTAATTCCTCTAATCTCTGTCAGATTTTCACTCCTATTTCTGGCTCCATGTTCTTATTTAATAAGACCATTTATAAATTTGTTTACACAAGTCAGAGTGGCCTCATACAAGCCCCACATCTCAAAGGCCCCCTACTCGGATTCTTGCTCTACTATCACCAACTTGAAGGTCTTAGTAGATTTTTAATACAGACTTCATTTTAATTTGCACCAGACTCTCAAGAGATTATGAAGCAGAACATGGCTGAGATGTCATCACACGTACACATGCTGTGTGCACACACACCCTCTAAGCCCATTCATTGTCTCTGTCTGTGCTGGGAGTTCCTTCAGTTTCCTCCTGTCTCACAGGAGCCAGCTGGAATAATGCCAACAGTCCACCTGGAGGCTTAGGGTGGACACTGGAGTGGTTGGTGCAAGGCTGCAAACCCCATCATCTCATATGTTACCCCCAAATCAGGCTTGATTCATGGAAATGTCTACATGAGTGCCTATATGTGTGTATACACACCACGACTCAGCCACCCACAGTGCCCCTTCTTCATGCTGGTGGCAATGGCCTTTGAAATCAGCAAGGTCACTGGGCTGTCTCAAACATCAGTAACAATGTGTTGCGATTGGTTGACTGACCACGTCTGACAGGAGCATGAAAAGATGTGTCTCATACACAACAGACCCTCTGCTATCTGGGAGGTGGCTAGGGTGTGGCTCTGGGTGCTGGAACACAAAAGGTTAAAACGGGGGTCAAGTTTGAAGATCCCTGAAGGCAGCCTCTGTGTATTGTGACCATTAAGAATTGGTGATGAGCCGGGCGGTGGTGGCACACGCCTTTAATCCCAGCACTCAGGAGGCAGAGGCAGGCGGATCTCTGTGAGTTCGAGGCCAGCCTGGGCTACCCAAGTGAGTTCCAGGAAAGGCGC
>LZPO01107909.1:111889-122422 GCA_001675575.1 Neotoma lepida
ATAATGAGCTGAACTCAAACTCTGAGTCAAGATTAAATTCTTCCTTTTTAATATTTCTAAAATAGTTTTGTTGGGCATTTTGCCACAGCAACAAGGAAAGTCACTGATGCACCAAGGTAGACTTGGGGGAGTCACTTCCTTGGTCTCCCATCATTCCCTATCTGGGATGAATACACGGCTCTTCACATCTCCCCAGGAAACACAGCACAACAAATGCCACCCCCACTAGTCACTTGCTGCAATACTCCTAGGTGAGTGCTTGATCTAATGACAATTTCCTGTGTGGTGGACACATGAGAAGCTCCTAGCACATGCTCGAGTCCCCAAGGCTGGTTCTCACAGTCATGGAGCCAGGAACCCACTTCTGTGTTGAGAATATCTTAGGGTGCTGCTCAGTAGACAGACTTCTAGGATGTATCTGTCTAAGCTGAAAAGTGACATGAACATCAGAGTGGCCAAAAGGGGGACAAAGACAAAAATGGCTGTGTTTGTAGAAGGAAGACAAGGCAGGGGTTTCTCCAGAGGGACTGCTTGACATTTTCCTTAGGAAAACTGTGGATCAGAAAGTTGCTGGGTGCCCTCTTGTGGCCACCTCCGGTATTACTGCGGAGGCTGCCGGTGTTCTCAAGTGTATCAAGGACAGAATCAGGAGTGAAATAAAACTATTTTAAAGATTTCTTTGTTTATATAAACTTCATTTCAGTGCAACATATTAATAAAATATCTACCCATGATTGTGTTCATATAAAATACCACTGTGTTCTGCTGTCTGACTGAGCACATGTTGGCACCGCCAGCCTTCCCAACCAAGTGGACAGGGCTTGATCAGGTGAGATCACCAGAAAAAAATAGGGGATCTTGATAGGCACAAATCTCAGACATATGATACGCAACTGCTCAGCATAAGTATGTCCCATGCAGCATTTACAATAGAAAAACTCTTTTTGTTCATTTGAACTTCAAATCTAACTGTTGGTGCTATGTACCAAGAGCCCACCCATCCTGGATCCTGGCCAAGGTCACACCACCATTTCATGGTCCCCCTCTTGGCCTCATCTTTGTGTCTCTCTTTCTACCCTAGAAATGCCACCATGGTTCTGTCTCAAACTCGCTACAGGCATTTTCTGCCCTCCCTCACAACCCCTAGATATAGATGAGGCAGGAGAGAACATAGTTCAGATGAGATGCCAGTGATTTCTCAGGGCAACTGGAGTCTCTCTCAAGCTTAGGGGTCAAAGAGCGAAGGTCATGACCCTGCTGGGGAAGGAGAAGAACCCAAGGAAGTGCTGTGAAGTTGAGTCTCAGCTCCTAATCAGAGATAAGACCTAATGGTGTGTTATTACTTTATTCCTTCTGGGAGGGCTGGCAGGGACCTTGATGACAGTGGCCATGGAAAGAACACAGCCTAGCACTGTCACAACACCCAGAGGAGTTGCCTGTACTCCTAAGGGACTTAGGTAAACACGGGAGCTGGCTTACTTACCTAATTTCTTTCCGTAGATGAAATGGTGAGGTGGTTTTACAGGGAACTCATTTAGATTTAGTTACAAGACAGTAAGCTTGAGGTCACAAACCTTCTGGCCTCAAGCAAACAGCCTATGTGCTGTTCTGAACACCTTTGCCTTGGATGTCTTAGAGAAAACATTAACTCTGCAGGCAACATTGGCTTTATTAGGTGTGTTGAAGATTCTTGGCTCTCAGGCAGCAGTAAACGCAAGGGACAAAACCAGAGGGTTGTTTTCCTGTTCTCATGCTCTCTTGGTTGATGGTTTATCTTACCTCACTGAGACCCCAGGCTGCCTCGCTCAGAAGTGTTTGCTCAGCTGAGCATCAAGGAGGGGCCGTCACATCCATTCTTGGTCCCATGGGACCTCCCAGCTGCCTGTGGATTGGGAGCTGTAGTTAAATTTCCCCACAGCCTTGGGCATTTGGACTCTTGGTCCCTAGCTGTGACAATGTTTGGGGGTTTGGGAGGTGCAGCCTTGCTGGAGGACATTCGTCACTATGGCAGGCTCTCAGCGCTTAATGGCTCTCTACTTCTACTTTGTTTCTCTCTGCTTTACTCCCTTGGTTCAAGATGTGAGCTCTCAGCTTCCTGTCTCTGCCATCCCTCCTCCCTTCTGTGACTCTATGCCTCTAGAAACACAGGTCACAAGAAAGTCTCCTGTTCTGGAATATTAGTTTAAGATGTGTTACCTTTGTTTATGCTGTGGAACTTTTGTTTAATGATGCAAAGATGCGTTGCATTCTTTTATGTTGCATTTGTTCAACTCTGTGAAGCTGTGTTACTTTGCCTGTCTGAAACACCTGATTGGTTTAATAAAGAGCTGAACAGCCAATAGCTAGTCAGGAGAATGGATAGGCGGGGCTGGCAGGCAGAGAGAATAAATAGGAGGAGAAATCTGGGAAGAGAGTAAGAAGTGAAAAAAGGAGAGGAGGATGCCAAGGGCCAGCCACACAGCTACACAGCCACAGAGGAAGAAGGAAAGATTATATATATATATATACACATATATAATATGTATATATATTATATATACATATATACGCATATACACATATAATATGTATATATAATATATACATATATGTATATATACATATATAATATGTATATATATATATAATTTATATATAATAAAGAAAGGTAAAAAGCCCAGAGGCAAAATGTAGTTAAAGAGAAATGGGGATAAGTTAAGTTAGAAAAGCTGACTAGAAACAAGCCAAGCTAAGGCTGGGCATTCATAAGTAAGAATAAGTCTCCATGTATTTATTTGGGAGCTGGGTGACAGGCCCCCAAAGAGAAAAAACAAAAACCAGACTATACTCTCTGTTCTGTAATTTACTTCTGGTCACAGTGTCCTATCACAGCAATAGAAAACTAACTAAGACAAGGGTCTCGGAGATTCTAAGTCTCAAGGATGGACACAGAGGAGATTAATCCAAATCACATTTCTTAGAAAAACTTGAACAAGGCAAAAGTGTGCTGTGGTCCAGGCACAGATAACAACAGGCTGGAGGACGCACACTGCACGGACAGTTTCCGCAGTCTGTGTCTTTATTGGGAAGCTGGCTTTAGACTCCTGAATCACAGAGCTCTTCCACATGCAGGGCAGGAGTTCTTACCTTCAGCCTGAGACTGTCATGGCACCATTTTACCTAATGGAACTGTTAATGGGGTGTTAATGGGCCCAGGGGTTTCTCCTTATAGGGAATTTTGGTTTTCAAAGAGCAGTGAGCCAACACACTATTAGACATTTCACTCATTGCTGGGGCAAAATACCTGATGTACACAATATAAGGGAGGAAGGATTTATCTGGCTTACGGGATCCTTATATCATGGTGGTGAAGACAGCAATAGACGGTGAAGGCATGGAGGAAGAAAGCATGGCAGGAGGTGAGGAAGGAAGGCAGCTTGAGGCAGCTGACGCTGAGTTCAGATCCCGAGCACTCACATAAAAGTTGAGAGTGGCAGTGCGTGCTGTAATCCAAGCACAGGAGAGGCAGAGACAAGAGGACCCTCCGGGCTTGCCAGCAAGCCAGTCTAGACAGACTCAGTGAGAGAATTTTCAGAAAACAGAAGGTGAAATGTGACGGAAGAAAGGCACCCAACATTAACCTCTACGTGCATGTGAACCTAAGTACAGGTCCACGTGTGTACACACGTGCACACAAAGAAATTCAAGGTCATCCTTGGCAACATAGTGATTTTGAGACAAGCCTAGGCTCCACAAGACCCCTACTAGTTTTGTTTTGTTGTTTTTTGTTTGCTTGTTTGTTTTGGTTTTTGTGTGTGTTTGTGTGTATGTGTACGTGTGTGTATGTGTGTGTATGTGTGTGTACATGTGTGTGTACATGTGTGTGTACGTGTGTGTACGTGTGTGTATGTGTGTGTATGTGTGTATGTGTGTGTATGTGTGTATATATGTGTTGTATGTGTGTATATGTATATGTGTGTTTGTGTGTGTATATGTGTGTACATGTGTGTGTACATGTGTGTGTATGTGTGTGTACATGTGTGTATGTGTGTATATATGTGTTGTATGTGTGTATATGTATATGTGTGTTTGTGTGTGTACATGTGTGTGTACATGTGTGTGCATGAGTGTGTACATGTGTGTGTACGTGTGTGTGTGTGTGTGTGTGTGTGTGTGATACTCCAGGTCCATCTCCATTGGCTGTCAGCATATTTTCCTCATAGACTCAATGCAGCAGCCTTACTCACTTGCTAATTTCTGGAGATTTAAGTTGATTCTGATTGGGGCAATTATGAATTATGGCAAACAAAACTCACATGCATTTCTGTGCTCATGTGTGTGCATATTTATTTTCAGCAAACACCTGGGAGCAAAGCTGCGGGGATGGAGGCCTGTTTGCAGCACCTGTCCTACCTCCCACTGGCACCCACACAGGGTCAGCTAGTATATCTCACAACAATCCACTCATGCACACTTCTAATTTATGTTTTGATTTACACGTTGGAAATCATACACCCTGCATAAACCAAAAGATGTTTTCAACCAGGGACTTTTCTTTTTCCTTCCAGACAAGGTCCCTCTATGCAGCTCTGGCTGACCTGAAACTCATTGAGTAGACCAGGTTGGCCTCAAATCCACAAAGACCTGCCTGCCTCTGTCTCTGCGGTGCTGAGATTAAAGGTGTGTGCCACCATGCCTGGCTGGCTGTGACTTTTCTTAAAGACCAAAAAGCCTGTCTCAAGCCCAGATCTGCTGTTTTAGGGGACCATTTGGTTGTAACTTGAGATGGCCACAAGGGGGAGCCCCAACTACTTCTTCCAGGTTTAACCTGAGAAAGTTCAGTTTCTAGGAAACCAAGTCTTAGGTCCCCAGAACCCACTGAGGACACCAGGTTAATATACAAACTGATGACATGATTGCTCCAAGGTATGGCTAAGAGAAAGGTTTTTATTACAGACATGGAGAGGGAACAGCCAGAGGCATCTGGAAGAGTCCAGAGCAGAGAGAGAAAGTAGACTGAACATGGCCAGCAGACTGGACTTAGCCACGGGAGAGGGGAGAGACGAAGACAAACAGTGCAGCTGGAGAGAAGGGCAAGAGAGAGGGGACCAAGAGAATGCAGAGCCCAAACTGCAGGGTCACAAGGCCACAAGACGCTGCGGGAGAGGGAAGGTTCTGAGCTGGAGAAGTTCAGGGTAAAAGCAGGGCGAGCAGAGCAGGATGCCAGCATGAACTCTGAAATGTGTAACTGGTACTTGTGATACCGAGGGGGCCTGGAGGCCAGCGTGTGCTTTGGTATGATAATAGGTACCACAAATAACCATTTGTCCCTTCTGCCAGCGATAAGGAAATGGCTCCTTTGGTGGGGAAGAACAGGCTTCACAAGTTCCAGAGGAATGCTGGGTTTTGTCTAACTGACAGAATTTGGACTTGACAGTTGAAAGCCACTGACAAGACAGTCTGAGTCATGCTCTGCAGAGCAGGGTCTCCTCATCAGCAAAACTGTTTTCACTATTGTTGCTGTTTATACATTTCATCCCTAAGAAAAGTCTAAGGATGGATCATCTACACCCGCGCACACACATGCACACGCACACATGCACACACATGGTGTCCCAAACAGTCCTCCAGTCCCTGTCTGGGAGACATGGCATGGCTCAGTACTCATAAGGCACACTGCTCTGGAGATGTGTGAATTGCTCTGACAAAGGTCACAGAGCTGACCAAGAGACTGTATGTGACCACTCCACTGTGGCCAGGATTCGGATGGGAAGAACCGGGATGTGGCCACCGAGGGCCTGGACTTTGAGATTAATATAAAGAAAACAGAGGAGGAGTGGAAGCTGTTCCACACCCAGGCTTCATTTAACAGATCCTGTGTTAAAAGCTGGGCCCATACAAACTGGAGAAGTACGGACTCTGCAAAGGTCCCGTCATGGCTCCATAGAGTGTGGCCAGATGTCTTGGTGGCCATCACTCACTGGTCACTGCCATTCTCGGGTGTACTTTCTCATTCTTACACAGTCTGTTTCTAACCACATATCCCAGGATGCAGGAGCCGGGATAGGGTTTCATCTGAACTCAGACCCTGGGACTCACACAAGGTATGTGCTGGTCAGCTAAGAACCACCCACATTCCAGAACCAGGTGCTCCCCTGCCTTCGACCCGTCATCACTAATGGCCAATGTAACATGTTTCCACCTTTGAATATTTGCCCTATGCACATGCTCCACACCCCCTACAAAGCCACCATTACAGCCTGGCCTGTTGCTGCCTCCATTCCTGCTAAGAGGAAGTCTTTTGTGATGTTGTCCCCATGGTGTGATTTCTGTAGCATTCGTTGGCCCCAATTGCCAAGACGCTCCTTCATCACAAAACACTTTGAGCATACTTTCCCTTTTCTTCCTTTTTAGAGACCAGCCAAAGTGTAAGCATGCTTTCCTTGACACTCTGGGCTTCCTATTCCCTAAAGGGCATGGTCTTTTCTCCATGACGCCCCCTCCTGGCAGCTGCCGGGATGTTCAGCACAACTGTTCTATTGTTTTCCTTCCAGACTTGAACAAAATTGTCCTCAAGCTTCAGTTGAGTCTGGCCTGTCACAGAAACACCCCAGTCCCTGCTACCAACTTCTGTCTTAGTTAGGTTTCTATTGCTGTGAAGAGACATGATGACCACAGCAACTCTTATAAGGAAAACATTTAATTGGGGTGGCTCACTTACAGTTTCAGACATTCAGTCCATTATCATCATGGCGGGGAGCATGGTGGCGTGCAGGCAGACGTGGTGCTAGAGTAGCTGAGAATCCTGTATCTTTCAGGCAACAGGAAGTCAACTGACATACTGGGCAGTATCCTCAGCATAAGAAACCTCAAAGCCCGTCCCCCAGTAACACACTTCCTCCAACAAGGTCATATCTACTCCAACAAAGCTGCACGTCCTAATAGTGCTGCTCCCCATGAGATTATGGGGGCCAGTTACATTCAAGCTACCACACCATAGGTGAGGTAAAGGGGGAGGTCCAAGACTTAAAGTCCAAGGCATTCCAAAGACTCAGGGGGACTGAACAAGGAAGACACAAGCTGTTCAGTGGATTGTCACCACACTGGACAGGGGTCAGGACTGAAAGCTGAGGACACAGTGTACCTGGTACAAGGATTTTCAAATGAAGCCAGAAGGTAGAAACTATGCTCAAAAATGAAGCCTTGCCCAAGGGAAATGGTTAGTGATGGGTGCCTCCACTTCCAAGAATCCCAGAGACTCGGGGAAATATATAAGCCAATTTAGCAGAATCTTACCAATTGCCGTTTATGGATGGAGGGCCAGGCATTGGTGGCTTAGTAGGTGGATCTGCTTCAGGTGGAGCAGGCAGGAAGGATCCCAGTGGACCCTTAGATCGCTGGTGAGCAGGGGAGTACGCAGGCACTGGTAGAGCCTACCAAGTCATCGACACTGATGTTACGATTTACGGGCAAAGCCCATTGGTGGATCAGAGCCAAGGAATGCCGCAAAGAGATCATCACACCATACAACAGATCTCATGCAAGAGATTTAGTAGGGGCAGGGAAGCTATCTCAGAGTGGGAACATAAGAGAGAGACAAACAGAGAGAGAGAGAGAGGCAGACAGAGCACGAGTCCAAGAAAGGTTGTGATGGGCTACTAATGCCACATGGGGAAAATATGTAACTCACAGCTGCAGTGGAAATGGGCTGCACCTGGCAGCAGTGGCTGACAACTAGTCTGTTGGAGCTGAGTCCCTCAAGGGCAGACTGGGGGAGCGCCTGAGTTTTATCAGGTACCCTCCAACAGAGGCTCTATTCCCCCAACAGCTGGGCAGGTTACACACAATGTAGGCCTCCAGATGTGTATCCAGGGACCTCCTTGACCTCTGGAAATGACATGGGGACTGCTACCTCACTACAAGCAAGAGCTTGCTCAGCGTTCAGAACCCTTGCTCAGTGCAGAGTAGGGGACACCCATGGCTCATTACACGCAGCTCCCCAACATCCTGGGTCAGAAGGCAGAGAGGTGGAGTGGGAATAAGAGATAAAACAAAGGCCTGGTGTGAAAAGGGCCACGTGTGAGTCTGGGGCACTCATCCCCACTTGGTCTTTGCACAGCCTCAGGTGAGAAACACAGGCTCCAAGTTTGTGGCTGAGTCAATGACCATTATCAGGGTTTTACATGAAGTTTGGGTCCAATCTTGATTCAATGTCCACATTGATCGCTAGAAAAATAAAATTCTGATTTTATTTTTAAAGCTAGCATCCCTATGACAGCTATTAACGTGATGTGAATGAGCAGGGAAGACTACCTGGAGCCTGAGTCTATGGATCTTCAAAGGTTAAGTAAGCCACAGTCTTCTTGGGTCAGTGCCCTCTAGTGGACACTTAAGAGTATTCTAACCATACAGGTTTGCAGAATCTTCGCTGCAGTTTTTTGTAGCAGCCATTAGAGGGAGCCATAGTCCGCTCCAAAACTGCAAGACAAATTGTCTTGTCTGCTCTGTAAGACTCAAAATCCTGACAAGGAAGGGACTGTGTAGACAGAAGTTTCTGTCCCACCTGGTCCCGTAGCCATTCAGTCCCAAATAAACACACAGAGGTGTATATTAATTATAAACTGTTTGGCCTATTGCTCAGGGTTATAACTAACTAGCTCTTACTTTTAAATTAACTCATAATTCTTGTCTATATTTAGCCATGTGGCTTGATACCTTTTCTCAGTCCAGCATTCTTATCTTTCTTCCTCTGTGTCTGGCTGGCGACTCCATCTCTACCCTTCCTCTTCCCAGCATTCTCCTAGTCTGGTCACCCCACCTACACTTCCTGCCTAGCTACTGACCAATTAGCATTTTATTAAACCAATAGGAGCGACAAATCTTTACAGTATACAAGAGCATTATCCCACAGCAGGACTGGTCCAAGGACTTCCCTGTTCCACCCCTGCATAGCTCCCGCATGTTTGGGATTTAGAACTTTGCTACTGTGTATTGTTTGGACAAGAGGCCAGTAACCTGGAAACATCCTTATAGGGGCCTGACCACCTGTAACACTCCCATCAGCCCTTCTCCCGCGCAGTCCTAGTTGACTGGAATCCAATGCTGCTTGGGTGAATAAATGCAGCAGCTCTTCTCTCTCACAGACCCTGCTAGGATGTGACTCTAGCAAACATACTTCCAGGTGGCAGGATTCTCACACACTTCCCTGCCTCCCACTGGGAAATCAGAGCCCCTGACTCTGCTGTGAAATTTCCTTCTCCAAAAGTGGGCCTGGGTCTCTTTTCACCATCCCCACCCTTCTGTGTCTCTGGTGCTTCGGGTCTGAAATCTCTTCAGAGCCTCAGCCATACTGTTGTGTATATGTCTGCATGGAACACTGACAACTCTTCCCATAAACTCATACCCATAACAAGTCTGCCTCAGTGTCCTCTTGAACTGCCACATGCGAAGTCTTTCACTAGTCTACCGAGGCCTATCCAGGTCACCCCCTGCACCCTCAGGTCACTGTTACGCAAGAAGTCTGCCACATTAAGATGGATCCTGGTCACCCTAAGAGACAAGAGCCACAGTCTAGAAAAGTCAAGCCAAACTCCCTACAGCCCTTTCTCTGGAACCAAGAATTAAAAAGCCTTACTGTGCTGTGGCCTCACAGCCCCTTCCCCTCAAAGCCGCAAAAGAGAGTTATTGTCCCACTTGGTACATGACTCCATGTGTAAAGTCACACAGACTAAATATGATTGTCCTAAGAAATAAATCATCATTGTTGTTTCACTATGAAACAAGCTCAAAGCTCACCAAAGAGTCACCAGGCCCTCCTTCCCTGGCAGGAAGCACTGAAGAACCAGCCTGCCTCCATCTTAGGCTTAAAAAACATCTTATAGTAAAGAAAAACTAGGTTCATTCCTGTTTATAATTAAACCTCTGTTTCTCAAGGAGTGAGATCAGTCCCACCTGTAACCTTAACTACAAATGGTTCTGTACAGCCTCTTTCAGGAATTAGCAACCATATCCTGTAGGCAGAAGTTTCTGTCCTGCAAGCTATTCCCAAGTAACCACAGAGAGGTTTATTATTAATTATAAATGATTGGCCAATAGCTCAGGCTTGTTACTAACTAACGCTTACATTTTCAATCCACCCATATTTTTATCTATGCTTTGCCACGTGTCTTGGTACCTTTTCTCAGTATGACATGGCCATCTTGCTTCTCTCTGCATCTGCTTGCAACTCCTCTTACTCTGCCCTTCTTCTTCCCTGTGTGCTTAGTCTGGTTTTCCCGTCTAACCTTATCCTGTTCAGCTATTGGCCAGCCAGCTTCTTTATCAAACCAATCACAGGGTAATTTATACAATGTACAGAGGATTATTAAACAGCAATATCCTATTAATACCAACAGTGAGAATAAGACCACTAGCACAATTTCAGCCAAATTTGAAGTAAGCCTTTTTTTTTAATTGAGGTGCACCCGAGAGCTGCCAGCAACTGTCTCCTAGGTAGGTTAAAGAGAGAAGTCTTGAATCCATCTCTTGGGCCCCTTTTAAGGAGTAAAATCACAA
>LZPO01107909.1:145300-173424 GCA_001675575.1 Neotoma lepida
AAAAAAAAGAAAAAAGAAAAAAAAAGAAAATTAATGGAGATCAAGGAGATACAAATTAGAAAAGAAGAAGTCAAAGTATTGCTATTTGTAGATGATATGATAGTATACATAAGCAACCCAAAAAATTCTACCAGGGAACTCCTACAGCTAATAAACACCTTCAGTAATGTGGCAGGATACAAGATTAACTAAAAAAANTCAATAGCCCTCCTATATACAAACAATAAACAGGCTAAGAAAAAAATCAGGGAAACAACACCCTTCACAATAGCCACAAATAATATAAAATATCTTGGGGTAACTCTAGTCAACCAAGTGAAAGACCTGGATGACAAGAACTTCAAGTCTTTGAAGAAAGTAATTGGAGAACGTAGTGGAATATTATTTTAAGGTATGTTACTTTTGATTATGTTGCATTTCTTTAACTCTGTGAAGCTGTGTTACTGTGCCTGTCTAAAACACCTGATGGTCTAATAAAGAACTGGCCGATATGGATAGGCGTGGTTGGCAGGCAGAGAGAATATATAGGAGGAGAAATCTGGGAAGAGAAGAGATCAAGGAGCCAGAGGAGGAGAAGGACTCCAGGGGCCAGCCACCCAGCTACACAGCAAGCCACAGAGTAAGAGTAAGATTTACAGAAGTAAGAAAATGGGAAAAGCCCAGAGGCCAAAGGTAGATGGGATAAGTTAATGAAAGCTGGCAAGAAACTAAGGAAGTTAAGGCTGGGCATTCATAAGTAAGAATAAGTCTCCATGTGTGATTTATTTGGGAGCTGGATGGCGCCTCACCTCCAAAAGAGTAAAAAACACACAACAGGAGATTATATCAGAAGATGGAAAGATCTCCCATGCTCATGGACCAGTAAAATCAACACAGTAAAAAATGGCCATTTTACCAAAAGCAATCTACAGATTAAATGCAATCCCCATCAAAATTCCAACATTGTTCTTTATAGACATTGAAAGAAAAATACTCCGTTTCATATGGAAAAACAAAATACGCAGGATAGCTAAAACAATTCTGTACAATAAAAGAACTTCTGGAGGTATCACCATCCCTGATTTCAAGCTCTACTACAGAGCTATAGTAACAAAACCAGCAAGGTTTTTATTGGCATATAAACAGGCAGGGGGACCAATGGGATTGAAATGAAGACTCTGACATTAGTCCACACACCTATGGACACCTGATTTTTGACAAAGAAGCTAAAATTATACAGTGGAAAAAAGAAAGCATCTTCAACAAATGGTGCTGGCATTAAGTGGATGTTTGCATGTAGAAGATTGCAAATCTATCCATATCTATCACCCTGCACAAAACTCAAGTCCAAGTGGATCAAAGATCTCAGTATAAATCCAGATACACTGAACTTGATAGAAGAGAAAGTGGGAAATGTCCTTGAACAAAGTAGCACAGGAGACAACTTTCTGAATAGAACACCAGTAGCACAGACACTAAGATTGACAATTAGTAAATGGGACCTCATGAAACTAAAAACTTCTGTAAGGCAAAGGACACTGTCAATAGGACAAAATGACACTCTATAGAACTGAAAAAGATCTTCACCAACACCACATCCGAGGAAGGGTCAATCTTTAAAATATATAAAGAATTAAAGAAACTAGACATCAAAAAACCAAATAATCCAATTTAACAATGAGGTACAGATCTAAACAGAATTCTCAAGAGAAGAATCTCAATTATGGGAACCTTAACTATGCTGTGGCCGGTTGTAAGAAGAACTTCTAACCAGTCTTATTAATAAACACGCGGAACAAGAAATAAGGGTGAAAATCTGACAGAGATCAGAGGAATTAGGAGCAAGCCACCACTCACCAACGCTGCTTCTACTTCCCAGGAGCGAAGCGGAGCAAAGAGCGTGCCTTCCGGTCTAACCTGGCTTTTATACCTGTCTATCTGTTAACTAATTTCCCATCTTCCCAAGCTACATCACTTCCTGTCTTGTCTGCATGGATCTTCAGAACTCTAAGGTTGATACTGGGATTAAAGGCGTGTGCCACCACCTCCTACTGCTAGTTCCCCATGTGACCTTGGAGTCACAGAGAACCAAATGGATTAAGGGCGTGTGCTAACTTGCATGGCTATTGTTTTCTATTAGTGGCTGGCAGCCCCATTTTTCCTCTGACCCTCAGATAAATTTTATTAGGGAGGACAAATAAGATATCACCACAGCCGGTTGTCCAATTAGTCAGGCGTTGGTTTAAGGGGTGCCGTTTACATTCAGCTGGTTGGGATGGATCATAGAGTTTCCCCCGTACTTGAGAAAGAGTGTCCCCGGAGTGTGGGAGTCGGGCCTGGAAGGTTGTGTGGGCCCTTTCGAGCCAGGAAGGGAATGGTGGCAGGTGTGTCACAGCTGTGGTGATTGTCTCAGGTTCTTATCTTTGTATTTGTCCCTGAGTTTTATATTTTAATAAATGGTNAAAGAAAGAGCTACATCTAGCACTTAATGTGTGACATTATTAAACCACAAAAGGGTGGCATAGTTCCAAGTCAACTGCTGCCCTACCAGGTGGAGCAGTGGAGAGCATAACCCACCCTTCCCCCAGGCCCTCCTAGCCTGCTTACCTGCATTCAGAGGTTTCCTGAACCCCTCTCCAAGCTGCCAATCCAGGCAGCTCAGTTGCCTTGAGACCCACTTGGGGCCCACACCTTTATGGTTGCCATCACCAAGCACCAAGGTTGACCTCCTCACCGCCACTAGTGACAGACACTAAAGTCATACCCCAAACAGCTGCAGTTGCCTCCAGCCAGGCCTGTGGGACCAATTCTGCCTGGTGCTCACAAGCACCAGGGGGAAGCTAGCCCAGCTGCCTGGCCACCCCTAACAACACAGTTATGGCTGCCCTGGCCAGAGTGCAATCACTCCTTGTGTGCTGAGTGAGAATGCAGGCTTCTCTTTCACCTGGATCTCCCCCTTCTGCCTTGGTGCCGTCCTCTCCACCTGCTGCTCAAACATTGTCACTACATCCAAATATCTTCATACAACCCACTCACTCCTTCGAGTATCAGCATAAGACACTTGGAAATTTTTAAATGGTGAACTAGGCTATTAAATAAATAATTATTTAATTTAATTTAAAAAAGAAAAAAGAAGTAAAGAAAGGGGGGAAAGGACAGTCTTAAAATCTTTCCCATGTTAAAAATTGGAAATATCACAATGCAGGGAATTAGAATTCTGTTTATTGCTACTATGGACAGGATGCAAATAGAAAAGATAAATGAGGAGACAAACAAGTTAGCTGGAATCGATATAGTGTCAGTCATAGTTATTGTCAGTTTGGTAATTCATATTTTAGTCTTAAAAATTGTGTAATAACTGTGCCAAATATTAGAAACTGACTGATAAGATACAAACCTTATAAAAATTTATTATTCATAAGATACAAGTCTTAGAAAAGGTTATTCTTGATAATTACCAAGTCTTACAAATACTTATTAAAGAAGATAATAAAAATTTGACTGATAAAATACAAGCTTTAGAAATAATTACTAGTGAAAATAATGAAAACATGACTGGAAAGATACAAGCCTCAGAAATACTTGCTAATGAAAATAATGTAATTTTGACTGATAAGATACAAGTGTTGGAGAAACTTACTAATGAGGATAATAAAATATTCAGACACAGACAAAGTAATTTACAGCAGAACCTACCTTGAAAGTAAAAAATTAAAGACCTATATAGAAAAAGTTTCTGAATTGATTCTGAAAGGAAAATTGAGACTTGAATTTTGAAAATTGAGACAGGAATTGACCCAACAGAAATTGTAGTACCTTTCACTAATGCTGAAATTTCCTCATTATTGGCATAAAATGAACATTGGCAAAGAGTTTGTAGTAATTTTTAGGGAGAGATTAACAACAAATATCCCAAAAGCAAGACACTTAAGTTTATAAAAAGAACCAATTGGGTCCTTCCTCACATTGTGCAGGAAACACCAATATCTAGAGCCCCTCCATTCTACACTCATGCAAATAGATCAGGAAAGGCAGGTTATAAATCAAGAAATTTAAGTGTCTCAAAGCCCTTATGATTCCATTCAAAAGTCAGAATTATATGCTACTCTCATGGTATTATTAGATTTTCCAGAACCTCTTAATATAGTTACTGATTCTCAGTACACAATAAGAGTTGTTTTACATGTTGAAACCACTGAACTTATTCCTGATGATTCAGAACTAACTTCATTATTTATTCAATTACAGGAAAGAGTCAGGAATAGCAATCCTCACATATATATCACACACATCAGGTCCCATACGGTCTACCAAGCCCTCTAGCACAAGGTAATGATGAAATTGATAAGCTATTGGTAGGATATATGCTAGAAGCCTCAGAATTTCATAAGAAACACTATGTTAATAGCAAGGGTTTGAAAAAAGATTTTTCTATCACTTGGCAAGAAGCCAAGAAATTTATTAGGAAATGTCCTACTTGGTTTTTTTTTGTATAACCAAAGTCCATTACCTGCAGGAACTAATCCAAAAGGTACTCAAAGAAATGAATTTTGGCAAATAGATGTGTTTCATTTTGCAGTGTTTTGGAAAAAGTATGTGGACCATACCATAGATACATATTCAGGATTTCAATGGGCAACTGCTTTGAGTTCTGAAAAGGCTGGTTCTATAATTACACATCTATTGGAAGTTGTGGCCATCATGGGGACACCTGTACAAATTAAGACTGACAATGCTCCAGCATATGTGTCTACTAAAATGAAACAGTTTTTTTATATTACAACATAAAGCATACCACACAATCCTACAGGCCAAGCAGTTATAGAAAGATCTAATCGTATTTTAAAAGAAAGGCTTAATAAACAGAAAGGGGTAATAATGACCCCTAGAGATAGATTGCACAATGCTTTCTTAGCTTTAATTCTTTAATGCTAATGAAAAGAGAACAATAGCTGCAGAGAGACATTCGATAATAGAAAAAAAACACAGCATTAAATCAGCCTGTATACTTTAAAGATGTGCTGACCTCAGAATGGAAACCAGGATATGTTACATTGAGGAGGAGGTTTTGTTTTTGTTTCCACAGAAGAAAAGCTATGGGTACCATCAAAATTGATAAAGATTCAATTTGAACATGAGATCTCTTGATTAGGAGAGACAACAGTTCATCAGACAACATGGCAATTCAACCTCACAAAAAAGAAAACTCCTCAAAACTAAGGTAGGGTTTTGTTTTTGTCTTTCCAGGAGAATAAACACATCCAACTAAGGAGTCTAAAGACCTTCGGACAAATGAAGCATCTGAAGAAGGAGGATCATTCTGTTCCATACACCCGATTATACCTGGCAGTTGCTTCCCAAATTACCACACAGAGGCTTATACTAATTGTAAATGTTTGGCCATTAGCTCAGGCTTGTTACTAACTCTTACATTTAAATTAACCCATAACTTTTATCTATGTTTAGCTTCGTGACTCATGGTTTGTTACCCCATTTTTTACATGTCCTGCTTGCTCAGCAGCCGGCTGGCATCTCTCGGCTCCACCCTTCCTTCTCCCTGTATCTCTATTTGGCTTTCCTGCCCAGCCTTATTCTGCCTGGCTATAGGCCAAATCAGCTTGTATTATCAACAAATGGGAGCAACACATTCACATCATATAGAAGGACCATTCCACAGCATGACTGTGTTGTTTTTGAAGGATTATGGAAGACTTGGTAACTTTGGATCAAAAAAGTGACTGAATTCTGTACACAGAGCTTAATATCCCAGTAGGAGTTTGGAAGCCAGCAGTGTTGAAAGCAATGTAGACTGTGGAGGTCCCACTCAAGAACTTGAAAGAGGAACAATATTTGCAACTGGGCTAGAGACAATTCTGAAGGGACACTATCCCAATTGAACATGTGGCTCTGGCAGGCCTTGCCTGTCTCTCCCACTCCCCCTGCCTTGCTAAAAATCCATTAGATTACATTCCTAAAGCTAGCCACAAGGACTATTCCCTTATTTGGCCACTTCCTCCTACTGAGGCTGACAACCAAAGTCCAGCAATCAAAAGCCCCCCTTGGCTCACCTAATTAACATGCCCAATTAGAATTAAACATCTCATCCTAACACAAGGATTCCCCTTTTACCTTTATAAACCACCATCTTCCTATGTGCCATGTCTGTCTTCCCACTATCCAGAGGTAGTCCTTTGTCCCTCCTGGACAAATATCTCTTTCTCCTTCCCCTTGTCTCCTTCCCCCTTCTCCCTTGTCCTCTATCTCCTTTACTACTGCATCCTAGTCCATTCTAACACAGACCTTCTATTCTTCTCCGCCTAAAATTACACTCACAAGGTCATTTGCTGCTGTTTTCTGCCTGAGTCAGAAAGCAGCCACTTTAACTTTTCTCTCCCAATTAATAAAGGATTTCTGTGAAAACAGGTGTTTGGTGTAGTTTCTGACTACTCTGGGGTCTGAGAAGAACCCTCCACTGTTTGGGGGTTTCCTTCAAATTCTGTGATATTGTGGCAAAGAATCAAACTGCCTTCTGAAAAAGATAATGAATTAATTTCTTCAGTGAAGGAAATTTCACAACATTGAGTCTGTGGAAATGGTTATTACTGATAATTCTTATGCAGGTCTATAGTGAAAAGAAGAAGTAGAGCAGAAAGAAATAAAAATACAATGTACAGTTTGGAGAGAAGGTGGTCACTGGGAAGTTTAACATTACAGCCAAGGCCTGTGCTGAGCAGCTGTGGGGGATAAGGTCTGGGTCCTTTAAGGAAACTCTTCCTGCTCTGGAACAATGGGAAGGGTAACCTGAGGGGTGAGAGCCCCACCAGATTACTTCCAACTTATGATGGAGATGAAGGGGTTTCTTTTTCTTAGGAAACAATTGGTTCCACATCAACTGCTTCTAACAAGGCTGGAGAGAGTGAAAGCCTGTCCTCAACTGGCAGCTGAGCCTGGCAGTGTCATCAACAATGTACTAGTTCTGAAGGCATGAAAAATGCAATTCTGAAGGCATGGAAGATGCAAGACAGTGTGGATTCTTTATTCATGGTTTTGGAGAGCTGCCGGGGTCAGATAATGTGTGTAGTGTCAGTTTCTCCAAGAAGAAGGTCCCAAGAGGTTAGGAGGCCCTGAGAGGTGTGGTGGTATTTTACCTATGTCCCCCAATAAAATTTATCTGAGGGTCAGAGGAACAAGGTCAGCTGCTAGCCTTGCAATGTTAGCCCACGCCCTTAATCCTATCACTTAGCAAGCAGGGTCTGTCTGGATCTCTGTGAGTTCCAGGTCACACTAGGAACAGAGTCAAGCGTGGAGACACACGCCTTTAATCCCAGCATCAGCCATAGAGTTCTGGAGGTCTGTGCAGAAAGACAGGAAGTGATGTAGCTTGGTGGAGAGGGGAAATGAGTTAGCAGAATGGACAGGCATAAAAAGCCTGCTTAGACAGAGTCGCTCTCTTTGCTTCTCTCTCTTTTGGAGGCAGCAGCATTGGTGAGGTGAGGCTGGTAGCTGTTCCTAATTCCTCTGATCTCTGTCAGACTTTCACCCCTATCTCTGCCTCTGTGTTTTATTTAACAAGACCATTTAGAAATTCATCTTACAGAGAGGCCATTGTAGGAAACTGCAAAGGTTAGGCCTGCTTCCTACATATGGCTGAGATGGGATTTCTCAACTTCTTCTGCTGCTGCCATGCCTTCCCTGCCCTAGGGTATTGTGATGGCTATTCTTATGGTCAGCTTGACTACATCTAGAATTAATTAAAACCCCAAAATGGAGGTCATTTGATCTGGGAAAATCCCCCTCTAATCTGGGTCATATCTTCTGCTGGAGGTCTACATAAGGACATGGAAGATGGAAGCTTGTTCTTTGCCTGCTTGCTCTCACCTCACTAGAAAGTTCAGCCTTCACCAGCATTGAAGCCTGCTTGTTCGGGATTCCAGCATATACGGAAGACCAGCTGAGACATCCAGCCTCATGCACTGAACAACTACTGGATTCTTGAACTTTCCATTCACAGGTAGCCATTGTTGGACTAACTAGACTGCAGCTGGAAGTCATTCTAAACAATCTGTGTGTGTGTGTGGAGAGAGAGAGGGGAATTAATTCCATAAGGCCTGTTACTCTAGAAAAGCCTGACTAATACAGATTTCTAGCCCCCCTGAAACTGCTAAGCCACAGTAAACTTCCTTCCATTGCTTTTGGTCATGGTCTTTTTTCCCCCACAGCAACAGAAAAGGAGCTAATTTAAGGGGAAGTTTCTACTTAAAATAATCTGATCAAGAGAATCTGTCACAGCAGTGCCCCAGTCTCTTGAGTTTTAGTGGATTCCAGACACAGTAGAAATGATAGCCAAGAACAGCCAACACAAGTCTACCCTTTTGTGCTATCCTTTATCTGGAGAGATGTAAACACACATCTACTTACTTCAGATCTAGAACCCATGACGGACTAAAGTGTGGTTCTACCAAAGTCCAACATGGCAAACCAGTGAGTTTTATTGGGGTTGCTTACAGGAATATGGGTGAGGGGTTACTTACAGGAGCAGAAATCATTCACCCTAGCATGGGTGACAACTCACATAAGCTAGGAACCTGGGGCACAGTGCACAGGTTGCAGAGTGTGGGAACCTGAAGCACACTGCACAGGTTGCAGAGTGTGGGAACCTGGAGTACATTGCACAGGTTGCAGAGTGTGGGAACCTGGGGCATACTGCACAGGTTGCAGAGTGTGGGAACCTAGAGCACAGTGCACAGGTTGCACTGTGGGAACCTGGGGCACACTGCACAGGTTGCAGAGTGTGGGAACCTGGAGTACATTGCACAGGTTGCAGTGTGGGAACCTGGAGCACACTGCACAAGTTGCAGAGTGTGGGAACCTGGAGCACACTGCACAGGTTGCAGTGTGGGAACCTGGGGCACAGTGCACAGGTTGCACTGTGGGAACCTGGGGCACAGTGCACAGGTTGCAGAGTGTGGGAACCTGGAGCACAGTGCACAGGTTGTACTGTGGGAACCTGGGGCACACTGCACAGGTTGTAGTGTGGGAACCTGGAGTACATTGCATAGGTTGCAGTGTGGGAACCTGGAGTACACTGCACAGGTTGTAGAGTGTGGGAACCTGGAGCACACTGCATAGGTTGTAGAGTGTGGGAACCTGGGGCACAGTGCACAGGTTGCACTGTGGGAACCTGGGGCACAGTGCACAGGTTGTCGAGTGTGGGAACCTGGAGCACAGTGCACAGGTTGCAGAGAGTAGGAACCTGGGGCACACTGCACAGGTTGTAGTGTGGGAACCTGGAGTACATTGCACAGTGCAGAGAGTAGGAACCTGGGGCACACTGCACAGGTTGCAGAGAGTAGGAACCTGGAGCACACTGCACAGGTTGCAGATTGTGGGAACCTGGAGTACATTGCACAGGTTGCAGTGTGGGAACCTGGAGCACACTGCACAGGTTGCAGTATGGGAACCTGGAGCACACTGCATAGGTTGCAGTGTGGGGACCTGGAGTACACTGCACAGGTTGCAGGGTCTTTTCCAGGTGCCTCCCTTGGTCTTTGTTTCTTCTGGGCAGTTTGACTTGTCTCTGCTCCTTCAGGGCACTGGTCTTGTCTGAGACTGACTCTTAACAAACTTTACTGCTCATACATTCTTAGGAAGGGAGGACCTAGTGAATCTGGTCAGTTTCAGGACTTCCTGAAGCTATTGAGTTGCTTACTTCCTGCCTTAATGAGTGTCCCTGCTGGCTAGAAGGAAACTGCTATACAATACTTTGTCAACTTGAGACCCAATCACTTCTCACGTCATACTTAATTCCCAAATAAAAACAATAGCAAGCTCATAATTCTGCTTAACAAAATATAACTATCCCACACAACTGCAAATGCATTATGTTTTTAGAACAGCTGGTAAAGCCCCCTGAGGAACTTAGTCTTTAAGTGTCTCATAACTTAAGTATGATAATATGGATTTAAAACATTTAACCACTGGTATTATCTCAATTGATATAATATTACATGAAAAAGAAACAGAGGAAAGAAAACACAAAATCATATACATAAGCATTATTAACACCCAGCACAGCCATGTCAAGGACCCCTGTGTCTCAGACCCATAGGAATAACAAACTACCAGGGTGAGGCTCAGAGGCATGCCAAAGCCTTCCTCTGTTCCAAGTATGAATGCTGATTAATGATTGACATTTAGTTGAAACCAATGTATACAAGAACTATCAACCATAGCTTCTTCCTCCCCCATGACTGCAACTTCTACAGAAGTTAGCTAATCCATGCCCTCCTCGTCAGCTGTTTGCAATAAACCTGCCTCCTCTCACTCAGTGATATCCAGACTGCTGGTGAGTCTCATCAGAATGTGCAGCCCACCCAGTCCCAGCTTTTCTCTGTATGTGTCCTTCTGTCTGTCATTTCTTCATTCCTGTGGCTCCAATTAGGTCAATCCCTAGGCCATGCAGGTCGCAGGACACAGAAATCACCCACACCACAGAGTAGAGAACCACTACTGAGGATGAAACCACACAGGATATTCTAGAACTATAGAACACTAATGAAAACTGTGACTGACATATCATGGGAATGCCAGGAGGAGAAACAAAAGGCAGGAGAAGGATCTGCCATGATACCCACTAAGAATTCCTTCCCTGAGCTGATGCCAAGACAGTGAACAGTGAGAACTCCAGAGAACACCAGGCAGGAAGGCAGCGGCACCTGGCATGTCAATGTCAAACAACAGAAAATCAAAGGCAAATAAAAAGCTGAGCCACAGCCAAACAAAACAAAACAAAACAAAACACTTTTCCTGGAGAGTTCTCTTTGTTCTTTCCTCAGAGACGTGTGAGCAAGAAGGGAGTGGGCAGTCGATGTCTAAAGAGAAAGAGACACTTGCTCCAATCCTGCCCCTAAACGGTCATCCCTCCACAACTCACACCCACTCCATCCTCCTGGCCCCTCCCTGGCACCTGCTCTACACCCACAGGAGCCACTCACCGGGTGCAGCTCTTCCGATACCCAGTGCACAGGCAGCTTGAATGTGACTAACCTCCAGGCTGCCTCCCAGCTGTTCCATCATTGCTCACTAAGCTCAGCAAAACGCCAATTCTGGGCACATGCTTCCTGGGCATCGATGCTGTGCCATCTAGGCATCAATGCATTGTCCCTTCTAGCATGTCCATGCAACAGGTCCCAACTGCCTGTCCCTTCCACAGACCACTAAGTCAGATGTTGTGCCAGGACCAAATGCACCCACTCCAAGAAGGGATCTGGTTAGTCACACTTCTACAGGAGAAAAGGTCCCTGGGAACCCTGCCGCATTCATTACCAAAGACTACACAGCCACCACGGTGGCTGCAGACACTCAGACCTCAGCTGCCGACACTCACAGCAGACTGCACCCTTGAACTGGAGCCTAGATGAACCCTCCCTTCAAGTTCTTGTCAGATGTTTTTGCCACACGAATGAGAGAAACGAAAAGTTACATGTTTGAAGTGAACCCTACCAGCTTTCCTACAGTTCAAATCTGGTGTCCCCACAGGCTCATGTTTTTACACTTGGTCGCTAACTGCCAGTGCTTTCAGTGGATGCTGGGTGTGTGTGTGAGGAACCTTTGGGAGGTGGAGCCTAACCATAGATGTCTATCATCGCGGGGTGGGGCCTGCTCCTGGGCCTGGCACTACTTTCTCCTTACTGTGATGTGAGCAGTGTCTACCACACACTCCCTCTGGCCTTCCCCTGCTGTGATGAATTGAAAATCCTGAGCCCAAATCCACCATGCCTCACTTAGGTTGTTTCTGTTGGGAATCATGGTCCCAGTAACACAGAGGTAACTGCTGCAGTCCTGATAGGCAGGAGCACACTGAATCCTGGAGTTGGTGAAGTTTAGGGAAAAAAAAAATGGGTTCTACTTGTTTTCCTTTTTCATCTGAAACATTCATACCAACAGACATGCACTGTTAAAAATATTGTGACATTTCTGTCTTAACTTCTCAATGAGTAGTTCAGCCTTTCACACACACTGACGCATTTGTAAAGATGGGGACCGAGATTGGGTGGCAGCCAGAGGAAAATTATCCAGATGACAGGAGGCAGACTTGGATAATTTACCAACTGTATTTATAGAGAAATAGAACTTTTTCAAACTGAATTTCTAATGATGCTATTTTGTATGTCATCTGGAACAGACTCTAAATTCTTTTAGAAGTGTAGCTAACACAGTCACCATAATTCTCCCTATTTTGAAATGTATGTATATATGTAAGAAAGAAAGAAAGGGCTCACAAATCTAACGCAGAGTGGAAACTTGAGGGGGAAGATGGCAGATCCTGGCCTAGAGAGAGCTGGTTCCCTTGATGTGGAAGACTGTGGCTGTGGACACCCATTTCTAGCACCCGTGTCACAGCCCGCCCTCTCACTATCTGGCATTCTTACTCTCTCACTGCCATCAAGTCTGCACATTCAGGCCCTAGCTGCCCAAATCCACAGAGCAGCTTCGTCGTCGAGGTGTATGAAAAGCTGACAATTCGATGAGGAATTAAGAAGACATGGCAGTATTTTCACCAATGTGTTTCTGTTGGTGCGGATGTACTAGGTGAAAAAAAATGTAACTCATTCTTTACTAAGTGGAGTGTTTTAGATAACCTACAGACTACAGGATTCGGTGTGTGTGTCCAGTTTGGGTGAAGGACGATGAATCCTTGAATACCTCTGGAGGTTGTGTTGAGACTGAGCCCCTGGCACCCTCGAGGAGGCTCAGAACAAGAGGGAGAGAAATAACCTGACTTTGGTGTGCAATAGCTACATCCTTGGAATTTTCCTCTATTACTATGCAAAAACAAATTATTTCCCCCAAATAGAGCATATTATACCCACTTGATTTTGCTTGTGGACACTGGGCAGAACATTTGCACAGAGCACAGTGGGGACATATCCCTGGTTGTTCTGTCTTGACATCAGGTGCTGGTATCTTATGGAGAGGATACTACTCACTTGACTGCATTCAGCCTTGGACTACAAGGGACACCCTGTGTGGCCTGGGAGTCCTTCAGAGGAGAGGCTCTGGATTCTGGGCTTCCACCTAGAGACTGAGGCTCACAGATAAGACCTTGGATTTATATAGCATCACATGAGAGCAACTATCAATACCTAAGGGTCACTGGGGAGGGACTGAAGTCACCTCTCAACAGGAGGAATGAGAAATAAATTGAAAACACAAATCTAAACTAACACAAGACACAAAACCACGTTAGGAAGTATTCAGTAGCTAGGAAGTCATTTCAGAAGCTACATTATAGGTCAAGTGTCTCACAAGCTGGGCTGAGACAGGGTCAGCATGAGGCTGACTACTGATGCTTAAACAGAGAGTCCGGGACCCATCAGTTCCACCCTCAGTGCCGCTCTCCAGGACTTGATCCTCGTTCTAATAGGTCACATTGCTCATTTTCCCAGCAGGCCCTGGCACTTCTTCCAGAATGATGCAATACACTAGCGGTGACCAATGGGATCTGTGAATCGTCAGATTGCACTGTGAGCATTCTCCATGCTGGCCCCACTGTCTAGGTCAGAGAGCCCAGTCCTTTGCTTCTCACTCTTACATTGTGGTCAACACATACAAGGAACTCTGAAAACGGTCCTACCACACTCCATCCCTGCTGTCTGTGCTGTTGACCAGTTGCTGTCCATGTATGAAGATCACTCACAGAGAGCACCTCATGTAAAGATGCTGATGCCTCTGTCCACATGTGATGTGGGTCACACATCCAGGGTGTCAGTCTCTGGCTACATGAAGGTGTCCCCTAAATGGGAGCCCTAGACAAATCTTGCCTCCAACTCATGAGCCACAAGACACAGATCCACCTGTTGCGGGGCAGGTCCTCTTTCTGGCTGTGGCTAAGAGGAGCCCTTCCAGAAATCTATGCTATCAGGAGAGATGGGGGCCAATGTTAATGAGACCCTCCTAACCGATCATCTCTACATGGTACAAGCTGCAGGCTTATGGCGGGGAACCATTCCAGGTCTTAGAACTCATCAGAAACCACAAACACAAGCTCTGCTTAGATCAGGAGAAAATAGCTCAGAGCCTGAACAATTGAGGGTCACATGATCCAGAAAGAATGCTTGCCTTCCAGGAGCTCCAAGGTAAGACTGGTTCTTGGCTAACTCCCCATGTGCCCAGGCATGTAGGGCTTCACCTGCCTTCCTGTGGGCATGTGGTCTGTTCTACCCTAGTCAGAGCTTCCAGCCAAGAGGTTTTACCAGCTCATAGCCCATGGGACAGAAGGGTCTCCAACACAGCCAGCCAGGAAATTCCTCTGGGGAACATGAGAACGAACTTGGGTGTCAAGGAAATGTCCCAACCTTGATGTATGTCTCCTGATATCACCACCACAAGAAGTAAGTGATTAATGTTCCCAGAAAGGCTTCTGAAAGCTAAGGAAGAGGGGACACTATGTGCATCACCCACTGTAATAATAGTGTAAACTCAGTAGCTTTCTGTAAGCCGTGATGCAACCATACAATGCAGACTCAGCCTCATTGACTCAAAGCAATGTGTTTGGAGAGAGATGAAACTGGTGAATTACCGGAGGCTCTGGAAATGTGGAGTGGGATTTACCAGGGTATCTTACCTACTATGGTGGGTTGAAGAAGAATGGCCCTGATAGGCACATCTATTTCAATACATGATCGGTAGGGAGTGGCACTACCTGAGAGGGATTAGGAGGTGTGGCCTTGGTGGAGTAGGTCTGGCCTTGTTGGAGGAAGTGTGTCACTGGGGATGGGCTTTGAGGTTTCAAAAGCCCAAGCCAGGCCCAGTGGCTCTCTCTTCCAGCTGCCTGCAAATCTGGATGTAGAACTCTTAGCTCCTTCTCCAGCACCGTGTCTGCCTGCACACCAACATGCTTCCCACCATGAGGCTAATGGACTAAACCTCTGAAACTCTAAGAAAGCCCCAATTAAATGCTTTCCTTTATAAGAGTTTCCATGGTCACAGTATCTCTTCTCAGCAGTAAAAGACTGATAAGACAGGAGTTGGTACCAGGGACGGGGGTATTACTGTGATAGGCCTAACCATGCTATTGTTTGGAGGTCTATGGATGTCTTAGTAAGGGTTTGTGGTGGTTTGAAAGAAAACGGGAGTGGCATCTATAAGAGGTGTGGCCTTGGTGGAGGAAGTGTGTCTCTGTGATGGCTTTGAGGTCTCTTTTGCTCAAGCTTCCCTCAGGGTGACAGTCAGTTGACATCCTATTAGATGTAGGACTCTCAGCTACTCCAAACGTCTGCCTGCACCCCAATTAAATGTTTTCTTTATAGGAGTTGCCATAGTCATGGTGTCTCTTCACAGCAACAGTAACCCTGTCTTAGGTTTCTCTTGCTGTGCCAAAACACCATAACCAAAAAGAAAATTGGAGAGGAAAAGGATTATTTTGCTTTACACTTCCAGATCATAGTCAATCATTGAAAGAAGTCAGAACAGGAACTCAAGCAGGGCTGGAACTTGGAGGCAGGTGCTGATGCAGAGGCCATGGAGAATTGCTTACTGACTTGCTGTACATGGCTTGCTCAGCTCTCCTTCTTATAGAACCCAGGACCACCAGCCCAGGGATGGCACCACCCACCATGGGCTGGGCCCGTCCCCATTGATCACTAAATGAGAAAATGCTTTACAGCTGGAACTCAAGGAGGCATTTCCTCAGATGTGGGTTCTTCCTCTCTGATGACTCTAGCTTGTGTCAAGTTGACACACCCCTTGTCAATTTGATACACAAGAGCAGCACTATTAAGCCATAACCCTTCCTTTCTCATCCATCCCCAAGATTTCACATTAAAAACATAAATAACTTTAAAAATACCACAGTCTTTACAAATTCAAACACATTAAAATTTTAGTCCCTTTAAAATAGAAAATCTCTTTTAAAATCCAAAGCCTCTCAAAATTCAAAGTCTCTCAAGTATAGGCTCCAGTAAAATCCGTTCTTACTTCAAGAGGGACTCTGTGAACTAATCCTTTTGTACACTGTGAAGATTTGTCACTCGATTTGACAATCCATTTAATTAAAAGCTGATTGGCTGGTAGCCAAGCAGGAAGTATAGGTGGGACATCCAAACCAAAACCACTGGGAAAAAGGAGGGTGAGTGTGAGGAGGAGGACACGCAGAGGGAACAAGACATGCTGGAGGACAGGGAAAGCCATGAGCTACATGGCAATACATAGACTAATAGAAATGGGTTAATTTAAGTGGTAAGAGCTAGTTAGTAATGAGCCTGAGCTATCAGCCAAGCATGTGTAATTAATATAAGCCTCAGTGTGTTTATTTGGGAGCTGTTGGTGGGACAGAAACTTCTGCCTAAAGAGGAAAATCCCAGCATAGTCACAATCAAATCAAAGCAAAACTAAATTCCAATCATCCAATGGCTGGGATCTACTCACAATCTTCAGAACTCCTCCAAAGGGCTTGGGTCACTCCTCTGGCTCTGCCCGCTGTGGCACACACAACTTGTCTTTTAGGCTCTGGCTGGCTCCACTCCTCTGCTGCTGCTGTTACTTGGTGGTCATCCCATGGTACTGGCATCTCCAAAACGTTTTAGTCTTCTGCTGCAACTGGGCTACGCCAATAGCCTCTCATAGGCTCTCTTCATGTGCCAAGTCTCAACTTCTCTTCATGACCCCTTCAATCCTGGGCCTTCAACTGCCACAGAGGCTGCACCTTCTCCAATGGCTCCTTCTGGCCTCTCACAGTGCCAAGCCTCAGCCGCTGTCTATGACCCTTTCATGCCTTCAAAACCAGTATCACCTGGGTAACTTACACATTACCAGTCTGGCTGACAGCACAGGGTACAACCTTGGCTGCCTCTGGAACACAGCTTCTCTGTGCTCTCAGGAAACACTTCCCAGAAGATTTCACCTCAGTGATGCTGGTCTCTTCTTAATCACCACTAATTTCTTAGCTCCAGCTGACCAGCATCAAGTATCTCAGGAAAGCAAAGTTCTGCTTTAATAGTTTCGATATCTTGTTAATCACAGCTGATTCTTTCTTCAGCCCCAGCTAATCAGAACTACAGAATCTTAATTCAAAATTACAAATAGCCCTGATAGAGTCTTTAAACTTTCCTCTGAAATTTCACAAGCCAGGTCTCCATCCTATGCACTGCTCTCAAGATTCTTATCTTCCAAGCTCCCACAGAACATCCCACAGAGCTCTTAACACCCAATGGCTCTTCTAGCCCAAGTTCCAAAGTCCTTCCACAATCCTCCCAAAAACATGGTCAGGTCTGTCACAGCAATACTCCATTATGCTGGTACCAATTTGCCTTAGTTAGGGTTTCTATTTCTGTGCCTAAACCATGAACAAAAAGCAAATTGGAGAGGAAAGGATTTATTTGGCTTACACTTCGAGATCACAGATCATCATTGGAAGAAGTTAGAACAAGAAGTCATACAGGGTAGGAACCTGGAGGCAGGCGCTGATGCAGAGTCCATGGAGGGGAGCTGTTTACTGGCCTGCTTCACAGCTTGCTCAGCCAGCTTTCTTATAGAACCCAGGACCCGCAGCCCATGGATGGCACCACCCACAGTGGGCTGGGCCCTTCCCCATTGATCACTAATTGAGAAAATGCCTTACAGCTGGATCTCATGGAGGCATTTCCTCAGCTGAGGCTCCCTCCTCTCTGATGACTCTAGCTTGTGTCAAGTTGACACACAAAACCNGCCAGTACAACGGAACACTCTGGGACTTTGGATTTGAAAAGCAACTGGACACTTTAAGTGGAACTTAATGGACCATCCTAATAGGAGCATGGAAGATAGTGGTGCTGAGGGTGATTTGAACTGTGGAGGGCAGAGTCAAGAAGTTTCAGAGGGGAAGAATATTAGTAAGTGGGCTAGAGACCATTCTTGTGTTTTTTTGACAAAGAATGTGGCTGGTTTTTGCCCTTGTCTGAAAAGTTTGCTTGAGGATAAATTAAAGAGTTTTGGATTAACAGCTTTAGCAGAGGAGATTTCAAAACAGTCTAGTATTGACTGTCACATGTAGTTATTGACGGCCAGTCTTATGCAGATCTATAATGAAAAGCCACAGGCTAAGCAAGGAAAACTACAAAATGTAGAATAAAATGCAGCTAAGTCCAGTGCTCAAGGAGATAAAAATTTCAAAGAAAAGCTTGACTCCAAAATGAATAAAGGGAGTGGTGACCTCAGGGCAGGATCCCACCCAGCTAAGCTTCCAACATGTTAAACAAATTAAAGAAAGCTTAAACCATGGGGGGAAAAACCATTGAAAACAGAAAACTGATGCAGTTACAATTGAATGAGGCCTAGCTAGTTCCAGGCCTAGCAAGCAGCAGAATTTGGCAGCTTTGGCCATGTGGTTCTGGCTTTTGAGTCAAGGGTACAAGAAATGGGTTTTGGAATCTCCCTCCATGACTAAGGAACACCTCTGAGGCCAGGCCTGTGACAGGGATGTCCCTATGTGGAGACCCNGAGAGGCCATTGTGTGAAGCTCTGAAGATGAAGCCTAGATTGTCTTGGAGACCCCAAGAAATTGGAAATACCAGAATTGTGGGTTATCTGATGAGGAAGCCTACAGATTGGGTGTGGAACCAGCCCAAGAGAAAGAAGTGTGTTGCAGTCAACAAAGTTGAAAGAAATTGGAGATTTGAAGAGCACTTTAACATCAGACATGGAGATGCAGAATTTGGAGTCTGCCCTAATGGCTTTCTGTCTTGCTTTGGTCTAGTATTTCCTTACTAGACTCCCTTTCCTGCCTTTTGGAAAGGTAATTTATATCCTGTGCCATTGTATGTCAGAAGCTTGTGATCTCCATTTTGATTTTGATTTTACATGGGATTACAGTTCAGAGACTGCCTTGAGTCTCAGAAGAGACTTGGAACTTTGAACTTTTAAACAGTGTTGAGATTGTTATAGACTATGAGGACTTTTGAAGATGGGCTGAATACATTTTTTTGCATTATGATATGATTATAAGCCTATAGAGGCTATGGAGTGGGATGTGGTGGTTTGAATAAGAATGACCCTCATAAGCTCGTATATTTAAATGTGTGGTCATTGGGGAGTGGCACTACTTGAGGGGGATTAGGAGGNGTGGCCTTATTGGAGTAGGTATGGCCTNGTTGGAAGAAGTGTGTCACTGGGGATGAGCTTTGGAGTTTCAGAAGCCCAAGCCAGGCCCAGCGGCTCTCTCTTCTGCTGTCTGCAGATCCAGATGTTCTCTTCTGCTGTCTGCAGATCCAGATGTAGAACTCCCAGTTCCTTCTCCAGCACCGTGTCTGCCTGCTTCCCACCATGAGGCTAAGGGACTAAATCTCTGAAACTATAAGCAAGCTCCAACTAAATGCTTTCCTTTATAAGAATTTCCATGGTCACTGTCTCTCTTCACAGCAATAGAGTATTGACTAAAACACCTACAATCAGAAAAAATTATGTATGTATATATATATATACATATATATATATTTATCTTTTTCAGTGAAAACAGAAGATGAACAAAAAGCAAATGAGGAACTTTTAGAAGATGAAGTATAAATAGATGAGAATGATCTGAAGCTCGAATCCAGCAAGGACCAAGGCAAGTGGTGTAATTTGCCAAGAGAGGCTGTGGGGGTGGGACAAGCACTTCTGTCTCTGTGGGAGGATGGTGCAAAGGCTTGTGGTGGAGGTAGGAGGAGCTCCCAAGAGAAGTGACAACATTTCTAGGTGGAGCCAAGAGAATCCTTGACAGCTCAGAGGTCAATGATCATGTGCCAGAGAACCGTCAGGGTACAGAAGCCTGACCTCTTGTGATCTTAAAAACCTACAGAGCTACTTCTGAATGAGACATTAAGCTGTTGGGGTGTAAAGCAGAAAGCTGAACTGAGGGTTTTGAATATAGAAACAGGTGTGTTGTGGAATAGGATATTTGTTTAACTATGTAAAGATATGTTGCATTTGTTTGTGTTGCAGAATAATTGTTTAACTATGTAAAGATGTGTTGTATTTGTTTGTGCTGCATTTGTTTAACTATGTAAAGATGTGTTGCTGTTTCACCTGTTTAAGGCACCTGATTGGTTCAATAAAAAGCTGAATGGCCAATAGCTAGGCAGAAGAAGGATAAGTGGGGCTGGCAGGCAGAGAAAAAAGGGGAGCCAGCCAGCCAGGGGCCAGACAGACAGACACAGAGGAAGCAGGGAAGCAGGATGGATAGTATGTAGATGAGGTAAATGAGCTTTGGGGCACCACATAGATGAATAGAAATGGGTTAATTTAAGTTTTAAAAGAAAGCTAATTAAGAAACAAGCCTAAGCTAAGGCCAAGCATTCATAATTAATAATGTAATAATCCATGTCATGATTTGGAGCCTAGTGGTCCAAGAAAGCCTGCTCAATAGGTGAGACATGAACAAGATGGAATAGGAAGCCCCAAGCACATCCTCAAAGAGATGCAGACTCAAAACCATGCACATTGCAAAAGAGGTCTTTGTGAGGTATCGAGTACATACAAGGCCAAGCATCAGAAACCATGTAGTGCTACAGGCAGACTGCAGAGTGAGCTCGAGTCCACTCAAGCTCCTAAATGGAAATAGTCAACTTGGTTTTTAAGTCAGACTCAAGAAGCCCAGGCTGACCTTGAACCCACAAAGTGACCAGGGATGACCTTGGACTCCTGATTCCCCTGCCTCCACATCCCAAGTGCTGGGATTACAGGTGTTCACAATACCCNGCTCTAGAAATGCCTTTTAAATGTTATTTGCTATTATTGTGTGTGCATGACATTGGGAGAGAGGGCATGGCTCACATGTGAAGGTCAGAGCACCATCTTGGGAATCATAGTCTCTTACCATGTTTATATGTGAATTAGGATCAGGTTGCCAGGCTTGTGTGGCTTTTACCAGCTGAATCATCTCACTGTCTCCAGATGTATCTTTAAAATTGAGGAAAGAGGCATTGATGAGGTCGCTCAGTGGTCAAAAGCACTGGCTGCTCTTCCAGAGGACCTGGGTTCGATTCCTAGCACCACATGGTGGCTCACAACTGCCTGTTCCAGGGCATCTGATGCCCTCTTCTGGCCTCCAAGGGCACTGCATGCATACAGACATACAAGCAGGCAAAATACTTGTATGCATTTAAAAAAATTTAATTGGGCAGGCCACACCAGTCAGTAGAACAGATTCGGTTCCCAAAGACCCATTCCACTGCTTACCTGCCCCCACCCACCTCATTGCCAGCCCTGTGGGTGGCTCCTGCCCCCAATTACAATGGACTTCCATTGCTCAGTTGCAGGCCACACCAGTCAGAAAAACAGAGACCCCCTGCTGCACCACAGGCCAACCTGGCCACCAGAAGTCGAGGCCAGAAAGACCAGAAGACCAAAGAGGAAGCAGAAACCAAGGAAATTCAGAAATCAGAGCCTTGACCTATAATCATCCCAAACCCAGNTACCTAAATGTCAGTGTAAGAACACAATCAATAACAGTCAGGGCAATATGGCACCTCCAGAAGCCCAGCCATCCTCTAACAGCAAGATCTGAATATTCCAACACAGCTGAAGAAAAGGACCTCAAAAACAAATTCATGAAGACGATAGAGGTCCTCAAAGAGGAAACGAAAAAAATCCCTTAACAAAATTGAGGAAAAGAAAACCAAAACATTGGAGGAGAGAAATAAATCCCTTTAAGAATGCCAAGAAGGCCAAGAAAAAAACCAACAGGTGAAGGAAACTATTCAAAACCCGAAAATAAAAACAGAAGCAATAATGAAAACACAAACTGAGGGAATTCAGGAAATTGAAAATCTGGGTAAGTGAACAGGAACCACAGATGCAAGCATCTCAACAGAATATATAGAGATGGAAGAGAGAATCTNAGACGTTGAAGACATGATAGAAGAAAGANTCATTGGTTAAAAAAATGTTACATCTAAAAATCTCCTAACACAAAACATCCAGGAAGTCTGGGACAGTGTGAAAATACCGAACCTAAGAATAGTAGGAATAGAAGAAGGAGAACAATCCCAGCTCAAAAACTCAGAAAATATATTCAACAAAATCATAGAAGAAAATTTTCCTAACCTAAAGAAGGACACACCTATAAAATACTAGAAGAAATGACTGGAATTGGAGGAGGGAGCATTTTAGGGTCCATGTGGAAACTGAGTGCAATGAAAACTCCATGGAATCTACAAAAGTAATCCTAGTAAAGACTCCTAATAATGGGGGACTCAGAGCCTGCACCAGTCATCTTCTGTAACCAGCCAAGGCCTCAAGTGGAGGGATTGTGACATCAACCCAGCCACAAAACCTTCGACCTACAGTTTGTCCTGCCTGCAGAGTGTTCTGGGACCGGAGCCTATTAGAATCCTCATCAAGAGACCAGNGATTTCATCCAGTATCTAATGGGAGCAGATGCAGAGTCCCACAGAGTCTCACAATCAAACATTAGGCAGAGCTGAGGGAGACCTGTGGAGGAGGCAGAGGAAAGATCGGAGGAACCAGAGGTGTCAGGGACACCACGAGAACACAGCCCACAGAATCAACTGACTGGGACTCATAGGCNCTCACAGAGACCAGGGAGCCTGTAGGGGTTTGACCTAGGTAGGTCTTCTGCATATAGATTATGGCTGACTAGCTTGGTGTTCTTGTGGGATTCCTAACAGTGGGAGTGGGAGTGGTCTCTGACTCTTTTGCCTACTTGTGGGACCCTTTTCCTCCTACTGGGTTGCCTTGTCTAGCCTTGATGTGATGGATCTACCTGGTCTTATTGTAGCATGTTATGCCATGTTTGGTTGATGTCCCTGGGAGGCCTGCTCTTTCTGAGGGGAGATGGAGGGGTGTGGATCTGGCAGAGAGGGTCGGGGGGTTGGGCAGACTGGGGAAGGAGCCAGAGGGGAAACTATGGTCAGATATAATATGAGAGAAGAAATTCTTTTTAATTTTTAATTGAGAAATGACACATGTAAACCCAGAAGAGCATACTTTGAGGTGGTCCACGACATCCTGAATAGTCACATGAGCTTGTTAGTAAAGACCTCATCCACATGAACTCAGTTCTTAAAGACTTGCTGAGGTGGCTGTGTTTTTAAATGCCCAAATTCTCCCCCAAATAATGAAACACAGGAAGGGACTGGGCACCAAGGCTCCGTGAGAAAGCAGAATTCAAACTCTAGAACTGACCACAGAGAAATGGGAACCAATGAGCTTTCACACACAAAAAAAAATTGTAAAGTAGTCAAGCTAGTCAGGCATGGTGGCATATGCCTGGTATCCCAGCATTTGGGAGGCTGAGGCAGGAGGATCACGGGTTTGATGCCAACCTCNACTATATAGTGAGACCCTGTCTCAAAAATATCCTACCAAATCAACCAAAAAACCAACCCCAAAACAACCAAGAAGTCAAACAACCTAGAAAACAATACACCGCTAAATTAAAACAGAAAGTGATATAATTAATTTGATAAATGGAACCTTAAGCCATTTTCCATAGTGAGAACTTTAACTGTGTGTGTGTGGTTTGAATGAAAATAGCCCCTCATAGGCTCACAGGGACAGGTATTATTATGAGGTGTGCTTTGTTGGAGGAAGTATGTCCCTGGGGGTGGGCTTTGAGGTCTCAGATGCTGACACCAGGCCCAGTGTCTCACTCTCTTCCTGCTGCCTGCCCATCTGGATGTAAAACTTTCGTCTACCTCTGAGTCTACCACATCTGCCTGCATGCCACTGTGCTTCCTACCATGATAATAATGAACTAAACTTCTGAACTGTAAGTCAGACCCACTTAGATGTTTTCCTTTATAAGAGTTGCTGTGGTCATGGTATCTCTTCACAGTAATAGAAACCCTAACTAAGACAGAAGTTGGTGCCAGGGACTAGGGTATTTCTGTAATAGGTCTGGCCATGTTTTTGTTTGGAGGAATGTGGACTTTGGGACTTTGGATTAGAAAAGCAGTTGAACACTTTAAGTGGGATGGTCCATCCTAGTAGAAGCNTAAGATAGTGGTGCTGAGGGTGATTTGAACTGTGGGGGCCCAGGTTTCAGAGGAGAAGAATATTTGTATGCGGCCTAGAGACTGTTCCTATGATAGTTTGGTGAAGAATGTGGCAGCTTTCTGTCGTTTGTGGGAGGCCAGCTCCCACTTTTTAAAAGAGTTCCTATGAGGAGGAGAGAAGGATAAGAAACTTTTAGATAGAAAGATAATGAAGAGGACAAAGACAAACACAGGATAGCTTCCGGGAGGACCTGGATCAAAACCCAACAGTCCCTTCTGCCTCTTCAAAAGGGCTTTTNATAACAATGCCAAGCGGCGGGGCAAAAGACTTCCCCCTTGCTAGATCAAAGCACACCACACAGCCAAGTGTAGCCCCTTCCAAACACCTGGTAACCATGCCTGTGGTCAAATCATCCTCTTATGCAGCCCTGCTGGGTAAAGCAAGCTCAGATACTCGGAACCTGAGTGTGTTCTCACTAGGAAATCTCTGTGGGTCTCTACAGTCCTTGTTGAAAAAAAAAAAATCTGTGAAGAGTTTTGTTAACATCTTTGCCAGAGAGTATTTCAGAACAGCCTCGAATTGACTAAGTTGCACGGTTATTAGTGTTCACTCTTATGCAGATCTATAATGAAAAGGAGCAAGCTGAGCAAGGAAAAATACAAAATGTACAGTTGGAGAAGAAAAGGAGCACCAGGAAGTGTAAAGAGATGAAAGAAAATCCTGGTGCTAAGTGGAATAAAGGTCATGGTGACCTCAGAGAAAGACCTCACCCATGGTGACCTCAGAGAAAGACCTCACCCACCCAGAAGTTGGGATTCCAACTGCTGAAAAGGAATTAATGAAAAGTTTAGGGCCAGGCATGGTGGTGCACATTTTTAATCCCAGCACTCAGAAGGCAGAGGCTGGTGGATCTCTGAGAGGAGACCACCCTGGTCTACAGATCAAGTTTCAGGACAGCCAAGCTTAGGCAGTGAAGAAAACTATTGAAAACAGAAAGCTAGTGAAAATACATTTGACAAGGGGNCCATGTTCCAGCCAGAATTTGTCAGCTTCAGCCATGTGGTTCTGGATTTAGAGTCAAGGATACAAGTTCCCTCNGCAACTGAGGAAAGCTGCTAAGGCCAGGCACGTGTCAGGAATGTCCCTGCATGGAAGACCAGAGAGGCCATTGTGTGAAGCTGTGAAGGTGAAACCTGGATTGTCTTGGAGACCCCAAGATGCTGAAGATGCCAGAGCTGTGGAATACCTACCAAGGAGAGCTGCAGATCAGGTGCAGAACCAGCCCAAGAGAAAGAAGCGTGTCAACAAAGCTGAAAAGAGTTGGAGATCGGAAGAGTACTTTGACATCAGGCATGGAGATGGAGAGTTTAGAGTTTGCCCAGATGTTTTTTGGTCTTGCTTTGGTCCAATATTTCCTCACTACGCTCTATTCCCTANTTTTGGAACAATAATGTATATATCCTGTGCCATTGGATACTGGAAGTATGTGATCTGCTTTTCATTTTGATTTTATAAGGGGTTACAGTTAAGAGATTGCATGAATCTTAGGAGAGACTTTTAAACAGTGTTGAGACTGTGATAGACTACAGGGACTTTTGAAGTTGGACTGAATGCATTTTGCATGATCGTATGGCTACAAGCCTAAGGAGTTCAGGGAGTGGAATGTGGTGGTTTGAATGTAATTGGCCCCTAGAAACTCATAGGAAGTGGCACTATTAGGAGGTGTGGCCTTGTTAGAGTAGTGTTGGAGGAAGTGTGTCACTGGGGATGGGCTTTGAGGTCTCAGATGCTCAAGCCAGGCCCAGTGTGGGCCTGCTGCCTGCCCATCCAGATGGAGAACTCTCAGCACCTCTCAGCACCACATCTGGCTTAATGAAGCCATGTTTTCTGCTCTGANAATAATGGACTAAACCTGTGAACTGTAAGTCAGCCCAATTAAATGTTTCCTTATAAGAGTTGCATGGTCATGGTGTCTCTTCACAGAAAAAGAAACCCAAACTAAGACACTGAGAATGTATGATTCCCAGACCAAAAAATACTACTGAAAGGTGGTTTGGCAGTTAAGAACACTTGTTGCTCTTGCACAGGACCTGGGTTCAGTTCCCAGCATCACACCGTGGCTCATAACCATCCTTAACCAGTTCCAGGGGATCTGATACTGTCTTCCGACCTCCTCAGGCACCAGGCACACATACGGTGCACATATATACCTGCAGGCAGATCATCCATACACATTTTTAAAAAAATCTTTAAGAAAAAAAAAGACAAAGAATGGATTAAAAACAAGAAACCAACATCCAATCATACACTGTTGACAAGAAGCATATTTTAGATATACTGTACTGGCTTTTAATTAAAAATAAACAGGTAAGCCAGGCAGTGGTGGCGCACACCTTTAATCCCAGCACTCAGGAGGCAGAGGCAGGTGGATCTCTGTGAGTTCAAGATCAGCCTGGTCTACAGAGTCTATAGTTAATTGATTAAACAGGTGGATCAGGAGCAGAGGGGCTGTGTGTACACTAGACGTAACAGACCATCAAAAGCACTAGAGGGCAGAGGAGGCCCTTCTGTAACAATGAAAGGGTCAGTAGAGCAGGAAGAAAGAACAAAGACACAGTCTTCCCTTCTTTTCCAGTTGCTGTGATAAAATACCCTGGCCACTTAATGGCAAAAGGATTTATTATGGTTCAAGTTATAATTCATGGTGGGAAAGTCAAGGCAACAGAAGCTTGAATCGTCAGACCTAAGGTCTGCAGGCAGGCAGGCAGAAGACAGTGGTGAACACATGCCTGCTTCCCACCTGACACACTTCTCTACCGATATAGTCCAGGGTCCTCTGCCCAGGGAATGCTTGTCTTAGTTGGGGTTTCTATTACCGTGAAGAGACACCGTGACCACAGCAACTCCTATAAAGGAAAACATTTAACTGGGGGCTGACTTACAATCCAGAGTTTAGTTCATTATTATCATGGTAAGAGACGTGGCAGCACGCAGATAGGCGTGGTGCTGGAGACGGAGCTGAGAGTTCTACATCCAGATTGGCAGGTAGCAGGAAGGGAATGTCACACCAGATGTGACATTTAGGACCTCAAAGCCCATCCCCTAGTTACACACTTCTTCCAACAAAGCTACACCTACCCCAACACCGCCACACTTCCTAACAGTGCCACTCTCTATGAGCCTACGGGGTCATTTCTTTCATACCACCACAGAGCTCCAGCTACACTTCAGATGGGGTTTCCCATATCAATTAAGATAATCAAGTAAGCCGCCATGGGTGGGCGCGGAGGCTAATCCCATCTAGACAGTCCTTCATGGAGATTCCCTTTGCAGCTGACTCTAGGGTGCCAAGTTGACAGTGAGCACTAACCATTGCACACACCTACAGCAAAGTTTTCCAACACATACTCAAACTGGAGATAGAGGTGAAGGGAGAGATTGACCGTAACACAGGAATAGCATGTGTAATTCCGTATTTGATAATATGNTATTTGATAGGACATCTGGATACAAAATTTATCTAAAAAACAGAGCAGTCAGTCAAGACTAGGCCACTGGGACCTAGGAAGGTAACTCCACCCAACACCATGAAAGGCATTTTCCAAAGAAGCCCAGGAAACATGGCCCAGGATGTGTTTCCTNTGAGGNCAGGGAATGAGATTCACCAAATTCAGGATGGCTAGTTTTCCCCAAACCCAGGNACAGAGCTAAAGTAAAGATCAGAAAGCAATGTATTACAACTCACAAATGGCTTGAGGGTAAAGTCACGGGTGTGGGTTCTCCTGATATTGCAAATACTCCACTTTCTTCTTGTTTTGTGTGGCTTCTAGGGAGAAGCCATCAGCTGACTACTCTCTAGAGAAGGGAGATACTTCTCTACCTTCATGCAGGAGTTGGCCGCTTTGATTGTCTAGTCTGACATGACAGACCTGAGTGTTTTGCATGGTNTCTGACATTCCCTGGACTTCCTGGCTCTGCAGCTGTCTGTTTGCTGTAAGGTGTGTGGGTGTAGAGAGGGTTCCCAGTTACTGTGGCAGATCCTCCTTCTGCCCCTCTTTACATGTCTCCCAGCATTCCTGTTATATGTCAGTCACACTCTCCTACAGTTCTAGAATATTCTGCACAATTTCTTCTTCAGTCTTAGTTCTCTACTGTGTTTGGGTGATTGTAGA
>LZPO01107909.1:202235-224152 GCA_001675575.1 Neotoma lepida
AGAACATGAAGTTGGGTGGGTAGGGAAGTGGGGAGGATGTAGGAGGTGTTGGGGAAGGGGAAGGATATAATCAATCTATTACATGGAAATAGTTTAAATGAAAGAATAAATTGATTATTAAATAAAAAACTGATGCTCTCTTCTGAGTTTCTGTTGCTCTACATCCCCTGCTAGCCCAATCCTTGAGAAACAGATTTAATCATAAACAGGAATAAATGCAGTTTGTCTTTACTATAAGATGGCTTTCAAGCCCAAGATGAAGGCAGGCTGGTTCCTCATTACAGATATGTGGGTGCTGGGAATTGGGTCCTCTGCAATGTCTTCTGTCCCTGAAAAGTGATTTTTTTTTTTTTTAAGGAAAATGGTTGGCTGGGGATCTAGAGATGGCTTGGTGGTTAAGGGCTCTTTCTGTTCGTGCAGAGGACCTGGACTCAATTCCTAACATCAACATGGCAGTTTACAACCATCCGTAACTCCAGTTCCAGGCTGATACCTTTTATCAGTGCAAAGGGCTGAGGCACAGGAAGTGCTGCTGATACCACAGTTCTGGCCTCTGTGGGCACCAGGCACATATGTGGTGTACATATGCAAAACACACATAAATAAATATATTTTTATTTATAAATAAAATAACACATATAAATAAAGCACGTACAAATAAATACATAAATCTTATAAGAAATCAGTGCTGGGGGTCAAACCCATTCTAGAACTTTTTCATCTGGCAAGCTGAAGTTTGGTGCTGATCATGACACACTAATCCCCTTCCCTAGGGGCCCCCATCCAAACTGTCTGTCTCTAGGATTCTACTCAGGGACCTCTGCCTGTGGGTGAACAATGTGTTTCCATGAGCATGAAGCCCTCAAGATTGCATCTGATAATGTATACATGTGTTTTCTGCACATTTTAACATCTGATGGGAAGGTGCCTGGGTCTAGTGGCCGCTGTCACCTNGAACACGGAATCATCCCAACACTGGAAACTAGCAGCCTGAGCCCAGCATGAGCCTTTTCCTGGGCACAGACACTGGCCCCTGTGGGACCATTGTTTTTTTATTTTTATTTTTATTTTTAGTTTTATTTTTTTCATTGTTTTGCTCAGGCAGCTTCTGATGACCTGTCAGGAACCCTGGAAGCCCTCTGGAAATGATCAGTGTGTGACTAGGCACCAAACAATGGGATTTGATTTAATCCATGGAGGCCCTGAATATGTCTCCCGAGGAACCTCTGATATGCCCCCTCCCACACCAACACACAAGACCAAGGTTTATTACTCTCATTTGATAGAGGTCATCATGGCCCGGAAAGGTTAATTAATTTCAGGGGGGTCACTGCACAGGGTTGAGATGCATCATCCCTCCCCCATCTGGGATGGAGAGAAGGAGGCCCCATTCAGGTGTGGTGTAGATCACCCNCTCCTCCAGCTTGTCAACTGGTCCTAGCAGGGTGGGGGCTGTGCAAAGGGCTGAGGCACAGGAAGTGCTGCTGGTACTGTTTGGAGGCCTTCTGAGGCCTAAGCTTTGGAGTCTTAATCACTGTTTTCCAAATTTGCATCATTGGATACACTCTGTCCTGGAAGAAAAATTCCCTCATGGTCCAAGGGGCCTGGGTTTGAGAAACAGACTACCCTAGGGGCCTTCCAAATGTCAAGGCTGTGCTAGTTCACCTTCTGACCAGAGAGCTGTGAAGAAGGAAGTTGGGGGGATGCTCTGATGGTGTCAACAAACACCTTTGTCATCCACTCCACTGATGGTAAGGTGTCCTGTCCCTGATTCCTCTGGGTTGACACATTCCCTACCAGAAGACAGAAGGAGGCAAGAAGTTAACGAGACTCACAAGGCTCAGAATGAGGATGAAATGCCCCTCCCTGAGGTTATAAAAGTCCTGAAGAACTGCTGGAGAGAGGAGAATGATAGAGCTCCCTGCAGGTTGAGCAGGGACTGCAGGGTGCAGCTTTGAAGGTGGTCACCTATGTTGGGGTACAGCTGCTGTGAGTGGTCACCCATGCTGNGGTACAGCTGCTGTNAGTGGTCACCCATGCTGGGGTACAGCTCCTGTGAGTAACCCCTGTAAACTTACTGTCTCACTGTGCTGGATGTGGGTGGGATCCTCTCTCTGGTCTTTCCTCAGTGTCCAATAGGGGGGAGGCTGGATGTTTGTTCTCCTCTTTACAGGAAATAATCTACACAGATGTGGAGCAAACAGCCTGTGAATGACAGGTTTACAATCCCTTCTCATAGTTCCCCACACTTTAACTTCAGTATCATTTACTATTTCTTACAAAATCCATTATCAGCTTTCAAAACGCTATCACCGGCAACAGAGCCCCATTATCCAACTATGAAGGAATGTTTGACTGAGATCCAATTCAGTGAAGAATCAGGGCCCCCTCATTGACAAACAATTATAGCTGAATGTGGGTTGATTATTTTCATTTATGCCAGCCGGCAAGATGAAAGTAAAATCACAAAGACATGTCAAAACTTGGCTCCCTTGCCAGATAANGGGAGGAACTCCCTTGCTGAATTAGATAATAGTTTGTGAATCCTGGAAGAATATTTTTCATTCCCCCGTTCTTCACATGATAGCAGCTATAGATGAGTATTTAACATTAATCTACATGATTAACATTTGCATTAGTCTAGACAATCAAGGGAACAATAGATGGAGAACTGATTCCCAGAGTGTAAATATTCCCACTAACTTCACACTGTTCCAGAAGACAGAGTGAGGGCTGACTGCTCTCCCAGGATTCCAGGGAACCCACAGACAATAATTACACAATTAAATAACTGAAAGTGCGGGGGGGGGGCTCTTCAGCAATCCTCTGCATTGGTTTTGTCATTGTGTTAACTTTCTCGGGGGAGATGTGAATAAATGTCCACCTACTCAAGACAGGGCACTGACCACAGGACAAAATAAGGACCTCACTCAGGTCCAGCTTGGAGAACTAATGTTCACTGGAGTTACTCACAGGCAGCTGTGTTATCAAAAAGTCAATCCCAGCATAGACAACTACACACTGTGGCTTCATCCTGCCACATCCATCCATGGAGCTCAACCTGCCATCGGCTCCTCAGAAGTCCTACTCGGTGAAGAATAAGTTTATTTGGCTTATTACAGGGGTGTAGGTAAAATGTTACTTTCAGAAGCAAGGACCACCCCCAAACAGCTGCATCACTGCAAGTCCTACCTAATCATTGGATGACAGCCTCATGGGAGCTGCGTCATGGACTCTCACCTTCAGGGAACCTTCTCCTTCCTATTCTCCATCTCCTGGGGCACTTGCAGCTGGGGGTGGAGCAAGAGTTAGTGATGGCCAGAGTCCCAGATGAGCCTCCTCCCAACTCCATCCACAATGGAGTATTGCTAGTCCCTTGGCTGTCACCATGGACCACAGACTTGTTGCCACTGTGTGGTTCTGCTATGGCATTGCTATTGGCTAAGGTTATCTCTAGTCTAAGATGGTGGTGGGATGATCAGATTATGCTGGGGGAGAAAAGCAAACACATCACAACATCTTACACTATCCNAATGCCNTTGGAAACACAGCTGCTGNTTCAAATGGGGATAAAAGGTAGTTTATTCTCAAGCCAAATATGAGTGACTATGGCCCAGGAACACAGATCCAGGTTGCCCCAAATCCCATGTTCAGGCATGGTAATAGTTTCATAAAGTTATCTTTTTTTTTTAAAAAAAAGACCTTTCTTTCTTTTCTTTTCTTTTCTTTCTTTCTTTCTTTCTTTCTTTCTTTCTTTCTTTCTTTCTTTCTTTCTTTCTTTCTTTTTTCCTTTATTATATATACAGTATTCTGCCTGCATGTAGGTCTGCACACCAAAAAAGGGCACCAGATCTCATTACAGATGGTTGTGAGCCACCATGTGGTTGCTGGGAATTGAACTCAGGATCTCTGGGAGAACAGTCAGTGCTCTTAACTGTTGAGCTATCTTTCCAGCCTGGGTTCATGAAGTTTTACAGTAAAAGAATAAAGAAAGTCATAAATCAACACACTTAAAAAGAAACACACTTGTGGAAAATCAGGTAGGTGGTGACAGCAAAGTGGAGAGACTCAACTGCAGCCTCACATGCTTGTGGTTGACATCTCATTCTTTTGGTTAGTGGAAGCTGGTAATCCGTTAAGACATTTCAAAATGTCTCACCTGTCAGAAGGGAGTTAGACTCTTTTCTTGGTCTGAAACACCTGTTAATTGTGGGGCCCGGTTTCCTTGGTAGGGTTTTAATATGCTCATAGGCCCTACAGTCTCAATTCACTCTGATTAATTTAAAGGTGGTACCCATTCTATTCCCAGAAGTCACTTACCAGTCCTAGCTGGGTGTGCAGTGCCAGACAGGTGTCGTGGTTTACACATCCACCTGAGTACGATCGTTCTCTCACCCNGAAACAGACTTTTAAAAAACTGGAGTCTCTCGGGGCAAGGCACAGCCTGGAAACTCACTCCTTTACACAAGGTGGACTGACTGAGAGTGGGACCCAGCCTGCTCGCAGCAGTATACATGGGGATGCTAGTCAACCTCCCAAAGAGAGGGGATTCTGACATGTGCTACCTCCTGAATGAGCCTTGAAGACCTCACACTGAAGTCAGGCTGTCACAAAAGCACACAGCCATGAACTCACTCAGTCCCATGGAGTCAGAGGTGAAGGCTGGTCCCTATGTAGAAACCATCTAATTGGTTCCAGCTGTGGAAGATGAGAACATTCTGGAAACAGCCAATGACAACAGTACAGCAGTGTAGACAGACTGAATTGTACTTAAACACAGCCCATGCTGTGATATTCACCTTGTGTGTATTTTACCACAATGAGAAAATAAGTTAAATACAAAGCAATAAATAGATGGACGAACATGAGCATCAGAAGAAAAGTAAAAAGTCAACTTCTGGAAACCACAATAAGGTTGGTAAACCTTTAGCAAGAAACACAAGAAAAAGAGACGTGGTTAGGAGGTGGCTCAATGAGCTTGCCACACAAGCATGGGGACCTGAATTCCACCCCCAGCACCCATGTGAAAAGCCAGGCTTGGCAACATGTGCATGTAATTCTAATATTGGGGAGGTAGAGAAAGGAGGATCCCCAGGTTCAATGGCCAGGCAGTCTAGCCCTAGGCACCAATGAGAGATCCTGTCTCAAAAAATAAGATGGAGNGCAACTGAGGAAGACATCTAGCATGATCCTTTGGGCTTTNCAGACATGTGCACACACAAACATATATACCTGTGCGTGTGCACACACATACAGAGGGTAAATAAAAGAAAAAGGAGGCAGGTAGATGGCTGTCCTTAAAGTGCGAAGACACGTCTCACAGGTGCAGAAGGCACTGAAGGGATATCAATGGCAGACACCTTTCTGTCAATAAGTTTACAAATAAGATGAAATTTACAAGTTCATTGCAAGACAATCAGTGTGAAATCANTTTAAAGGAAGGTAGAATTCAACAGCTCCACGTCAGCTGAGAAATCGAATTCACAGTTTAGAACAAACAAACAAACACCACTTGGTGCTGAGAACTTTCAGGGACTCAGAAAGACACAGACTGGTGGTTCTGTTTACCTGAGNGTAAAGAAAACACAAGGCATGCCGAGGGGCATGGTGCTTAGCTAGCACACAGGGCCATAGGTTCAAGTCATGCGCCACACACAAAGAAGTGCAGGTTTCTTGTACCCGATAGAACCAACATAAGGAAGGCNGGTCAGTTTTGTTTTGTGGTTCATGAGGGTACAGCCCACCACAGAGGGAAAGAAATGGCAGAACTCAGCGCATAGGAATGTGTCTGGGGGCCCCCAGAACTCAGCAGAGCAGGAAGCAGAGACCAAGAATGCAGGCAAAAGTGGCTTTCTTTCCCTTTTCAGTGCATGTAAGTGTGCATGTGTGTGTGTGCGTGTGTGTGTAGACAAGAGATTAACATTGGGTGTCTTCCTCAATCACTCTATTTTATTTTTTGAGACAGTTTCTCACTGAACCTGTATTGCTGAGGCTGACTATTGCCAGGCCCCAGGAGCCCTCATATCGCTGGGGTTACAGTCACGCACTATCACACCTGGATTTTTCACATGGATTCTGATAATCTAACTCAGCTCCTCATGCATTTTCAGTCAGCACTTTACCAACTGAGCCTCTCCCAGGCTTATTTCCCCGTTTTTATTCAAGACTCCCACTCGGGGGCCATGCCAATCATATTCCATGNGGGGCTTTCCCGCCTCAGTTAAAACCTCTCTGGAAATGTTCTAATAGACGTGTCCAGACATGTGCCTCCTAGTGTGTAGCTGGAGAGAGTACACACCCATAGATGGAGTGTGCCAGTGCAAACCTAGAGTCCCAGAGCCTGACACTCTCACCTGTCTACAAGATGTTACAAACAGAAAATTCCACACCTGACTTCCTGTGGCTGGTGCACTCAAAACTGTAGAAATCACCTCCCAGCACCATAGTTAAGGTATGTGCAGGGTGGACGAGTGAAATTTGTGTTTAGACTCGGGTTTTATTCCCAGGATGTCTCATTAGGTGGATCCAAAGCTTCAAAGATTCTGATCTGAGATACCTCGAGTCTGAGCGTTTTGAATTAGGGACCTGCAAACTTTACCCTGGAGGGGAACAGAAGGAAACCAGGAGCAGCCCTGCAAGGCACTTAACAAGAAAAGACAGAGATCAGTTCATGAGTGGGGAGGGAGGGGTTACCCAGGGCTCTGGCTGCTTTGAACGGGAAATCAAGTTGTGCTGTATNTCAGCACTCAGCCCCCAGAGACCTGAACTGCTATGGTCTGACTATCCCTGGCAGAGGCACCATGGGGCCAGGTTCCTTTGGGGAGTCTATCTGGAATATACTTCAGAATGTCAGCATTTAAGCTAAGTAGGGTGAGGATCTTAGTTTTGTTATTTGGATGGCTGAACAGACTAGGATTTGGGCTCCTACATACTTGGGGTTCATGAGAGATCAGATTCAGAATGCAAGGACAGATGAGAAGTGGGAGGTAGGTTTATCTCTGTTTCTACTTTGTGATCTTGTGGCTGNATGGAAGGGAGCCTCCTGTGGAGCCTGCTCTAGCTTAGGGAAAACAATGTGATTGATTGGTGATGTCTGCCTGGGCAACGAGAGGGAGTTTGGAGCAGGCTCAGGAGATGGTCACTGCAAAGGCATGGACAAGGGACCNCTTGCTGATCTAAAGTTCACGGAAGCTTGGGGCTATAACAGAGAAGAAAACAGCTGGAAATGGTCCCTCAACTTGTCAAACTCAGGAGAGGGAGAAAGGAGGAAGAAAAGGCTGTGCTAACAATAAAGCAAAACCAGGAATGTCATACACCTAAGGGAGCTGTCAATCTAGAAGGGTTGGAGAGTCGCAAGTGGCTGCTGAGAGATGGGAGGCCCAAGGTCTGAAATAAATGAAAACGGGGGGTACCTGGAAGTAGGAGGTGAGAATGCTCAGTCTCCCTTACTCTTTTCTTTCACTTTGTCTGCTGTGAGTGACATGATCCTCGTGGCCATGTGGGAGCCACATCTCTGGACCTGTCTAAGAGGATACTTCTAAAGGTTTAATTGAATATGCACAGTACCCCTTCTATGGTTGGGGTCCTGGACTGAATGAAAAGGAGACGACAAGGTGAGAACCAGTGTTCACCTCTCCCTGCGTCCTGACTATGGATGTGATGTGCCAGCTGCCTCAGGCTCCTTCTGCCTCGACTTCCCCACCTGGATGAGACTTCACCCTCAAACCACGAGTCAAAGCAAACAAACACAANCAAATGGAAAACAACCTTCCTTTCTTAAGTGGCTTCTAGCCACGGCCCATATAACTAATACCTATTACGAAGCAAAAGAAATTCTCTCAGATTTTTCTAGAATCCTGGGAACTTTATCTTTCACTTCTTAATATGGCTAATTAACAATAAAACAGATTTTCTGTTTTCAAGGCAGAGGATGGCTCAGACATGCCTCAGGGCTTCACAAAGAACTGTAGCCTCTACCCTGAGAGATCTGGGCTTGAAGTCCAGAGTAAGGACAGCTCAGCTCTGGCCTGGACCTAAGGCCTCAAGGGTGTGTNCAGGACCCGACCTCACTCCGGGGACAGCTGCGGTCTTCTTGCTTGTGTCTGCTCTACCTCTTTCCCCTCAAGAACTCTATCCTGGTGCTCATTCAGCGCCATTGTGCACCGGAGCCCACTGCTGCTGAGGGCAGCTGAAAACACATACCTGACAATGGTGGTCTGATTGGAATTAGCTCCATTAGAGGCCTCATTGTGTGCCAGGCTCTGTGCAAAATGTTCCACACCCCAGCCCCCTCCCACACTCACTCTGATGTGACAGGCAACACAAAGGCTCCCAGAGTTCTGTTTCGAGAAGGTCATAGCTGTCCCAGCTGCACAACTCCCTCTCTGAAGAATTCACACTCTACGGTTCCCACTTAGACAGCCCCAGCCTCTGCGCCGCTACAGGGCCAGAGCTTGCCTGTTTGCCACTCAGCCCTTGTTTTTCATCCCATTTCCCTGCTCCCTGAGTACATTCAAGCCCTTTGGGACACTCCTCATGTCCTTTGTGCCAGAGTCCAGTCCTTCTGGAGATTTAGGTAGGTTTTCCCTACAGACAGATCTGTGCATATAGGCCAGTCTACCCCAGCCCATTCCTCAAGGCTCTCGAGTCTATTCACCACACGGCCACCAGGGGGAGCCGTTTAAAGACAGTGGGTAGCACCTTCTCTATGCTAATATCCTCGGGGATTCTGAAACTGTGGATGGACCTGCTCCTCCATCCCTCTTCCCAGAAAATAATTTTTAAGAAGATCATTTCTAATTATCCTAAAGATGTACACTCCATCAAAGAGAGAAGCAATCATTGTGGGCTGTTTCCTAAGTGTGGGCATGAATAGAGAGAGCTGGTGGCATTTGAACCATAGACCACACCTCACCCTCCCCAGCTCAAGGTTCCCCCATGTCACACCATTTTACATGCTCTGCAACAGGAGATGCGGTCTGATGAAAGGGCATTCTCCCCCACCAGATCCTAGTGGCACCTGCAATTTCTCCTGGAGAGGAGCAGGGTGCTNGGGGCAATATTGTTCTAAGAAAGCTGGACAGAGAAGCTACCCANCCTCCATCATATTCACACCCATATACACACTCACAGGTGCACACATAGCATCCATCCCTGAACAAGTTCTAGATCTGAACACTGACAGGCAGGGCCNGGACCATCCCTCTAGCTCTCCTTACGTCNCTTCAGTTTTCCTTCTGTCCCACAAGAATCCTGGGAGTGGGACATCCTGCAGCCCCCAGACCTCTAGAATGTCTGCAGAGGAAAGATACCACCCACCCTACATTAATTTTTCCTGCCCCTGTGATAGACAAAGATGGGAGGTATTTTACTTATTTTTTTGTTTTGCTTTGTTTTTACCATGAAAAGCAAAGGAGCGAAATCCTTTGTTGGACTCAGTGAAGCCATGCTATTGCCATGCCCCTCAGAAGCCAGGAGAGAGAAGATGGCTGGGATCAGGGAAGGCAGACACCTAAAGGCCATGTAGGACACAGGTGTCCTGCCAGGGCCTCTGCATCCCAACCTGGTGATCACCATGGAGAATCCACTCAGCTAAGTTTTACTTTGCTGCATGAGGGTTGCAGTGGGTAGCTGGCCACCAAGCCCTATGAATATATTGTCTCATAAGGCTGAAGGTATGTATAGCTGTCAAGAGAACCACAGAGGTTACAATGGAGAAAGCTGCTGGTGCCCCATNCTTCCCAGGAGCCCTTAACAACAGGAGGACATTCTTAAACTGGGGCTAAGAAGGCAGAAGGGAAGTTGCAGAGGCTGAACACCTGAGACCTGGTCATCTTTGCTGAAAGGATTTCGTAGGAAGCAGGGAGATGATAATAGTGTCAGAGTTGGCACTGTTATCTAGATCAAGGCCCCGGCCTCACAGTTGGCAAAGACCTGGGCCTTGATCTAGACAAAGAACTGATCATGGCCCCTGGCAGCTGGAGCAGAGAGGTAGAGCCTGCCCCTGAGGCCTTTGGAAGGGGCTTGACCCTGTGGACACCTGGACTTCAGCCAAGGCTGTGGAGGGACCTTCATGATAAATTGAGATGCTAACCTTGTTGTTCTCAGTGGCTACACTTGTGACAGAAGATGAATATAAGGTTATGTCACATAAAAGNGGAAATATAGATTAGAAATACTAAAAAACAAAAAAAATCCACCCAAATCATAAACAGAGTTGAGGGGAGGTTCCTGATGGCCCCCACACTCACCTGGGCTCACTCAGGCCCATGGAGCAGAGTTCTGGAGAGGTCATTGAGAGATTTGTTACACACCATGCCGGTGACCTTGATTAAAAGTCAGACGGATGGAGTCACATCTATGCATCCATGAGTTTCTGTTTCTCGTCAGTGTTGGGTGGAACCGCACCTCTGGCTGATAATCGCTCTTTCTGATTTCCTAACAACAGCACGTTGCTTCTGGTCACTCCCAGGTGGAAGCTCTGCAGCCTTCCTTATTAGTTCATGAGAGTCACCTGGAGGGGTTAAAANGTAGATTCTCAGGCCACACAGTGATCAGAATGGCACAGGCACCCTGCCACTCACTTACGACCTTCCTCTGATCCAAGGAGAGCCCATGACCAAGCTGACAGCAAGACCATTGCCTGCTGGGCCTATGTTCCCATTCATCAGGACTGAGTCCCCCAGCTCTTTGGGAGAACCTTCTTTTCAGATGCATATCTTAGAGTACAAGCCAGGCCCCATGGGGACTTGTTCCTCATAAACTGCTGTAAAGCTAGCCAACCCAGGTCAACAAATGGCAGCTTTTGAGACTCTTAGCTTCATTTAAGGGAGAAAAAAAGATTTTTGTTGTTGTTGTTGAATTAAAAAACACAATAGAAGGCAGCTGTCACTAGCCAGCACCAGATGTACAAGTCTCAGAGCCACTTCTTGTTCCTGGCAAAGTCTTCCCTCGCTCTTCTCTCTGTCCCCCACAAGGGAGAAATCCTGCAGCCAAAAGCGGCTGGCTTAGCTGCCCTGGAGAGTCGCGGGCTCCAGCATGTCAGCCTGCCTCGACTTTCTTAGTCACAGAGCAGCTGTCATATTGAGGCTGCTTTGTGTCCCTGGGCCTGATAGGACCATCAATCACCATCTCATCTGGCCATGTCACAAATATGTCCTTACTCTCCCCTACTCCAGCTGGTATAAGGAGCCCGGGGGCCCAAAGAGGCCCCAGCCCCTACCCAGGCCTTCCCAGCTGCAAGGCCTAAGGCTGGGACCGGAGGCTCAAGGTGACGCTGGCTCTTAGGACTTTCTTTCTGAGTTCTCTGGTGGGTGTTGGCTGACTCGAAGCCTGAGCCTATTTTTCTGAGGTCTCCCACCCTCTGGAATTTACCACTATGCTAGGCTATCTGTGAATTGTTTTTTCAAACTTGACTGTGTGTGCAATCCAACATTTAGATACTGTCTGGATATTTGTGATGGGAGAATCAACATTAGCATTTTAACAATGCTAATAATAACACAGGTCTTATCTATAAGGCTTCCCCTGGTGTCATAGTTAATTCTAATTGTCAACTTGGCAAGATTTGGAATCACATAGCCAGTGCATGGCTACTGGCGAGTCCGTACCTCATTCCTGTCCATGTAGATGATCTGTCCACACATCTACTTGAGTGACCTCCCAACATGGCTTCAGGCATGGCTACTGCTGAGTCACGTACCTCACTCCCATCCTGTGGATGATTTGTGCACACAGCCTCTTGAGTGACCTCCCAACATGGCTTCAGGCTTTCTCCAGTATGAGGAGAACTGACCTTGCCTGAAAGTCTCACTGTTCTGTTCCCAGCTATTTTGATTTGAAGTGGAGGCTTGGGGTCTGACCTCAGCACCCTGAAATTCCAGTGTTTTCCTGGGGAGTCTATTTCTATCTATTCAAGTTAGATGGCAAGGAGCAACAGACAGAGGGGATGATTCTACCAAAGACCTATTCACTGAAGGAGTTCCCTTCTCTCTGTGTCTGTGTCTGTGTGTACTTGTGAGGGTGTGACAGAGAAAAAGAGAAAGAGAGAGAGAGACTCATCTAGCCCAGGCTAGCCTTGAACTCACCAAGTAGTTAACAGGTGTGTACTCACCCAGCATGCCCANCTCACATCTTTCCCTCTCTTTCCACCCCTCTGGCAGTACTGGGGATTGAACTTGGGGCCTACATGCATGCTAGGTAAGTATTTTACCGCTGAGCCATACCTCTAGCTTCCTCCCAGCAATTGTTAGCTGCTTATCCATCATGAGGCCTGGTGTGCGTCATGAGCCCTCCTACCTTCTACAAGGGAAAGTTAACAAGGCCTGATCTTCAGGAGTCTCATTTGAGTGATCACAGCTGCTCCTGTGTTAATGGATATGTCCAACCCAGAGGAAACAGCCATACGACATTTGACTCTGCTACTCCTTGCTGTGGGACTCTGGAGAAGCCTTCTACCTCTTCTGACCTCAGTTTCCTTATCTGTGAAATGGGCATGATAACTGACCCAATGCAAAAAAAGCCAATGTGAGAATTGAGGGACCTGAGGAAAGAGGCTGGATGTGAGCAGATGCTTCATAAACATGTGATGGCCTACTTGCTGGCCACCCTGGGGACAGAGGTGAGCCTGCCCACAGGGCTGCCACTCAGCCAAAGCCTCTTCCACTTCCAGCCTTTTGCCTCAGTTTCTGAATCTGCAACATCGGCTCCATACTCACTCCTCCTTACATGAAGTTGAAGAACAGTGACGCACCACTTCCCAGGTAGAGGCAGTCTGGATACCAGTTTTCAGGCTGGGGGCACGTGGAGCATTGCAGAGCCTTGGCCAGCTGGGTGAGAGGCAAGTGGATTGCCGGTGGTTACTCCTGTTGGCGTCACTCTTGCCTTTTGGGTTCTGCGTGGTGTAGCAGAGTGTGACTCACTCATGATTTCATTCACAAGTTCAGGCACCCACTTTAAATAGACTCCATTTGGGATCTACCCTGAAATAATTACTTAATATGCCATTTAATAGGAGATCTAATTAACGCAGGCGTTCTCTGACAGCCATCAAGGTGCGCAGAGAGCAGGTAGGCGCAAGGCTGTCACCTGGATCCTGGAGATGTCTGAGGCCTGGGAGCAATCCTGGAGTAGCAGAGAAAGGCAACAGAGTATTCGCACTCTGGCCCTGCTGACTGCCAGCTTCCACAGAGCTGGGGAATGGACACAGGAATGAGAAGTGCAGGTCCCGGAGGCCTGACCCCTGCCGTTGACCTGGGAGGGCAGTGACTTTTGTACTTGGTGGTGGGANNCCCCCTGGCTGGGCTGAGTCCCCTACTCTGTGCAATGGCAATGGGAGANGGGCTATAAAGAGATCTGTAGGGCCCAAGGAATCACACTGGGGTGACCTGCCAAACAGGGCTNCTCACANCACAAAGGACGTGTCCTGTGAGTAGATACTGACAGTGAGGTTGCTGGTGCCACACTAGCTGGAACATTGCTTTCTCCAGCTCCACCAAATCTCACATGAATACTCCACCTACCACGAGGTCACAGAATTCCAGTGTCCATTCTACTGTCCTATCTAGTCACACAGGATGGACTCTGCAAAGGCCCTGCTGGCCCCAGAAAGAAACAGTTACCTCTTTCTTCAGTTACCCCCCCCCCATCCCCACCCACCAAGAACCAATGAAGGAGCCAATTCCAGGAAAGCCTGGCTTTCTGGAATTTTCCAAAGCAAACATCACCCAAATGGCCAAGGTAATGGGGTAACCACCCTGGGGTCCTTAGAGCTGCAGGGCCTTAGAGCTCCCAGAACCGCAGGTGGACCACAGAGTGCAAAACCAAGATTATGTAAGTAAGCACTCTTTGGGGNAAGAGCTGGGTATTTAAGGAAAGGGAGCCCTCAAGCCAAAGAGGGAGCCAGGGGTCCACCTCTGCTATGGTACTTCTGCCTCCTCCATCCCACATTCCCAAGGAATGGCAGGAGGGACCAGACACTATGACCCACAAGAACAAGGGACCCAAGGCTGCTCTCTGAACAGCCCTGCTTTACTAAGTAGGGCCACTTACTGTTTATGCTGGGCCCTGAAGACCCAGAGAATGTTCTAGAGGCAATTCTTCTGTCTGGCCCCAGAGGGTGCTATTGTCTTACAAATGAACTGCCTTCCCTTTGCAGAGCAAAGGAGCCTAGAAGTTTCCATGCAGACAGATCTTCAAGGGCTCTGTGATTGGTCCCCATTTCCCCAGAGAAGTCTTTCCAAACCCTGTGGCTGGAGCAAAGAGCAGGACCTNTCAGAGCTGGGACACTGGTGATCGTCACTGTGTCTACAGTCTGTTGCAATGTATCAGAGCATGTCACCACATGTCACTGTGTATCAAAGTCTGGCCGGCCCTCTGCTCTATGGGCTACATACCTTTCCTCTGACACCCTCCTCTGTGTGGAGTGGACATACTGTCCCTAGGCTGTAGGGCCTCAGAGCAACTGGACACTTGCATAGGGTCACAGTGTCTAGTGAGCAGCAGGGCCTGGGTCCGCACGGCGCCCTTGCGTCATTTGAGGACTTTGTGACCATAAATCTCAGCTGACCCCCCTTGTGTTCAGGAGAACACACGTCTGTAAGGCATTTCCGGTTCCTTCTGGCCCTGCTGCAGGGCTCTCGGGCCTCCAAGCTCCCTTGGAGGTATCTGGCAGCCAGTGAGCCCTTGGAGAAGATTTTGTTCAACAATCAGCTCTGGCCAGATGTTCTTGGTTTTTGAGCCATATTTTTTATGAACCAAGGAGGACCCTTTCCCTCATTTTTAAGGAAGGGAAGAACTCATATGAGTTGGAAAATTGGACTTAGATTGTTTCTTTTACACTGTAATGTGCAGAGGAGGCCAAGGTCGGGGTCCCTCTTCAGCTTCAGCTGAGCCAGCAATATTGAAAGCCAGAAGTCAGGCAGGGGGATACAGGATTGAAGAGGAATGTTTTCTTCTCACATCTATGCACAGAGGAAGAGAAGAGGAGAGGGAGAAGAGAGATGTGTATAAGAGACAGGTATACAGGATTGAAGAGGAATGTTTTCTTCTCACATCTATGCACAGAGGAAGAGAAGAGGAGAGGGAGAAGAGAGAGGGGGAGAGGAAGACCTGGGAGATGGACAAACAGCCATTAGCACCACCCTCCCTTGTCTGTCTTATAACAAATCACACACCACACCAAGTCAATGGTCACGACACGAACTTCTCTTTCCATCAAGACTGTCCTGATAATCTGGCCTATTTTTTGAAGGCCACTGAGTTTTTGTAGATAAATCTAATGAGGGTCATTTGAGTGAAGAAAAAAAAAAGAATATTGGGACTGGGGAAATGACTTAGTGGTTAAGGGTGCTTGTGTAAGCGTGATGACCTGAGTTGGAATTGCCAGTACACACATAAAACATGGGTAGGGCCACATACAACTGTAATTCCGGTATTGGGAGGCAGGGGCGCAGAGACAGAGGGATTATAGGACTCGCTGTCCAGTCAGCCTAGCTAAAAGAACAGCCATCTTCAGATTCAGTGAGAGACTTGTCCCAAGGGGAAAAGGTGAAAATGATAAAGGAGCACATTGGATCTCCTCCGCTGGCCGCCACAAACATGCACATGCGTGTGCAGACACACACACACACACACACACACACACACACAAGTAGGAAGTAAAGAAGAGCATTATTAGGCAAAATGTGCTGGTTGTACAGACACCAACCATAATGAACTGGGCATGCTGGGATCTCAGGAGGCAGAAAATGATCCTCAGGATGAAGAGTTTCCAATTCACCTGGTGGCTAACCAGTGGTGCTTTCTCAACACAAAACATGTCTGGGTTCCAGGAAGCCCATGACCAGCATCCCAAAGNCTGAGAAGACAAAATGGCAGCAGAGACCTTTCCAACATGGTGGGCATTCAAAGCTTCCAGAGGGNCCTGCCCAGCATGCTCCAATGAGNCAAGGACCACCCTGCATACCTTTCCTAACCTTCAGCAGCTTTTCTTGGTGGCTCCTCATAGCTGCTGAAAGCTCGACAGCCAGGGAAACGTACACAGGTGGTCCCTATTCCTCCCTGCTGACAGTGACTCAGGTGGGCACATGCCCCAGCCCCAACAAGGGCTGCCTGAGACTTCTTCATGCTGAGCCACAGATGTTAAGAGTGGTTGCTCTTCTGGGTCAGCTTGGAACCCCCTACTATGCAAACAGCTTCCTCCTAATTTTTGGTTTTGGTAGGGGAGACGGGGGTGAGGGGACTGTCAAACACAGCTGAGCANTGTGGTGGTTTGAATGAGAATGGTCCCCATAGGCTCATAGGGAGTGGCCTTATTGGAGGTGTGGCCTTGTTGGAGGAAGTGTGTCACAGGGGGTGGGCTTTGAAGTTTCAGAAGCTCAAGTCAGGCCCAGTGTCATTCTCTCTTCCTGCCACCNGCTGAACCAGATGTAGAACTCTCAGCTACTTCTCTAGCACATGTCTGCCCTCGTACCACCGAGCTTCCTACCATGACAATAATGGACTAAACCTTGAACATGTAAGTGATTAAATGTTTTCCTTTATAAGAGTTGCCATGGCCATGACATCTCTTCATGGCAATAAAACCCAAGACAAGCACATAGGAATATTAACCCAATGGTTCACAACTATGCTGATTCTGGAACATCCAGAGGCACTTGGAGTCCTTGCAGTGGGAAGTGGGTAGGGGTGCTCCTGACACCTAGCAGGTGAAGGCCATGGGTGGTGACATATCCTCTAGTGCTAAAGACAGCCTGCCATGTTGAAATGACAANGACATCAGAGACAAGCCCCTCTGCTGGACTGACTTAAGTGCCCAGGACTCTTAGTCTTGGCTGTTGCAAACGTTACCACAACACTCAAATTTGTTCAGCAGCTGGCAAGTGAGAGCATCATTGGCCATCTATGTTACTGGTACTACATGGAAGTAAGAAGAAATAGGACATACATTCGTTTTCAGCTGGTTCCTGTGCTGAGTGACACCCAAAGTCTAAACCTCCAGGCACACCGGGTGGNTTGAGTCCTCGCTCTGGATGATTTTTGTGTCCAGCATATGGTCCTGTTCCTGCCATCTGCAGAGGGGTTGTGGTGGCCAGCCTTAGTCTAAGCCTGTGTGACCTACACAGTTGCTGCCTGGAAAGGTCCCTTTCTCTTCTTCCTCCTCCATTCCCCCTTCTCCTCTTTCTCCTTCCCACTAGTGTCCCNCTCTTTATTCCTGCTCAGGGTGTTTCATTNTCCCGTGTCCCATAAGTGCGTCATGTCCTCCCTCCTGTCCCCTGCTCTGTCTTTGGGGTTCAGATTAACTCTTGCTGTTCTGGAACTGCCTTCCTTGATCAACTGGAGCAGATCAGCACAGCAGTCCTGATCTGATCACCCCTTCTTGCTCACCCCAATCTTGTCACCTTTTAGCTTATGTGCTCCTTTGAGGGACAGGCATTCCTCTCCATAGACAGTGAACCATGGTGCTTAATCTCCCAGAGGCTGGCAGAGTGCTGGCATAAATGGGTCATCAGAGAGACACCTTGGTAGCAGAGGGCTGGTTCCCACACTGCCACATCCTCCCTGGAGCTGCTAGTCTCAGCGTCTCCTGCTCATGTCTGCACTCTGTCAAACATCACTCTGCCTTGTTCTCCTGGCCAGCGCCATCTGGAAAGACTCTCTGCTCTGAGAATGGCACGGATTTCCTTGTCCACGTCTTTGCACCCAGTGTGCCCCATCTGTAAACAAGAGTGCATCATGGGTCAACAGCTGAGCATCGAGCAACCAAATAAGGAAGGGCGTGCTGTGGGTTGGACACTACATTGGGACCCTGTGTATCCACACTTCTGTGTAATCATGGCACACACATAAACAAAGTTAATTCGCTTGATAAGCCAGGATACTGAGGACTAAAGAAGGCTTAGCTAGACCTCTGAAAATAAAGCCAGGAAATCAGGGATCTGTGTTTGACATCGACATTTGTGCTCCATGGCTTGCCGTTTCTTGGAAGTGTTTCGAGGATCAGAAGATGAATCTGGACATCTGTTTCAGGAGTCAGTACTTTATCCACATCCAAATGTGTCACATTTTGTTTGAGGTGAACTCAAATGTTCCATTCTCCCCTTCCCATCTTAGTGCTTTCTTACAATTCAGTCTGAAAACAACTGTGTTCTGGGAGAGGATGGCAATCCAAATGTCTCCAAGCCAAGAGTCTGGAGAGAGAAGTAGGGAGGAAAAATTGATTTATTCATCCAAGAAGGTGTGAGAGGCAAGATTTCAGTCTTCCACAAGCTTTCAGCTGTGATGGTTTGACTGTGAAATGTCCCCCTCAGACTTGTGTGTTTTAACACTTGGTTACCAGGTGGTGGCGCTGTTTTAAGAGGTTGCTGAACTTTTGGGACTATGGCCTAGTAGCAGAAGTGGGTTCTTATAGGTGGACCTTAAAACTGGTCCAAACTCACAGTTTCCTGGTGAGTGATGATGTGAACAAGCCACACAATAAGTTTCTACCACCAGGGATACAGTCACCCCAGCAGCCATGCCTTCCCCGTCATGATTGACTCTATCCCCTGAACTTTAAACCCAAATCAACCCTTATTTACTCAAGTTGTTTCTGTTGGGTATTTTATAGAAAGTAGCTTATATACAGGTCAAAGGGAGAAACTTCNGCACGGCCCCTAGCATTAGAGCCTTGCTGATAAGGCACGTTGGCCCTGANGGCTGTGCAACCTACAGCCAGCTTTCATTTCAGCTTACCAAACTTCTCACTGCAGATATGTGTGGATTTCACACACAGGAGTAGAGTTCTTACTTTTCCAAATTTCAAGAAAGCTGTTTGAATAGAAAACTCAAGGCAAGGCTTGGGAGATGGCTCAGTGGATAAAGTACCATACAATCAGAGGAACTTGGGAAGGGATTCTCAGCCACCCACATAAACAGAAGGGTATGACAGTGCACTTTGTAACCCCAGCAGTGGTGAGGTAGACACAGGTAGATCCCGGGGATGGGGGAGCTCAATGCTCATCCAGTCTTGGTAGGCTAGCTACAGGTTCAGTGAGAGATTCTGTTTCAAAAAACAAACTGGAGAGTGATTGAGGAAGATGCCCAGAATTTACCTATGGCCTCTATGTCCACATCTGCACACACATGGGCACACACAAATGAATATGTACAGAGAGAGAGAGAGAGAGAGAGAGAGAGAGAGAGAGAGAGAGAGAGAGAGAGAGAGAGAGGAGAGAGAGAGAGAAACAGGACTTCTTGAGCAAGTCACAATAGCCTCTTCAGATTATAGTAGATATAGCAGAGAGTCGGTGGTTCCCAGGNCACNTTGGAGGGGCTGGAGGTGGAGCACCAAGGACGTCGATCTACGTCCAGGCCTCTTACCGATCATAATGACATGCATTGCTTTGGAAGTCATTGTTCTTCCATTGAGTCTCTTCCAGTTACTGCCTTGTGTGAAGCCTGGAGCCAGCATTCCTTATAGACCCATGTTCTCCAGGCTGTGAGTNGATATGGACCTCTGTTCTCCAGGCTGTGAGGAGTTGATGCTCCTAGAACTGCAGTCTCCAGCATCAGAGCTGGTCCCACAAAGGCTGCTGCTGCTCTCTATGTCTCGTAGTGTGGAAAAACATGCCAAAGCATCTTCAGCCTTCTCTCCAATCTGGAGATGTAAGGAATCTCTTCAGACCCTCTTCTTTCCTCAGAGATGTCTTCCCCTACCAGATAGGCTCACATCCTCTTTAATACTTTCCAAGTTCCTCAGACTTCCCACACAGGGTAACCCGGAAAGTCGCCCTTCTTCTTCTCTTCTCCACCTGACTGGGGCTCTTCCTCTGGGTATGTGTCTTGCCCAACCCTTGTCCCCAGAGGACTCATCAGTTCCTCCAATATCACCAGTTCTTCCAGAAGACTCCTGGACCTTTCCCTGACACAGGCAGAATATTGATTTATGATTATACTCCCACAAAATTTTGAGTTCTGTAGTGGTCAGGGGAATCTCACATAGATGTCCCCCAATGCTCAGAAAGGACACAATACCCAGTAGACACTTAACAGACAATGGCTCCTAAATGAACAAGTACAACCTTGCTTATGATATAAACTTGCCTATATAAACACATTCCATCCTTCTGGAATATTACACGTAATTTAAAGACTATACCATTGTCATAACCTTTTGGGGTGTGCCTGTATACATGCATGTTGTGTTGGTGTGTGTGCGTGTGTGTGTGTGCATGTGTGTAGGTGTGCACATGCAACCACTGGTGGAATCTAGAACTCAATGACAGGTGTCTTTCTCAGTCACTCTCCACATTATTATTATTACTTTTATGAAACAGTCTCTCATTGAATCCAGAATGCATCTATTGTCTATACTGACTGGGCATCAAGCGCCAGGGATCATCATGTCTCTGCTTCTCAGTGCTGGGATTACATATATCTGCAACATCTGGCTTTTTACATGGGTTCTGGGGAATCTGAACTTGGGTCCTTATGCTTGTACAGCAAACATTTTACTGACTGACCTATTGCCCTGGTCCTCAGTGACACTTCTTTAAATTTTTTTTGGATTTATTTATTTTTATTTTACGTGCCTGAAAGTTTTTGCCAGTATATATGTGTACCACATACATGCCTGGTACCCATGAAGGTCAGAAGAGGGAGTCTCATCCCCTGGAACTGGAGTTCCAGACAGTTGCGAACTGCTGTGTGGGTGCTGGGAATTGAACCTGGGTCCTAGCACCTGAGTTCTCTGGAAGAGCAGATAGTGTTCTTAACTACTCAAGTGACATGTTTTCTTCCTTTAGGATTTGTTTCAGGGGAGTCCTGGAAAGTTCTACAGAGGTCCCATGACACCACAGACAGAAGTCCCCTCAAAAAGAAAGGGACAATTTGTTTTGGTTGTAATTGTAGTTTCCCTTTTCAACAAAACGTCAATGTCAACAGCTCTAATGAGAAGCACTTGTAAAGCAGTTGTCATGTGCCAACCACTGTTCTCAGTGCAACCCGATGAGCTGATGTGATCACTTCTTTCTTTGCTTGGGAAGGCATCTGAGGCACAGAGAGCTTAAGTGCCATGTTTAAGGTCACACAGCTGGCCCTCTTGTTAGCAATCTGCTTTACACGTTGGCATTCGCCTGTCAACCTCCCATGTCCTGCAAAGCCAGNAGATTAGAAGTGACCATCTCTCCATGGCACAGCTGATAGAAACAGTGATCAGAGAGGTTCAAACCTTGGACAAGATCACCCAGGTAGTTGGCAGACCCGGAACTCACCACCATTGTTGTGGCAGCCTTGTCACTCTCATTCTGGAAGCGCCAAAACTACCTTCCTACCCAGATAGACTGGTACTGTCATCTCCATGTTCTCTGCNAGTCCCTTAGCCTTCCTGTGTACCGTAACCCCAGGAATGCTTCCCCTTTCTTTGGCTTTCTCCACATGACCACAGCCTCTTCCAGCTCCATGTCTTTCCCAACTAACTCTCAGCACTGAGGCACATGGTGGGGTGCAGGGTGGAGTGAGAGCCATCCCAACCTGTCAAAAGCAGCACCACCACCCAAAGAAAGCTGTCTGTCTGTCTGCCTATCTGATGCTTTACCAATTTCATCTGTAAGACATTGCTGGCCTCAGACCATTTGAAAGTACTTTAAAGGTCTCTAGGGATAAAGGAAACTGTTTAGTTGGGGAAGTGCTTGCCTCATATGCATGAAGACTTGAGTCTGGATCTCTAGCACTCACATAAAAAATTCCAGTGCTGGGGAGGCAGAGACAGAGGGGTTCCTGGAGCTCCCTGGTCAGCTAGCCAGTCTAAATTGGGGAGCTTCAGGGTCAGTAAGAGACACTGTCTAAAAAAATATGGTGGAGAGCAATTGAGGAAAACAACTAACATCAACCTTGGGCTTTTACAGGCATCTACACACAAGAACACACACACACACACA
>LZPO01107909.1:235155-250102 GCA_001675575.1 Neotoma lepida
CCCCCCCCCTCCGTATATACGCCATTAGATGTCAGAACAAATTACAGCCAGCAATCACTGAGTGAAACTGTTCTTTTTCAGTTTAATTACTGAGCTCAGAAAACTGACCCCTTGTCATGCTATTAAGATCTCGTTGCAGATAATGAATCATTTGAGAAATTCCAATTTCCTGTTTGCTCCAACTGGATGAAGTCCTTTCCAGGGTGGTAACTGAACTGGTACCTTACCCAGTTGGACTCTGTGAGGTGAAGCTAGTCGAGCCCACAGCCTGCTCTGTCGGCCGAGAGACAGTATTGTGCTGGGTNTGGACTGATTACTCATATGAAACTACAGAGGAGCCAAGGATGGGGTCCATGCCTATAACCCCAGCACTTAGAAGGCTGAAGCAGGAGGATGGCAAGTTCTGGGCTAGCCTGAACTGTGGAGTGATACCTTGTCTCAAAGAAAAAAGGAAAGGAGGCTCAAAGCTTATCACCCTGGGCTGGAGAGATGACTCAGAGGTTAAGAGCACTGGCTGCTCTTCCAGAGGGCCTAGGTTCAATTCCCAGCACTCACATGGCAGTTTACAACTGTTCTTAACTCCAGTTTCGGGGGGATCAGATACCCTCTTCTGGCTTCCTCAGATACCATGCGTGCATGTGATGCACAAATATACATGCAGGCAAAGCATCCATACATATAAAAATAAATAAATCTAAAATTAAAAATAAAACAAACAAACAAAAAAACCCCTCATCACCCAGCACATCAACTTCTTGGAAAACAGGGAAATGGAGGAGTCATAGCTCCAGAGCCTGGGAACTGGGGTTTGTGGGTCTGCCCTGTGTCTGAAATAGGAGTACTTTCTTCATAGATTCAGGGGAGACCCTCTGTCTTAGAGTACCACAACTGTTCAGTGTGGGACCCACACTTCCACAGTAAGAATTATTTCCTAACTGCCTCCCTCTTCTCAAGCCTTAGACCAAAGGAAGCTTATCTGGGCGTAGTAAATAATATTAACGTTATCAGTGCAGCTGTCACTGGGCACTTGGTCTCCATTTTCACACTAATGAAGTTAGTGTGTNAAAATCTGATTAGGAGAGAGAGAAACAAGATGTACTTCAGAGGTGCGTCCACAACGGTCCATCTGAGCCTTGAATAATCACCCCTTCCAGTGTGGGCTTAAGCAGTTTACCAAAAATGTATCCACTTACCCAGACAGCGGGAGTGACAGNTAGGAAACGACCTGAGGCGAGGCCCTAGGGAGCTGGCATCCTTTCCCTTTCTTCTTGCTGCCAGCGCGTGGGTAAGCTGGTACGAGGAGGGAGATGTAAACAAACCAAAGTGAAGGGCGAGGGACATGGTCTTCAGAAAGGAACTTTAAACTCCATCGCACNTGATTTCAGAAACTGTTTCCTGGGTGTTGGGAGGTGGTGTACCGCTAGAGCAGCCTAGGGTCCTCGGGGCTGGGCTGAGCCCATGTCTCCCCTTTTCTCTCAATCCTTGGCTCTCTCTTTCCAGGCTCCTTAGCACCTTTTAGAATCTTACTGGAACCTCTCCCTACCTAATTCTCCCCACCTAGTAGTGGTCCACAGCAGCCAACATAGTAGACATTTGATAAGAAGCCAGGGACTGGAGCTGGTCCAAGAATGACACATACCTTCTTATACCCAGTGACTGGGTAGCACAAGGAGGAGGCTGGGATCTGATCCCTCCTGATCTATATTTCAACATGGTTTGCCTAAGGTGAGAATCTGGTTACCTAAAATAGGGCAGAAAGATACCAGCTAATGAACTCTCAGCAGGAAAACCCTTCTGCCTGTAAAGAGGTGCCCAAACCAACAGCCTTGCTTCATTGACAAGCGCTTCTTTTCTTCTAATGCCCTCAGTCCCTCAGCCCCTTCTAGCTTTTCTTGGGTGCTGTGTTGTTTGTTATGATTTATGGAGTAAATCACTGGATCAGGGAGCAGTACTTCTCAGCCCGGGGCCATACAGTTGTCCACACTGGGGCTGTTCTGTGCACTGTGGGCTCAGACGCATCCCTGACTCCCACCTACTAAATTCCATTAACCCCATCCCTTGGTTGTGACAACCAGAAAAGTCCCAGACATTGCCCAGTATCCCTAAGGTAAGAGCAGGACAAAATAACCCCAAATGAGATCCAGTGGTAATGAAGACAGTGACAAATACAGGGGAATTAAACCTTCAAATTAATGTGGGCTGTTTACTTAATGGACGAGCACACAAGGCATTTCTTTCATGTTTCCTTTTGCTTTCCATNCAGAGGACCCATTATCTGTTTAATGAAATCCTTCCATCTCTTTCAGAGTCCCTGGCAACATGGAGGTACTGCCCAAACCCTGACAATCTAGGAGTGAGGTCACAGGCTCACAGGTCTGGCCCATGATGTTCATTGGAATGGTGAAGCTGTACACACAGCATAGCCCCTAACAGCCGTGTTACACTGGCTGGAACAGCGGGCTTATGGGAAGCCCTAGGTCCTCCAGCACTTATTGGGTGTGTCAGGACGTCTTCAGTTAAGCAAACCCAACCAAGGTCAGGTTGTGGTAAAAGGGAAGGAACCCCCTGGGCTCAGACCTAATNTCAGCAAATCCATATACCCACAAAGTCTCATTTCTGCGTCCTTGTCTCTAAATGATGACATCACTACCATACTCAAATCCTTCCCTCTAGGAGGGTTCTGAAGAGGCTCTTTTTAGATTATTTGTATGAAGCCACCTTGGAAAATAAAAAGCANTGTGATGCAGCCAGGTGAGGTGGTACATGCCTACAATCTCAGTCATCAAGTGGCTGAAGGTCACTGTAAGTTTGAGGCCAGCCATAGATACATACCATGATCACACAGCAAGATCTTGTTAAAAACAAAACAAAACAACAAAGAATCCACAGTGTCAGCAAAAGGCTTTTATTCCTTGTCTGATCTTATCCTGCACAAGCCTGGAAGGATCCCAGACCCTGGAGATGGCATTTCCTGTTTAATTGGTGGGACCTCTGCTTCAGACAGCTTTGGACAGCTTAATGGTCTATTAGTAAAGAAGGTGTCTTATGGCAGAGGGCAGTTTATCATCTGCCACTGCTGATAAGGACCAGAGTGGTGGCTCTGGCCACACAGCCCCAGCACATCTTCAGGACTGGTTTTTAAGTGGTTTTAATGCCTTGAACTAATTGGCATGGTTTAGGAGCAGAGAACAGAACTCAAGCTTTGTATTTATTTAAATAATGCAATTTCTATGAAAATTAGTTCACTCTGGGCCCTTTGAAAGAAGGAAGCCAAGCCCAGGAAAGGTCAAATACGTGAGAACAAGGCTGTCTCCTGCTCAGCTGGCTGTGGGATTCCTGGCTTCACTACAAAATGGAGCAGAGAGACCTCAAGCTGCAGCGGTGCACCCCACTCCTCTGGAGGGTGGTCAGGTCTTCACAGCCTGCCTCTGGCCCGGAGTTTCTGGTTCTGTAAGGCTGACAATATGCATCAAATCTACAGATTGCTAGAGCTGCTGTTGCTTGACCAGGGCATGTGTCGAGCATCAAGGCAACACATGCCTGCTAAGCTGTGAACTGTGTATCCACTAGCCTNGTTTAGACCAGTGTGAGCCTTTCAAAACATCCACAGCAGCTCGGTCACTCCATGACAGCCATTGGTGCTACTGCTCATTTTAAAGTCAGTCCTGGAACTAAAGAAATGGCTCCATACTTAAAAGCACCCAGGTTCAGTTCCCAGCATCCACACTGGGTGGTTCAAAACTACCTGTGACTGTAGCTCTCGGGGGATTTGGCACCCTCTGGCCTCCATGAGGACCCACACATGTATGGCATACACACACACACACACATACATACACAAATAAAATAAAACAAAATGGGGGTCCTCTCAGCTTCTACACTTTTGTTCTCATTTTTATTGCATTTTACAGTTTGTTTAGCAAAAAGCCTGAGTTCTCCACACAGGCACTGATTTTGTTAGTTTTCTGTTGCCGTGATGAGACCTTGAACAAGGCCATTTACAGAAGAAAAGGCTTATTTGGGCTTACAGTTCCAGGGGTGAGTCCACACTGCAGCTGGAGCAGGAAACAGAGTTTGCGTCCTCAATCACAAAAAGGAAGCAGAGAGAGAGAACTGGATGTGGTGGGAGGCTTTTACTCACAGTGTCCCTCCCCATGTGCTTTCTCCTGAGAGGCTACACCACCTAACCCCCAAACAGATCCACCCACTGGGGACTAAGTGTTCACAGGCCTGAGTCTATGGGGGACACTTCTTATTCAAAGCCCCATGGGCACTATGTGGCTTATTGTATGACACCCTGTCTAAGTAACCCCACACAGGAGCTACCACAGTCTCTGTCCAGATACTTGCTCATGAGCTCACCTGAGGCTGCTTCCCTCCCTCCTTCCCTCCCTCCCTCCCTCCCTCCCTGAGTATTTCCTGAGATTGCGTTTGAACTCTCTTCTTGGGGTCTGCTTCTTTTGGAACCAAACCAGGATACTTACTTGGTATGATTTCCTGAAAAACCTTCAAAACATTGGTTTTGATGTGTTTCTGTGTGTGGACATGCATGCGTGTGTGCNTGCATCCGCACACCTGCGGACCCCTGCCTGCTGAATGCTGGGATTACAAGCAGGTCACAGAGAGAGCTGGAGATCAGAACTCTGCCCTCAGGCTGTCATAGCAAGCATTGAGCCCTCGCCTCAGTTCCCTTTAAAAGCATTTTTTAAATGAATGTTTTCTTACTTGAAAAAGCCTACTGTGGTGGCACATACCTTTAATCCCAGCACTTAGGAGGTAGAAGCAAACCAATTTCTGTGAGTTTGANTTCCTCAGTCCTACCACATCCCCAGCCCTCTTTTTTTAGTTTGAGGTAGAGTTCCACTAAATTGTCCATGCTGGCCTTGAGTTTGCTCGGTAGCCAAGACTGGCCTTGAACTTTGGATTCTCCGGTCTGATCCTCCTCAGTCTCTGGGGTTATAGGTGCTCTACAGCAGGCCTTGCCTCATGCTGTAGTTCAAAATGGGAAGCTTTACCCACAGTTCTTCAGTCTCCCAGGCTGACGCTGTATCTGCGAACTTCTTGGGCCTGCTTTGCCACATGGTGGCTCTCAGTTAAAACCAGACTCCCTTTGCAAGGACTATGAACGCTTTGACCTTGCCACGATCCCCACCATTCTCTAGTGTGTTCTCTAGGTTATTTTCATTGCCAAGTCCTATTTAGTTGCTTGGTGGTTTTCTTAAGTTACCCAGATAATTTTGCCTGTTTTTCAAGCTCCATGAAAGATGGCAACAGATAGATCAGAGGGGTTGTGTGTTCTCATCAGAAAAGTGAAGTCGAATAGAGAAGAGAGCATTCCTTTTGTTCTTCTAAAGGCAAGCAAGCAAAGCTTATTGAAAAGCAAAGAAACAGTTCCCTGCAGCCGGCAGGGAACTCAGACACAGTGTTGTCTAGATTATTCCTACATATTTAACACAAGGACCAAACTGGTACCCCAAGCTCTGATTCTCCATCTAGCTTAAAGCTGGGGTCCCATATTTCACCTCCAAGGGTAACCACACCAAGGAGGCAGCAGGTGTCTTGAGTTTTGCCACATGGATTGAGTGAAACCTATCATGACTGAGGTTGAGTGTGGATGAGAAGAGTCTTTCCAAGTCCCTCCCTCCATAAGGCTCAGGCTTGGAGATAGGGATGCCTACATGGAGTCTGCCCTATTTGTGGACACCAGGAAGGGCTCCAAAGGCCTGCCGATCCAGGTCCCTCCCTGTTCTATGGTAAAATGCTTTCTGATGGCACTTAGCAGTGTGAGTTATCTTACAGAAAACTTCCTAAAGACGTGCAAGTGTACATTGTTAGGGATCTACATCCAAACACGTGTTTCCCCACACTCACTGCCCCTGCCATCGATTGCCTTAGCTGTTGTTACTATATGCAGAGAGAGGTTAGCCCTCCTTCAGACCCATGCTTCATCAGAACCCCCAGAGGCTCCATTTCCTGTGAACTCTTCACAGTGTCTGCTTTTGTAATGACACAGATTACAGACTTAAGGGGAAACCTGGCAGTTGTCCCTTCTCCCGGAATCAGGAGGACTTTCTTTTTTATCTGTGGGGGCTCCTGAGAGTTTGTCCCTCAGTTTCCCCACAGTGTCTAACGAACATTGCCATGTCTCTCTGGAGTTTGCTTTTATCAGACGTCTGTTCAGCCAGACGTCCAGTTGATATGACTGACTTGATGAGATGCAGGTGACAGACTCTCCACGGGCCCTCGGGCTATTTCTAAGTCTGNGTGCTGTTTACTCCGTGTTATAATCCAGGTCCCTGACATCTGCACAGGACACACTATTGATTTGTTTCCCAGGTCTCCTGTCCTTCTGATAAACGTCTAGGAGAACCCAGAGGGAAACACAGGAGCCCTTTCTGCCCGCCCAAACCTTCAACATGGAATTGTTTATTAAGTCTATTTTACTACAGGATGAAAACCAAATACTGGAAAGTAGCAAAGAGGGTGGGAGAGACTTGTTCGGTCAGTAAAGAACTTGCCATGCAAGCACGAGGACCATGTCTGATCTCTAGTATAAAATGCATATAAAGTCCAGGCCCAGTGGTGCCTGCCGACAGTCGCAGTGTGGAGGGCAGACACACCAGTGGTGCCTGCCGACAGTCCCAGTGTGGAGGGCAGACACACAGATCCCTGGGGGAGGGTAGCTGAGGAAGATGCCTGGTGTTGACCTCTGCCCTCTACACACACAAGCACACACGTACACACACAGAGAAAAATAAAATAGGAGAGAGGGAGACAGAGAGGGAGGGAGAGAGCCCACTCACACAGTCTGCCATCCCACAACCCTCCCTGCGATACGGCATTTTCAATTTGCATATTTTCTTTCTTACATTAATTATGTTCTAATGAACAGAAGACAGTGCACAGTATGTGGTATGTGGTACAGTATGTGAGCTTTTAAAGCCATGCTAGGGAATCAGTTTTACAACTTTGGGGTTCAGTTATCTGTCTAGAGTATCCTGGACTGTCATCCTTCCAACTTATCACCTCAAATCTCAGGTTCAGATGAGCCACTTCTGAAAATCCCACCATCTCTTGGGGAATTAAAGCATCTCATGACAAAGCTTTAAATAAATAACACACACACACACACACACACACACACATACACCACACACAGATACACACACACACATACACACACTCACACACACATACATACATACATACACACACATACACACATACAGAGAGAGAGAGAGAGAGATTCTCAGCGATGGGCAGGGAAGGTGGTATTGGGTGTCATTTTCAAGAGTCTCCCACTTCCCACCCTGAACCCCACCTCGAGGCCCTAGTTCCTTCCCTGTGACCAGATAGAATATGAGCTGTGTAATCTATGCACAAATCTCTCTTCCTTTATGTTTCCTGTCCTGACACTACCANTGGTCACCCCACATTAGCATCAGAGCGATGGAAGACTCCAGAAACCCAAACCTCCCTGCAGTAAAAGCCTGAAAATTGCATTTTGATACAATTAGGAAGATAGCATTTTAAATACAATCCCATCAATTCAGCTAAATGCTCTTAAACTATAAGATCCACTCTCTGAAACAAAGGAATACGTCTCCCCAATCAATATAATTACGTTTTTAAATGAAGATTGTAGAGTGCTCTGTCCACGAGCCATGGTTACTTTGTTTCCAAATGCTTGATTAGGTCATTAATCCCCTTCCCTTCTCAGCCAAGTACTTCAGAAGGCTACTTTATATCAAGTTCACATTCACGAAACAATTAAGATAATTTAAGATAATAAATCTCCTGGAAGTGCAGCATTCGGACCTCGGAAAGCATGGCCTCAGACACCGGAGGACCTCACTGCAGAAGAGGACCTCCAGGATGGCCCTGGCCACCCATTACCAGGACTTAGGTCTGCTTCTGCATGGGATGTCTCAGTAGTGGCTAAGGGATACCTGAAGCAGATCTCACTTGTGCTTTGCCCCTTGAGATTTTTCTAGACTTTTCTGAGACTCAATAACATGTAAAAGAAGTTTGGGAGGTTAAAAAAGAAAATCTTTCCGAGATAAAAGACTGTCACAAAATGTACCTTTTGTGGCAATTGAAATGTCTTGCACCTGGGATGGTATTGATTCTGAAGACATCGGAGGCAGCCTTCCAGGAGGACACTTACAAAGGTCCCATCACATAAAAAATCATCGACCAAGATTTGTGGACTGCACTGTTCAAGTGTTATATCCTAATTAAAAAGCCAGTTAAATAAGGAAAAAAAATGAATACATCACTATCCTGAGAAAGGGACCAGAAAGGAACAAAGTCCTATAGCCCTCCCGGAAGGAGTGCAGACATTCTAAAGAGACACATGTGTCCCTCCCTTTGGCTGCCAGACCATTAAGACAACGGATCCTAAGAAAGTGGAATTGCCCAGGAATTTCATGCTGGAAGAAGGAAAAGGCTGAAGCCTGGTGCTGGCCAGAGAGGGATCTTGTCTTCTGGAAAGAGTCTACACAGTCTGACAGACCCCCTTCCAGGAGAGACTGGAGCCCAGGCAGTGTTGAGTCAGTGATGGGCAGAAAACACCTAGCCTGAAAGTGTGTAACTGTGCAGGCCTCTCGCCTTTTTCTATTTAAACCTAAATATCGTGTCAGGACTCCAAATATGGACTTAGGGGTCACTGGGACTCCTTAGTCAACTTCCCTAGTTGTGTTGAATAAACCCATTTTTTCCTGTTCCTTACTATGTGTTTAATTGGCCTATAGGGAATGGGTGGCTGACCTGGGTCACTTAGGGCTGTCAGGACCCAGATTCTGACTCTAGCTCCAGTAACAGGAAGACACCGAAAGGAGTCCCAGAGGCACAGACTAAGTGTGGTACTGTAGTCATATTGGGCTACAAATGGCAGTTGGGTTCAACAGTTAAGCATTCAAGGGGAGGCATTGGCCCTCACAGTGACTTCTTCCAAGGCTGGAGAGATGGCTCAGCTGCTCTTGTAGAGGACCCAAGACTTGATTCCCAGCATCCACATGGTGGCTCACCTCAGGGTTCCAGGGGATCTGATTCTCTCTGCTGGCCTTCACAGGTTCCTTTATGCACATGGTGCACATAATCTCAGGCAAACATACACATAAAATAAAATCAGTACGTATTTTTTAAAGTGTGTTCTTTCGAGCAATGGGTCCTATGCTTGTCCATGAAGCCACGAGGTCTTTCATTCTCCCTCTGTCCCCAAGAAGGGACTTGCTGCGGCTCTTGTCCCCCTCCTCCATTTCACTGCAGTCTAATGTAATTGCTCGTTGCTATGGTTGGAGGTTCCTGTAATTTGTACTCCTATTAAATGCAAATTAGCCCACTTATTGAGCCATCTCTTGCCTTTCAAGGGCCTGTGCTGCTCTGTCTTCCTGAGGCCTGGGAATTGGGTAGAAGCAGGCGATTCTGAACCATCCAGCCTCCAGCTTTTGAGAAGCAGGCTGATTTTGAGATTTGATTTGAGAATCCACCATGTGCTTTCCCCTAAGCAACCTTGGGGAAGGGCTGCTGACATTCCTCTTGGCCAGAGTTGTCTTCCCAGGAGGGCAAGTCTCTGGGTGTCTCCCAAATGGTCTATGATGGAGTTCTGGGGCCTCTGAATGTAGCAGCAGCTAGGGGTGACCAGCTTCATGTTTTGGGGTGCAGGATCCCTGGACTGAGATGCTCCTGGTCCCTTCAGTATCCAGAAGCACAGTAACTTGGCAGGTCCTGAACCTGGAGCCCTCTGGATTTGAACGCCCGGGAGGATTTGACTGACCTGTACATGCCTAAACAAAAGATAAGTAATGGGAGATGGCTCTAGCTAGCGCAGCCTGTAACCACAGGCCCTGCCAGTGCCTTCCCTCTCAGCCGACTGCTTCCTTCCATCCTGTAATGCCCAGAAAGACATATCCTGCTGGAGTTCCAGGACACCTGCACTCACAGCTCTGCCTGCACACCTGTAGTGTTGCCTACTTGTTGCAGATGTAGCTATTCCTGTGGGCAGACAGTTTGGTGACAGCAGAGGCCTGTCTAGCATCAAGTCCTCCAACACCTAAAACTGTTAGCACACATGCATTCACTCTATAAATATTCCAATGGATGAATAAATGGCTAAATGCACAAGTGGGTGAGTGCAAGAATGAGCAAGTGAACAATTGAGTAGATGAGTGTGTTAACCAACTCAAGTGTCTCCAGCCACACATTTGTGTTTACTGATTGAGGAGTAGGCTTCTACCGGTGCAAGAATTAGTGCGCAGTAGTACTTAGGAGCTTGCATGCGTTATAGGATTAGATAAGCCAATGCTTGACTTGGCAGTGTCCATGTTGAGTGATGTATGTTATGATAAAGGGCAACTAGTGCTAGGCACACTTTTAAGGATCTTGTACACATCTAACTCCTTACTGTAGCCTCCAACGGGAGACCTCTGTGCAAGGTCGTTTCGACTGTGCTGGTAGAGTTGCATGGGCCCCCGATACATGTCTAGACAAGCTTTGGCAGGGAGGCCCCAGCACATCCTCCCCGACTCTCCAGCAACTGGATTAAATGAGGGCCACACGTCTCAGAAATGAGGTCTCAGAAAAGTGGAAAGCTGTTCCACAGCTGCAGCCCGAGATCTGAGACCTGAGACTTGCACCCTGAGATGGTGAGTGTCGTCTCCCCTCCATGTGCTGAAGTCTGCATACCCATTGAGTATCCTGAAGCACATGGGGCTGCCTGCAACTCCAGCTTTTCCTGGAACTGCCTCACTTAATTCACTTTACAGTGGCCCTAATCAGTGCCGTCTCAGGGGGACAAAAATCAAATTACAATCCCTCTGCCTGGAGCCCAACAAGCCCAGCTTTTAGGGAGGGGAGGAGGCAGCAGACGGTCCCTCTCCTGGAGGGACTTAGGAAGCAGTCAGCACAACAGCCTCACCCCAGGGCTGGTGGTCAGGGCCTTGAGATCATGGCCGCAGCAAACCCCCAAAGCTGGCACCCCCACCAGGCATGTCTCACAGTAGAACATTCCGGAAAGACTTCACTAATTTTGCTTCCAATTATTCATGATTTTACACACACATCCACAGGCACCACAAATTACTGTAATTTGTCCTCTGTTTTCTTATAATGTTTTAGCTTGCATTTGGAGACACATCTGTTTTGCTCAGTTAGCTGTGATGACTTAAACTTTATGACGAGGGAGTGCCTCACAGCTTTCTAGTTGAAGTAATAGAGCCTTCTAGAATGTAATCAAACATCTACTCATTCTACTTTGGCTGTTTTATGTTGGTCTTTTACAGACTAGACACTCGGAGGCTTTGAGGAAAGCAGGCAGGCCTGGCACGAGGTCCCTGAGGGGCCCACCGGTATACCCCAGCCATAACGCCAGCCGGGTCTCCCTGGGACAGAATGAAGGCCAATTTTGAGGGACTCAGCCTGGGTTTCTACCCCAGGCCAACAGCTGGGGTGAGGTGTATGTGTATGTGTGTCCTACCCACCTCCATCTGTCAAGTCTTCAGCCCCCACCAACGAGGCTCTTCGTGCTCAGCTCCCTCAGGCTGGCACAAACCACACTGGCAGAAAATAAATGTCAAAGTGAGAAAGAAAGAATACGTCTGCCTTCTCTCACCAAAGCAGCTAATAGGAATTATAAAACAATCTAACGGTTTAATAATTAGATCCAGGACACATGCGGTCTTCATTATGACAGCAAATACTTTTTAGTAATAAGAGAGAAAACATGAAACTTAAAATAATTCTTGATAATTTAATTAAGGCCAAGCTTTTCTTTCAGAGCTGTCTTTTTGGGGGGCAGGGGGGAGATGAGAAGCCCAGATAACTCAGGAGCAGGTGCTGACATCTGCAAACACAGCTCCACGTTCTCCCCGGGAGCCAGGGGCACGCGCCTTCTGTTTGTTGTTCTTGTTTTGTTTCTAGGAGAAGAAATACAACGTGGTACTCAAAAGTGTTAATTTCACTAAAACCCAGCGGTGGCTGAGCAGGTCAGGACCCATAAACGTTTTCCATTATCGCACCACACGTGGACTTGTATTCTTTCGTCTCAGCTCTTTTGAGGTCATTGGACCGTCCATTAATTCTGAGGTTCCATGAAGCGAAATTAGTTTAATTTAGCTCCAATTTAAATTGGAAAACGTGCCCCACGGTAAGGGCAGAAGACGCTGTGAAAAGGCCAACTCTCCTGCTTTAGGAACACATCTGTTCTCTCTTTCCTGGCTCCTACCTCAAAGTCAGCCACTGCCCTGCCCTTCCCTCCCTCTCTCCATTTTTTCCTGCTCTCCCACTGCCTCACAGACCATTCTCCACCAGCAGGGGGTGCTCTTTCTAAAATGGATTCCGGGGTGCCCTCCAGCAATCCCAGTAGCTCAGCTTGGCCTTTGACCCCACAGGCCTCTGGGCCCTGACATGGGGGCCCTCCCACCCAAGTCTCACCTTCTCTATGCTCTCTCCTCTCTCTCTCTCTCTCTCTCTCTCTTTCTCAATTCTTGAGGTCTGCTGCTGCTCTGTCTCTCTGATGGGTTTTCCTCCAACTTCTGGATGTTTGTATCCATTGTCCCCCCTCCTCTGAGAGCCCAGTGCGACCCCCAGAGAGGCTTTTCCTAACTGCCCACCCAGAGCACCGCTAACAGTCCCATGGCATCCTGGGCTGTGTCAGCTGAAGACCCTCACCCCTGCTCTTTTTGTCCCTTCATGCTCTCTGCAGTTTTCGTGCTAACCTGTCCCTCTAGACTGGCCTTGCCTCCAGGGACAGGCACTGTAGNCCAGCATCGGTCAGAGGACCCTGTGGGCTAGTGGACAGAGCTCAGTGCATGTTCAGGAGAAGGGGTACAGTTGATAAGGTGAGGGTGCCGAGGAGGATTCACTGTACCCCTGGCTCCTACTGAGTGAAGCTTCAGAGTCAGCAGATGCAGCCAAACTCCCATCATGCCCCACCTCATCTTCTACCTTGGTCCCCATTTCACTCCCCACCTGGCCTCCCACCAGGTTGCTGCCTTTGGCCAAACCCAACAGGAAGCCGAGAAGCTGTAGAAAGGAACCAAATGGGGGCTGGGACAGAATAAGAATGGGTATCAGAGTCTTCAGAGAACCCACCTACAGTTCCAGTGCCCAGTCGAGGAGAACAGGAATCTTGGAAGGTTGGGGGCACCTAATTGTCATCCTCCCACTTGGGAGGTAGAGGCAGGAGGAGCCTTTGTTACACAGCAAGGTTGAGGCACACCTGGGCTGTTTGAGACCCCATCACAAACAAAACCGGTATCCTGGGTTGGGTGCTTCCGGTAGACTGGCCAAGGCCTCCAGCTTCGGTCCTGATATCCCTGAATCTTTATTACATCCCTACACAGAGGACACTGTGGTCACTCTGNACACCTCAGTGAGGACACTGTTGGAGAAATTGGGTGCCCTGGGCAGGTGTATACTAAGGAGTTGATTTTGCAAATGGGAGTCTGAGAGGCCTCTTGCAGATTAGAACCGGGAAACAGACACTTTGGGCTGGGAGAAGAGTCAGCTGCACAGGGCCAGATTGTCATGAATCAATAACACCACAGCTGCGGATTCTTGGGAGAGGCCTTCATCAGGGCCCAAATCGCAGTTTTTGCCCGCCAAGGGAAAGAGGCCCTTCCTGCCCCTCTGTAGCCAGTCGCTCACTGTCTCCCCTCTCTAGGCCTCCCAGAAGCTGGCAGCCAACATGGACACATCTGCCTAATCATACTTCACATCCAAGGTCATCTGACTTTCAGGAAATCTGAGGACAAAGGCTACCTCCTCCCCAAGCCCCAGTCTGCCACAGCCCCCCACCCACAGATGAGCAGGCAGAGACCCCTGAGGCATCTGACCTCTCAAGGTCACCAAGTTCGTTGCCACAGAGCCCTGCCAAGACCAGGGGTCATGGTGGCCAGGCACACCCTGCCAAGTCACAAAGACTGTACTGTGTATATTTTCCAGACGGAGTAGAAGAAATTCAGGTTTTTCCACCCTGACAAAGTGCCNTAGATTATTTGCAAGAAGTCTGGGAAATTCCACAAGTCTGTTTTCAAAGGACGCCCACTTGGCTACCCAGGATCTTGAAAATAATCCCTCATTCAGGTGCAGAAGGGGATATACATCCTGCTGACAAGTCCATATTCTATACTCATTTTCGGAGGCAGGAAAAGCTGGAGACAAACAANTGTACACCTCAAATTCACCATCCATCCACTGTTCCCAAGCTGTCAGGGTACCCCAAGGACAGAGTTTACTCTCCCCAAGTCACCTGCCCCCAAAAGTCACACCTGGCCTGGGTTGGCAGCCCCCNAGTGCCTGCATCTGGTTTTCATGATTTTAATCCCAGTTTCTTTTTGGCCTCCACAGCCCCCCCCTCCTCCTATAGTGTGTCTTGGCTCCTGAAAGTGGCCTCCAAGATCAAATCGAAATTCCAGTTCAGGGATGTAAATCGTCCGTGTGATGTTGAGACCCACGGCTGGTTATTTTTCCTGGAATTGGAGCAGGGATTCTTGACATGTTGGAAGGTTCTAGTTGCAGAGTTGGACTGAGTTCCTGGACTCCTCTGCTGGTCGCTTCTGTGTTGACACATAGGAAGCCGGGCCTTGATGGAAAGCTGGTGCCCGGATTAGATGAACTCGCCTGTGCCTAGAAATTTCTCAGAAAGATACAGGAGGGAATTCAAAAAAAACACAGTATCAGAAAACCTAAAACTGAAGTTCTTTCCTCAAATAATTTAGGCTAAAACGGGCAACAGCATACAAAATGTTCAAGAGAGAGCTTGGCTGGATCATTTCAAACACGTAATGAAAGTGTCAATCTGAGAGTCCCCGTGTGCACCACTCAGCCCATTCCTAGAACTTGTTTTGTTCTTGTATGAAATAATTTCTATGTAAAGCATTTTAAACCCACAACCGAGTTCTAAGATTAATGAAACAAATCCCCGGGTGCCCTCAGGTAAAACTGA
>LZPO01107909.1:259642-278381 GCA_001675575.1 Neotoma lepida
CAGCTTCTGAGGTTGTTTTTCACAGCGAGGAAAAGAAGACGCAAATGGGGCCTCTTACCTAGCCTGTGTGGGTGATGATCACAGTCCTCCTTTTGCTTAGATATGAGTAGGGTCTGTCTGTTTACCCCACCAGAGACAGCAAAAAGCCCCCCAGGAAAACAGAAAACCCATAATCTTTCTCTGTCACTCCAGCCCTGAGCCCCAGTTTTGAAATGAAGCACTCTAACCCTGTAAAATGGGTTTCATGGATGGAGAGTTCTAGGTTGGGGTTTGGGATCAGGCCATAGCAGCTGGCAGCTGGTGGTCTTTGCCACCAAGGCCATTTCTCTCTCCTTCCAGGCTGATATTAAACCATGACAGCAGCCCAGCTGTTGGGAAGGCTTCCTGAAGGATATTTAACAGACAATACTCATGTTAGTGAGGTTGAGGGCAAGTCAAACAGACTCTCAAGGTGGAAGCCCACCGTGACCTTGGCAGACCTGCATTTCAGCAACAGGCTGATGAACAGCCTGAATGACAGCCCCCTCCCTGAGTTCTGGGGTACCTTCTGTGCATCTTGAAGGTGACCCTTGACATGACAGCTACAGCATTCTGTAGGGAAAGGAGGAGGGAAGAAACTGGCTCCATCAGAATGTTTAGGAGTTGGTTTTGGGGGGTTGTTAGATGTTAAAAATACATGAAAATTCAAATATTGCTCTTTTATGCCCCAAGATTGTGAGGTTTGTTAGACAAAAAGCCTTTCCTGAGTTTGCTACAAAACTGCCTGGACATCAATGCCAAAGGGAGGTGTTGTCCCCTGACCCTGGCTTTTAAAGGTTTATTCAAATCACTTGCTTCAGAGAACCAAGAAAACCCAACCTCAGTCAGCCAGCTGCACATGAAGCCTTTCTATGAGGGTCTGAGTGGGCCATTCCAGGGCTACCTCGGACCCAGTAGAGAGGCAGTGGTTGCTAAGATGAGCACACTCCAGGCAGAACCCAGCAGCAATCTGGATCAGAGTTCAACCTGGACTGTCTCTCTTCAGATGTGTCCCTGAACACGTCATTTAACCTCTCTCTGGTCTGTGAAATGGGTTGATGACGTGCTCTCCTGGCTCAAAGACCTTTAGCCTCTGTCTGCTAAGGATGACAATCAAAAATATCTCTAGCTTTCCCCAGATAGCCTTCTCTACCTGAGAGTGGCATCTCGAGCATTGTGAGGGGTCAGAGCACTGGGAAGTGCTCTGGTGAGCCACACTAGCTTTTATAAAAATGCCCTTGGGGTTTGTGGGTGCTAGAGAGATGGTTCAGTTAGCAAAGTGCATGCCAGGACTTGAGTTGGATTCCTAGCACCGTAGCATAGCCAGACAAAGTGACATGTTCTTGTCATCCCAGTGCTGGGGAGTCAGGGCAGAAGGCTCTCTGTGAGCCAGCCTAGCCACTCGGTGAGTTTTAGGAGCAGCGAGAAGCCCTGTTTCAAAAGATAAGGTGGACAGACAGGCATGTTAGCACGTGCCTTTAATCCCAGCACTTGAGAGGCAGAAGCAGGCAGGTTGCTGTGAATTTGAGGCCAGCTTGGTCTACGCAGCAAGTTCGAGACCAGCCAGGGCTTCATAGTCAGGCAGTCTGTTTTTCTGTCTGTTTGGTGTCCATCCATTCCCCCCACCTCACACATGCACACACCAAAAACAAACAAACAAAAGCTAAAACAAACAAAACAAAAAGTCAGCGATGTTGAAGAAGACAGTGGATTCTACATGCATGTGTAATCAAACCCCACACAGACAAATAAAAAGAAAAAAAAAAAAAAGAAAAGACAGATGGACAGAAAGAAAAAGATGCCCTCAGGGTTGGGAGTTTGAAGAAGGCCCTGGCCTGAGGGCTTGGAGCCGTAGCTAACTGTCCTCAGCTCTACTCTGTGAGGCCCCTGACTCACACTTTCATGGCTCTGGAGTAAACCAGCCCAGCTGCTCTTAAGGCCCTTATCTGCTCTGTGCCCAACATACCTGAAGGTGGCAGATCACGGAAGAAGGCTTCTTTGTGCCCGGGTCCTCCACACACTTGAGGTTTCACATGACCTAACAGTGCTGTGAGTGTGGGCTGTGTGGCTTCCCCGTGCCCCCCCCCTCCGCTATCACCTCTGGAAAGACTTCTTTATGTGGCTTGATGCTGGAATCCATAGTAGACATGCTAGAATNTTCTTCTTAAGACCCAGATCCCACCCAGGGCATGGTGGCCGCTCCCATATCCTCTCGTTCTAGGTACCAGGCAATTTCCTTTTGGGGACAGCAATTAGCCAGGAGCAGAATCCTCCCCAAACTGAAACCATAGAGTTTTCCCACAGGCCTTTTCACAGGCAAGGCTGGGGATGGTGATCCTGGGAGGACCATGGCCAGGATGTAGAAATAGCCCCTGGAGACAGGAGAAGAGGGATGGATACCAGGGAGGCCTGTCCAGACCTCACTCTGCTTAGGAGGCCATGTCTCATGCTTGATAAACACCACCGTGGGTCAACACTTCCTCTGGCCCATTTCTGAGGGATAGCCATATTCACCCCCGTTTCATGACACTGTTGTTTGAAATGAAGGCCCAGATGGAGTCACTATCTGTGACACGTGTCTCCGCTGGGAAACCAAGAGGGTCTAGCCATGCTGAATCAGTTCCCAGCAGCGGGAGGCGGGAATGGGGAGGGTTAAGCCACAGCAGCTGCTCCAGCTTCCGTGCTGGGACCAGGGGGGCCTAGAGAGGGCCCTCGATCTAGGCAACCGTGGATATGAGCCTTATTTCTCCAACGAAGGGCAGTCAGCCATGGCAAGGCAGACACTCGGAGGTGTCAACTCTCCGTCAACATTTGGAAGAGGGTAAATGAAGCGGGTGGTGACAGCAGGGACAGCGGTGGGGCCCCCATGAGCGGGCCCCGCATGCTTATCTCAGCTAGCCCTCTACCGTCCCTGAGGCCCCCACATTGGGGGCTGCGAATAAACATGAGTCAGCTTCTTTAGGGGCAACTTTATTTGCTGAACCAACGTGAATCCTGGCAATTTTTTTTCTAGATTGCTCTTGACGGAGACTCAGGGTCTCTCAAACACTCACCATCTACATTTACTTTAAAAGCCAATCTCGCTCCCTTCTGCCCTGGCCCCCACCTCTGTCTCATTAATGGAACTTGAAGATAGATATCAGGGGTTTTCAGCTTGATTTGTATGACTATCTCAGAGGCCAATCTAAGGATGTACAAGGGTCCTCTTACTNTTTCCTAAGCATACCTTAGGAAGGCATTCATCCTTCTTGGATGCACCGTAGAACCTATTATCAACTAGAAATTTTATTTTCTTCTAAACATTTATTTTTGTTGATTTATTTATTGTATTTTTTATTATGAGGGTTAGAGGGCCTGCCACAGCGCACTTGTGGAAGTCAGAGGACAAGTCAGTCCGATGGTTCTCTACTCCCACNTGTATATAGCTTCCAGGGAATCAAATTCAGGCCACAAGCCTTGCATCCTTGGGTGGCAAGAGTCTTCACCCACTGAACCATCTTTCCAGCCTGAGAGCTTTCTTTCCTAATCCATTGGGTAATGGATTTGCTTTTTTCTCACAGCTGGCAGAGGTAACCTGGTTTTCTTGCTTCTCTCCAAGCTTGTCAGGTCTCATGGTTGTAGGTGATCTAAAAGGTTCTGCCTGCTGCTTTATAAGCTTCCTGTGCTAACGAGAATCTAGACACCATGCACCCAGAGGTCTCCCCACTTAGAAAAATCTCTTCTATACATACAGGTAAACTTGCACACACACCTGCATACACTAATGCACCCTCCGCAAGACATGCTTGGTTGGGTTGTTGTATGAACTTCCTGGCTCTCTTTTAAAGATGACTTAAAGCACCATGGTGCACAGAACACTGTGGTCTAAGTTGCAAACTTGTGCCAAGGAGTTGTGCTAAAAAATAGAGATGGCAGGTTGTTGGTTGGATCCATAGGTGGATACCAGTCTATTTTTCCTCTTCTGAATGGGGTCTACCTCTGTCTTTGTCATCTATCTTAGTTTGTGCCCTCCCCTTTGATGAAGTGATGAGTGTAGATCTCAAGGACATTGAGAGTCGGAGGACCTGCGCGGGTCGTCTTCCAGCCTGGAGTTAGGAAGCAACACTCGAAGACAGGAGCCCTGTACGCCTGATCTTGTTGTACTGAGTCACCCACTAATTGGTTGACAGTGAGAAATCATGACCTTTTGTTTTTGCTCTTATCGACAGCAAGCTGATGGATCTGGCTACATGGAAGGTAAGGCTTGGGGAGAATTCATACTGCCTGAGGAAGTGAGGTTGGAGGCATCCTTCCCATCCGGCAGTGCCTTCAGCCAGCGTCTGTCACCACAGACCCTTCACTCACCAGCTCTGAGCACCACTGTACCCTCAAATCAAAACCACTTTCATTCTTGCCACCTGAGTGCCACCCACACCTGATCCTAGCTTCCTAGGTGGCATCCTGAGCCTATGTGTTTATGATTAACAAGTCCTACGTAATTATAGCCAGCGGAACTTTCAGTCCCATTCTGGGAGGCATTATTAGACCCCCCCCAACCCTAGATTTGAAAAACAGGATTTTTTTTCCACCCAGGCACCATCTGTCAGAAACAAATAAATGTTGTGTATGAAGAAGTTCAATACACACTCATGAACTTCTAAATTAAAGAACATGAGAAATAAAACTCCATGCAGCGCATTCAATAAATAAATGCATATGTGTGCACCTGTCAAAAGTTAGACAGCAAGGGGGGGCAGAGTAGGTCACTGACAGGGCAAAGGAGAAGTAGAGAAAAAAAAGGATAAAAAGCAAGCCAAAGAGGAGAGAGAGAGAGGAGAGAGAGAGAGATAAAAAGCAAGGCAAAGGAGAAGTAGAGAAAGAAAAAAGATAAAAAGCAAGGCAAAGGAAAAGTGGGGAGAGAGGAAAAAAGAAGTATAAAAAAGCAAGCCAAAGAAAAACTGTCATGTTTCTGCTGTAACTAGTGAGGGTATCACAGACACAGAAGGTTCACTGAGGCCCCAAGTCAGAACTGTGGTTGTAGTCTCAGGATGGAGCATGGTACCCGGTATACAGTAGGCACTCCATCATTGCTGACAAAGTTCTGTTTCATTTTGTAGTTAAATGAACTCAGCTGTGACCCTTGACCTTGTCCATGTGATTGGGTTGAGAATCAACTAAGAGGTTTGTATAGCTCACCTCTTTGGGGGTGTCTGTGACGGTGCTTTCAGAGACAATTAGACTAGAAGGGGCCCCACGCCCAGCACGTTTACCAGAGTGTGTTCCTGTGCCCATAGGGACGCTGAGAACATGGCTTGTTCCCTTTGTCAGGTCTCTGCAAAGCAGAGAGTTGGAGCCAGCTTCCTCTGTGTGCTTTGCCTGTCAGTCGTCAGGATCAGGCTCTTGGTATGGGGCGGGGAGGGCAAATGTGTTAGACAAACGTGTTAGCNGTGTTCAGCTGGGAGCTGCACTTTCTCCCCTAAACGTCAGAACTTGAGATTTGGAACAAGCCTGTTTTCTTGGGGTCTCAAGAAAGCTGCCTAAAACCCGAGAAACAGGGCCTGGTTGACTGCAAAAGGAAAGGCTGGTCGAAGTTTCTGGAAAGGTCTATTACAGTCTTGGGAAGAAGCGTTTCCCGAGGGAGAACTGCAGGGAACTTGGCTCCCAGAAGACCCCCTGGCGGTCCTTTGGACCAGGGGACAGTTATCTCAGGGATCAGCTTGCCTGGAGCAGACTGCCGGGCTGCTGTTACGCCGGCAGCCACGTGGATGCGCTGTTGTGCAGCGAGTGAGCCAGGCGAGTGGGGGTGGAGGCTACCGCTGGGACTTCAGACCCTCTCACTGCATGACTCAGTCCAGGTCTGGGGCAAAGTCGTGACTAACTGCATCGCCCCCGCGAGAAGCCGGATATTGATGAGATCAGGGAGGGAGGAGAGAGTCTGTGAGGATCCTACCTGACTCAAGCTGAGACGCCCCCCTTCCCAGCTTGTCAGTCCTGATGACAGCCTAGTGTTCTTCGTGGGGGGGCTACTGAGGTGATTGAGTTAGGCACACTGAGATGGAGGGAGGTGGGATGTGAGAGTCCCCGGTTCCTTTGCGCAGTGGCATCTAGCAGGGAGGGACCCTTGGGGACCACGTCCCAGAAGAGGAAGACAGGGGTCTCCTTAGCACAGACCAGTGCTGCTAGTGGGGTATGTAGTCAGGGTTCCAGGGAGATATGCTTCAGTCCCCTCTTCCTGTTACGAAGGTCATTGTGTGCCCAGGATGCTGTAGCACAGGCTTTGGGCCTGGACAATGACGCAGTATATTTTTCAGCTGAGGAAAAAAGAGAAAAAAAAAAAGAGAGAGATGTATGTGAAAGACAGACACACAAACACAGACCACAAGTGTGTGTGTTGGGGGTGTGGGGGGTGCTAGAAAACCTATGTACCTCTGTAAGGAAACCACGAAGAGACCCCAGCCCCCTTTTCTTCCTTCTGAAGGCTCAGAACTGGGATTTGCAAGGCTTCTAGTTCCAGCTAAGGGTTAAAGAAGGGGGCCCCTGAGTCTGCCAGTGGCAGAGGGCAATAAACCATGATTTTCCCACCCGAGGGAGAGAGTGACAGGGAGAGAGAGAGAGATTAATTTTCTTCAAGGACAAGCACACACTTTTGCACGTTTTCTTGTGTGCAGGGAGACAAACCAATACATTTCATGTATCCTTCTGCAGACGTATAATGTTGTAGCTAGGGATTGAATGTGGACGTGTGTTTTTCCAACTTGGTCTGTGTTTCTTGGCTGTGGTAGAGGAAATGTTCCCAAGAGGACATTTTCTGCCTAGACACACACACACACACACACACACACACACACACACACACACACACACACACACACACACACACACACACACCGGAAGTGTGCAATTAATGAGAGGGCAGAGAGGGGGCAGCCATGGGGGTCGGTAGAGACCCGAGTGCCGTGTGTGTGTGTGTGTGTGTGTGTGTGTGTGTGTGTGTGTGCCGAGAGACAGAGACGGTGAAAGATTTTTTTCCCCCCATTTAGAAAACAGCACTTCTTTGGTTTCTTGTTTTGTTTTCTTCAGCTCAGGGGGAGACAGACGCATAGTGGCATGTTTGGTTAGAAGCACACACACATGAGCACACATTTCACACACGTGTGTCACAGTTCACATGTGTTATTTGGGGGAAGGAGAATTACTTTATCCCAGTGATGAAAGCTTTAGAGGGAGATTTTTCCCGAGGAAGGTAAAAACAAAACAAACCAACAAACCCGTGTTCTGCCTGGGATGACAAATGTGTTTCCGTGATCTGGGAATTACAAAGTGCCGGCTTGGGTCTATTCAGGGAGGACACAGACTCACTGCCTAGGTGCACACACGTGTGCAAGCACAAGTGAGACCGTATGTAGTACATCTGCACAGGCTCTCTGTGTGTGTTCCTCTACGGACAAGCAGGAAGAGGGGGTCTGACACACGGAGGTGCCCCCTCCCTGGTGCACACACCATACGCACTCCTCAAGTATAGAAGGTGGGGGAAGGCAGCCCCCCCCATGGGGGGAATGATGTGTTCTGCGTGTGATTTTTAAAAAGTGATTTTCTGAGTGAAAATGGAAATTTTTGTTTTGGGGCCTGAGATAAACATCTTTTAAATCTCTGCCGGCTGTGACGCAGCATCTGTTTGTTCTCCAGGGGGCACAATCAGAGAAGAGTCACACTTCCGCTGTGCTTGTGCATGTGTACCCACATGAGTGTGCTTGCACACATGTGTGTTGGGTATTTTTCCTTCCTTGAAAAATAACATATTTTCTATATTCAGGGAGTCATCGTAACACAGACTTTTTTTTTTCTCTCTCTCTGTGTGTGTGTGTGTGTGTGTGTGAGAGAGAGAGAGAGAGATGGAGGGGGAGATATTTCTGCCTTGTCGGCCAAGCTTAGAAAGAGGCTTTTATGAAAGACAAAGGGAATACTTTCTGCCTGGAGACACACATTTTCCTGTGATCCAAGAACCCGGTACCATGTTGTTTTTTTGTTTTTCCCCCCAGTGGCCTGTCTTGAGAGAAGCTTCACGTCCTTGAGTGTGTGTGAGAGACAGAGATGGAGACACGGAAAGACAGAGAGATAGTGAAGTTTTTCTGCCTAGAAAACGGCAATGTTTGGTTTGCAAAAAAGACAGACCACCAAGGAATAACCCCCCACCACGCACAGTTGCCAGGTGAGGGAAGGGAGTGAGGCAGGGGGCTGCCTCTCACATGCCCTGCACTGTGTGAGGGCAGCTTGCTTCTCTCAGTGATGAAGGGCTCCAGCTGAAGCCGTTAGGGGGGAGAGGTCATTTCTGCAAACATGCCTAGAGATTCTTAGGTGCCGAGAATTAGAAAGGCAGTTGATTCTCAAATAGCCACACTTAAATGGGCAGGGGGACATTTCTCCCAGCGTGTGTGTGAATGTACGTGACACGCATACGTGTGAGCACAAAAAGGAGAGAAGACTGATAACACATGCACACTGCCTTTGCCGTGAGCCCGGTATGCTGTGGGCCTCTATGTGTTCAAAGGTGCTTTATTCTGCCTGGTGACGGAGGCTTCAGACATCTTTAGCCCATGGGGCCATTTTCTGCCTGAATAGACCCAGGAACTACAGAGACAGATGTGGGGTTTTAGGTGTGCAACGTTACAGAGAGAGGGGAGAGGAGCTTGTGAGTGGGGATGGTTTTCAACCTGGAGAAGTACACATTTTGTGCTTGTGAGGGGAGATAGACAAATGGATATTTTTTCGGCTTGTGTTCATGAGTAGCTCATGCAGCTGTGTGTGTGTGTGTGTGCACACACACACACGCACACACACACACACACACACTCCTATGAGGAGGGCGGGAGAGATGAGTGGCCTTTTTTCCTGGTGTGGGGAGGCGTTGAGAGGATCAGAGCAGACATCCCTGAGAGACAGGTTGTTTTTCAGTTGCAAACACAAAATTTTCCATGAGCTGAGATGCGGCGTTTCAAGCGGTGAAGCCAAGCTGAGAGACATGTGCACGCTCACGTGTGCGCCTGCTCATCTGGCATCTAACCTGTGTTCTCTCAAGTGAACTGTCATCCTGAACACACACGTGCACACAGCAATTTTCTGTGACAGAGGAAAAGCACTTCCAGGCCTTGATGAGGGGTTCACAGGGGGCTGGGGCAATGGGGGGGGTATTCCTGCCCCTATGCCATGCACATGTGTGTGTATGTGCACATGTGTGTGTGTGCACATGTGTGTGTGTGCATGTGTGATGGAAGGATGCTATTCTTTTATTTTTTTCATCTTGACTGCAAAATGATGGGATGTTAGAGAGACAGACTCAAGCACACATGTTTTTCTCTGCACACTCAAAACACACAGCTCCCAAGTGTGAAGGAGAGTAACCTATCTCCTCATCCCAGACACAGGAAGGAGCTGAGACTCCAGTCTGTACCTGTGTGGAGAGGAAGCCTTGCCCTGAGTGTTCCTGCTGACCTCTGTTTTTGAGACCAACTCCTCTGAGGACTGAAGTACACATAATCTTCCTGTGCTCAGGAGACACAAACAGCCCAGCACAACTGTGTGAGGTGGTGATGGGTCACACTCCAAGGAAGGAGGATGGAGATCAAAGCCAGGCCCACCTCTGAGAGGACCCAGGTCAAGAACTGACTTCAGAGGTCTATCCTGTAGAGACAGGATCCAGGCTTGCCCCCTGGCAACAAAGCCTGAGATGGTGTATGTAAAAAGGAGAGACAGAGGTACAGAGAAACACAGAGATAGAGAGACAGAGATAGAGATAGAGAGATAGAGAGACACAGAGATAGAGATAAAGACAGAGATAGAGAGACACAGAGATAGAGAGACAGAGAGACAGGGATAGAGAGATAGAGAGACATAGAGATAGAGATAAAGACAGAGATAGACACAGAGATAGAGAGATAAAGACACAGAGAGGCAGAGACAGGAAAAAGTGTCAGAGAGCAGCAGAAACAGAAATGGAGACAAAGACAGAAAGAGACAGAGAAACAGAGACAGAGAGACACAGAGATGGAGACAGAGATAGAAAAAGAGACAGACAGAAGGGCAGAGAGGTTTTCTACCTCCACAGTTAGACCCAGATGTGTGGGCATACACAAACTTCTTTCTACTCCAGGGTGCTGAGTCTTAAACCTGCTGTGAGGGTATCATTGTGTCAGCAGTGCACACCGGAGTGAGAGCCTTTGCACAGAGCCACAGAGAGCTCTAGAGACTTTCCTCAGAGGAGAAAGGCTGGGAGTTCTGCCTGGAATAACACCTGCTGCAGGGTGCTGAGCAGAGCTGGTCTTTCAGGCTGTGTGGACAAGGAGAGAGGGCAGACATGCTTGCCAGTGCAGACAGGAGTGTTTTCCTGTGGATATGGAGACCGAGTGGTTTCCTTTATCACGTGGAGAGGCACAGAACAGGAAGAGATGTGTCTGCACACATGTGTGCCCCCCTCCCCTCTTCTTACACAGACAGATTTATGTGTGTTTTCCTCTCTGGTACAGATTTTCTCAAAGGAGCTAGTATTTCTGCCCAGTGACGAGGTATTCAAGAGATTNTCAGGGAAGGATTTTTCACGCACACACACAAAATAAAAGGATTTCCTGACAGAGAAGGAAAGAGATATACAGACTCAGAGAGACAGAGAAATGCAAGGAGACAGAAAAAAAGACAAAGATAGAGACAGAGGGATGGGGGAGACAGAGACGGAAACAGAGACACCATTGCAGAGAGATGAGAGAGACAGAGACAGAGACAGAGACAGAGCGCAACACATGGGTAAGAATGAGGGATGATGTCTGGTAAGAAGACGGGCTTTTTCTGCTGGGGAGTGGGGTGGGTGGGGCGACCTGCCGGGACACTGTAGAGTCAGCCTGTCTTTCCCAACTGCGTGCCCACAGTCCAGCCGTTTTCCTCCTTATACAGAAGGGAAACCAGAAATCTCAGTATGTTGTGTGTTTCACACAGTAGGTACTTCTGTAAGCCAGTGGAGCCATTCCTGAGATGCCTCAGATGGACAGTGACCTCTCCTGGGAAAAGGTGCTGCCCCTGCGGCTGCAGACTAGGCTGGGGCTGATGATCATAGGGGCAGTGGGAGTAGGGACTTGTTGGTGGGCTTCACAGTTCTCGTTCCAACCTTGGCTGATAGGTGAGGCATGCTCTACAGAGCCAGGGAAGCGCCTGTAGGCAGCTAGTACCAAACACACAGGGAGTCTAAGTGTCTCCTGGTGAGGCAGAAATACAAGCAGCTGCTGTGACGGGTGAGATGGTTCAGCAGGTAGAGTCGATTGCTACACAAACCTGGGTTCGATTCCTGCAACCCACAGAAAGGTGGAAGGAGAGAATCAGCTGTGCAGAGTTGTCCTCTGACCTCCACAAACGCACCATGGTACACACACACCCCCCACACAAATAATAATAAATAAATGATTTTTAAGTGTTCTTAAGGACAGTTGCTTTTCTGGGTCTGATGGTGGGGCATGGTTGCAGCAAGGGTTGGCTGCAGTGCAGAGTATCAACCAACTGGTGATTGGGTCTTGGTGAGCACACTCAGCTCTTTCTTCATTTACACAGTCCAGGGTCCCAGCGAGGGAATGGTGCCACCCACAGTGGGCAGGTCTTCCCTAATCAATTAACTCAATCAAGATAATCCTCTACATTCCAAAGTCCAAAGCCCCACATTCCAGGTGGTTCCAGATTCTCTCAACGTGACAATTAACTGTCCCAAATCATGGTAATCCTTGTCCCTCTGTGTCAGATGTAGGGGTGGGCATGTCATCTTCTCCCTAATGTGAAAATGAAGAAGAAAACTTGCAGCTGCTTCAAGAAGAGATCATCTCTCCACACAAAAGTAACTTCATGAAGAGAAAGCTTGTGTAAGGATGTGACCTTTGGAGCTGTGGCAGCCCTCTTGTGACTACGAGGACAGCGATACAAAAAGATGGGAAGAGTGTGAGTCTGAGTCACTTCCCAACTCTGCCTGTATGTGACTCACCAGCCCTGCTGTTGGAGTCACTCAGAGCTCGTTAGTTCATAAACTCTTAGTGGATGCATCAGTCACATACTGTCATGACCTCCCTTGGATACTGCAGGTGGGTGGGTGTTTTGAACCAAGCAACAAGCTGGTGACGGAGTTACCTTCCGGGTACAGTTTCTGATACATGTTGTCATCTTACCTCTCTTCTTCAAAATCTAAGTGCTAGAAAAAGCTGCAGATGAAGTCCATCCCCGATGGGTGTGGAGTCACAGGACTGGGTAGTCGCTCCATGCAATGGTGGTGCTCATGACTCTGATGGATTCTTTGGTGGCTAAGGTGACTTTCTTCACAGCAACTGGGTCTGTTGAGCTTTAGGCCATTTCATAGCAGTAGACAAGGACTCCAAGGAGATCAGTGAGATAGCCACAGGCATACATACANGTGCTATGGCAAAGGTTACTGGTCAAGTGTGGTGATATTTTATTTGTCTTCCCTAATAAAATTTATCTGAGGGTCAGAGGAAAAACGGGGCTGCCACTAATAGAAAAACAATAGCCATGCAAGTTAGCACACGCCCTTAATCCATTTGGTTCTCTGTGACTCCAAGGTCACATGGGGAACTAGCAGTAGGAGGTGGTGGCACACGCCTTTAATCCCAGCATCAACCTTAGAGTTCTGAAGATCCATGCAGACAAGACAGGAAGTGATGTAGCTTGGGAAGATGGGAAATTTGTTAACAGATAGACAGGTATAAAAGCCAGGTTAGACCGGAAGGCAGTCTCTTTGCTCCACTTCGCTCCTGGGAAGTTGAGGCAGCGTTGGTGAGTGGTGGCTTGCTCCTAATTCCTCTGATCTCTGTCAGATTTTCACCCTTATTTCTTGTTCCGCGTGTTTATTAATAAGACTGGTTAGAAGTTCTTCTTACAGTCAAGCTCAGGTTTAAAACTGTCTTATTCACAGCCCAGTGTCAACACGGCTGCTTGGGGCATCCTTTAAAAAACTGCATGTCTCTTTCTTCCATCAGCAAGTGCTTGCTGGGACTGGGAAGGGGTCAGCAGCCATTGGCAGATACCAGAGTTACTGTAGTGGGTGCAGGGCGAGATGGGTTGTAGAACCTCAGAAAAGGGACCTGCAGCCAGAATGGCCTGGAAACAAAGGGATTATCTCAGTCACCATGTTGGCTGTCTGCACAGTGCTGGTCTCACATAGGACCACACACACACACACACACACACACACACACACACACACACGCACTTCCCATTTCACCCTGTTTACAGTCTTGGGTAGATGGGAGACTGTGATCCACCCTGGGGCCCCAATTGCCTACAGGATGCACATTAAAGTTAAGTACTGTCTGTTCCTGGCTGAAGCCTGTGCCCTAAACCCCTTGCTGAGCCCTGTCCTGTCCAATAGGACCTGTCACCAAGTGAGTCACATTCTAAGGCTTTGTCATTATCCCCTTGTACAAAGGACAAAGGTGAGTCCCAGAGAATTCAAGTCACCCACTTGAGGCCACTCTATTCATAAAAGTTGGAATCCAGGTTTGTCTGTGACTGTAGAGTTGAATAAGGAAGGTAGGGAGAAAGAGAGGGAGGGAGGAAAAGAGAGAGAGAGGAAACAGGAAGTTTAATTAAGTTTGAATTTTATATGAACAATGAATTTTTAAAAGTATACCCTATACAATACTTTGCTGAAAAATTATTGCTGTCGTCTAGAAATTATAATTTAACATTTATCCATTGCCACTATGTACTCCGGCCTCCACCCACAGGGACACGTGATAAAATACAGACGTCAGCTGGGTTCATTCCCTTGATTCATGGTCCCATTTCTTTAAAAGGCCTTTCATTTCTCTCTGCCTGTATCTTTCTTCTGTTCCATTCTCCCTCCTTCATTCTCCACACGGGGAAGGGGATCAACTCTCTTCTCACCTACCAGGGGAATCCTTGTGGGCCTAGGCACAGGCAAGGCGGCTGTTCTTCAGAGGATGCTGTCCTGATTTTTTCCCTAGTTCTTGGCTGACAATGTCACTTGTTAGTCTCTTAGCGACTTATAAATAGTCATTATGCTTCCAAGAATGTTGACATAGGAGCACAGATAGGTGGGTGGTGGTGGTGTGTTGGTGAGATGTATGTATGTGTGGAAGGATGGATGAAGGGATGGATGGATGGATGCATGGATGGATGCATGGATTGGTAAGGGGTGGATGAGTGGTTGGATGGAGAAGTGGATATATGAATTGATATATAATGGATGGGTGCATAAGTGATGAACTGAAGAAAGGATGGATAGATGGGTAGATGAATGGATGGATGTTTGGATGAGTATATGAACATATAGAGTTCATGTATGCATGGGTAGATGGATGGGTGATAGATGGGCAGATGGGTGGTGTATGTATATGTATGTAGAGATAGATAGATAGACAGACAGACAGACAGACAGACAGACAGACAGATAGATAGATAGATGATAGATAGATGATAGATATAGATGATAGATAGATAAATAGGTAGATAGATAGATAGATAGATAGATAGATAGATAGATAGATAGATAGATAATGGTGAATGGTTGGGTAGATAGATGAATGGGCAATGGATGGATGAATGTGTGGGTGAGTGGATAACAAATGGACAGGCAGCTGTGTGGAAGATTGATGACTGGGTGGATAAATGATTACATGTATGGATGAATAAACATTGGCATGCAAAGAGGGGACATAAAAAGTTGACCTCACAAGTCAATGGATGAAGCATGGATGTCCCAGCNCTTCTGGGGTGTCCACAGGGTAGAGCCATGGCTCCCCACTCTCTCTTTCTGGCCAGGCTATGGGTCTAGTGGCTTATAATTCCCTCCCTTGTGTTCCTGCATCATTTACTCTTTAGGAGGGTTTGGAGTGGCCCTCAGCCTGAGTGTGTTCCCAGGAGATCTGGCTCTCCAGACCCCCTGACTGCCCTTTGCAGGCTCTGCAGAGACTGGGCAGCTGAGTCTCTAGGTTTCAAGGAGCTTCAGCAAGGCAGACACACATGAACAGACTTTATCACATTGTCAAGAACTTAAAATTTCAGTAATTTGCATGACTTCACTTTAATTGCTGTAATAAATAATTTTTGGTTAATTAGGATGCATAAACTTATATGTCATTTATTAACAAAAATAATTCGCAAGAGAAATTGATATGTTTTTCCATTGGGCTTTCTCAGCCAGTCTTGCAAACCCTGATAAGTAAACAGTCACCCAAGCAGTGGCAAGAGGACCCTTGCACTTGACTGTTAAGTCTTTTCAGACCTACTGTGTGTGGTTGTGTGCTGGCTTGGGGAACCATTGACAAAAGAAAGCAAGAAAACAGTAAGAGCAAAAAGCATACAAAGAGCTCTCTGGCAGGGCTGGAGTCATCTTATCAATTTTTTACTGTGCCTTTGGGCAAGTGACTTAAATGGCTCTGTGCCTTACTTCCTCATCTGCAGAATGTATCAGAGGGTGTCATGATTTGCGCATAGCTCATTGTGGAGGTGGCTCAGCATGCATTTCCTTTTCTCTGGTAGCTGCATTCCGATGCTCATTCGAGAATTAATTCTCTTATTTGGTCCCTAAGCTTTGACTAGGACAGGGGTAGGGCTTGCAGTCTAACCCTGGATCAGATCAGTTTGCAGGGTCTTGACCACATGGTCAAGAGATGGGCATGTGACCAGATTGCTTGATCAGAGCTAATTCTGAGTCTGTTCTCCGCCCCCCCCCCTCGCCGCTCCTTCCAGAGTCCTGTGCTGACACTGGGGCAGCTAGGTCCAGTCATCCCCAAAGGAAATCTACCCCTTGGAAGTTTAGATCCATGATCTAGTAGGTCCAATCATCCCTAAAGGAAGTCTACCCCTTGGAATTTTAGATCCGTGTTCTAGTAGCATCCAGGTGGATGTAAGTCAGCTTGAGTTTTTCTTTCTGTGGGGCNCACTCATCAAGACTTCATTATCAACTCTTGGAACCATGTCAGATTTGGGGGACTTGATAGCTAATTAACATTTAAAAAGCAAAAAGAAACTGTAGGGGCCTGGACATGGCTCAGTGGTTAAAAGTACTTACTGTTTTTGCAGAGGACCCAAGTTAGGTTCCTAGAACTTACATTGGACAGCTCAGAACTGCCTATAAGTCCAGCTCAAAGGAATTTGATATCCCTTTCTGGACTCCGGGGACACCTGCACTCACATGTATACCCCTATATACATATAATTTAAAAATAGTAAAAGCAAACAAACAAAAAACCCACCTGCTATGACCTGCCTACTGTGATTATTCCATGTAGGGCAAGAAGTGGTCCCACAATTTGGAGTGATGAGATACGTATGGGTTTAATAACACTTCATGGTGTAATAACATCAAATATGGAGCCAAAGTCGTGAGAGTTGGGCAAGTTTTAAGATCTGCATACAGAAGGAGAACTTAGATAGGTTAAGTGGAAAGGGAAGTATACTGTGGCCGGTGAGTGTTGGTGACACTGAATGCACCACCTGCCTTTTCCTTTAACTTTCCCCAGGACATGGTCCACAAGAACATACCATGGCCAGCCAGCTAACTGGATGACTCCAACCATGGCAATGACCTGCCAGTGTCCACTGTGCTGAAGGACTTAGCATACAACTTTCCAGAAAGTTCACTGGAATGCAATTTACTTCTCTTCTCCCCATGGTCATGGTGCTCCCTGGTGATAACATCACAGAAACAAAGTCCTCAGGGTGTCCCCCTCTTTCTGATCTGATGTGCCAAACCCCAGCTTCATGAGTCTCCTTCCACTGACACTTGCCACTGTCCTTCTCAGAGAGGACAGTTCAATTGTTCTGACTCTACCAATGTCCTTTGTGTGTAATGTGTGGCCTTCTGGTGGCCACTGAGGTCTACACTCTTCCCCAATCTGGTCCTCCTTTAATAACTCAGCCAAGCAGCCTTTCCCTGTGCTCTGTTCTTTGAAAGGATGTGCTGTGGGTGCCACATGGACATTCTCTGTCAACCCAGTGCCTCTTATGATGAAAAGAAAAGGGCTGGTGACCACATGTCTACTGAATTAGCAACTCCATGCCATCTATCCCCTCTCCCTGGGCTTCCCTCCCTCCTATCCCTCGGCAGTGTGGCTGCCTCCTTCAGATTGGATGTGACCATGGCTATCTTGAAGCAGAGTGACTATGACAAACCATAGGAGGCCCTCACAAGATCCTTATGGAGAGAGAGGAAGGCTCATAGACGCTCAGGAGGTCTTCAGAGGCCCTCACAAGATCCTGTCTCTCTCCAAGGATATGTAAGAGGTGGATAACCAACAGGGAGGGACGTCTGAATGCAGNTGCCTATGAGGTGCTTATGTTCATGTAAGTAACCTCAATGGACTCATTGGGCTCACCAGGTTAAACTTGGACAAAGCCCTTCTTNTGGACTTTCTTTGAGTAAATAGATGTTTCTTCCATTTATTTATTTATTTAGAGACAAGTGTTTACTATGTAACTCCAGCTGGCCTAGACCTTGCTACAGAGACCAGGATGACCTCAAACTCACAGAGATCCACTAGCTTCTGCCTCCTGAGTGCAAGGGTTATAAATATANACCAGTGTGCCTAGAAAATAGATGTTTCTTAATATTTCCCCAAGAAAAGTTACACCACACCATCCCTAACAACTGATGCCAGCGAAGAAAACTGGTCGCTGGTGGAAGGAGACGCCCCTTGAGTTGGGGAGGGAGTGGGAGGGGTGGACATGGCTTCCTAAGCTACCTGGAGGCATCCCTAGGAACACCAGAAAGGTCCTTGGGGACAATGTCATGCTGAAGGATCTCTCAACAAANCCTGTGCTCATGAGCTGTTATGGCGGCTCCAGGGCTTCGAGAACAGCCTCATCCCTTGGCACCGTACAACTGCAGCAACTAAGTCTCCAGAGAGGGATTAAGGAGCCCAGAACTGGCTATTTCTGGGGACACTGCCATAGTGCAGGTCTGCAGCTAACCAGGCCAGTATGTGCAGTGTTCACCCTAGGAGGCTCCTTCCCAGGACCCCCTAAGTTCAGTTTGGTCTGGACTCTGAAATCAATGCTTTTTACACATCCACCCAAAAGGGATGAATATGGTGGGGCCTCAGGTTGTTTCCCTCTCTACNTAATCTAATCCTTACTCCTTTTGGAGTACCTGGGGGCTTGGTTTACCTTTTTCCCTGTGGTTAGTGAAATAGGAAATGTGTGTGCATGGGTAGTGGTTTGGTCAACATCTCATGGGGATGTAGGAAGTGCCAGGAGCAAGAATAATGAGCAGATTTGAAGTCTTAGCCTCAGTGGAGAACCCATCTGTGGAGGGTTTCCAGATGAAGGGCTGGAGCCAGTCCTAATGAATAGATCTTTAAAGTCAGTGCGAAGGGCATCCTACATTGTAGGGACTGCCAGAGGAAGAGGCTTGGAGGCTGAACAAGGGGCAGGGCAGGGTGGCCCTGGGAGCTAGAGGGAGCATTCAACACAGATCTTATCAGAGGGACTCAAACTTGTTGAAAAGGGTTCCATATTTCTGGCCTAGGAAGATCCTACCCTCTGAGGAGCAGTGGTTGCCCCATACCACCGTGGTCAGAGGCTGAATGGCAGAGAGCCCCTCTTTCCCAAAGCCCAGAGGACCTGTGCAGACAGACAGATGTATGAAGGTGCACACACACACACACACACATGCACACGCACACACACACACACAGACACACACACATACACACACATACACACAGACACACACATA
>LZPO01107909.1:289049-306352 GCA_001675575.1 Neotoma lepida
CACACACACACACACCACCCAATGGAAAGCAGTCTGTTCAGGAATGTACGGTGATCTTGTGGGTAGAGGTGGGTGGAGGACTGTGTGGATGCAGCCTCTTGGCCTTTGGCTTTCTGCAGCTGAGGACACTGGAGAGAGGCCTGGACCATTCCCTTCATATTGCCACACTTGGATGCCCAAGTCTTCACAGAGCAGAAGCAGTGCCAGCTCCTCCTCCTCAGCCAATAGGGAGTTGGGAGAGGGTAGGATCCCGTAGGAACTCATTTGCTGTCGACTTCAGAATCTGGAGCTCTGGTTCACAGACACTCCACCTTTTACATCTCAACTATCATCCTGAACTGAGAGCTAGCTGTTGGGTCCTCAGCCCTCCTGGTCACACCCAAGGCATCCTCCTGCTAACAGCTTCCTTTGGACACCTGGGACATGCTCATCTCAAGGCCTTTCAGTCATTTCTTCTCTAGCAGCATATTTTCAAAAGTGCTGTTTGTCTATTTATTTATTTATTTATTTATTTATTTATTTATTTATTTATTTATTATTTCTACCTTGGCTATACAGTACTTCTTCCTTAACTCACAGCAACTGCCTACAAGAGTGTTCTTTACAGCCGGCTAGGGGATGGGAAAAGGACCAAAGCTGTCTCATGAACGTATTGCTTGGACATAAAGTGGACACCAGTGCACCTGCAGCACCAGGCAGAGAGACTTTGAAATAGAGTGGTGAACAAAAAGTATCTCCAGACAGCCCTGGATGGTGTGCCTGGTCGTTTATTTCTGTATGGGAGAAAAATGTCTCCAAGTAAGAATATGTATGGACTTCTGGGCAGAGGCGAACGGCGCTGACAGGTAAACACAGACGTGGACATTTAGAACTAGAACTTCAGCAAAGGAGGTAGGCAGTGCCCATATGAATATAGATTTTTACCAGTTCTNTCTGTCACCTAGTGTGTCTCAAGATGCTGCCAATGCAATAGAGGGAAGGAATGGCATTCTCAAGGGACCAGTTTACAGATCATGCCCTGATACGCTAGAGCACCACCTTTCCTCAGACAGTGAAACCTCTGACTGTCACCTGATGCTNTGGCCTCACCTGTGACATGTCTGTGTACAGAANACAGGGGTGGGGCTACCAGTGGCTCACTCTAGTCATCATTGTTCCTAGTGAGCCACTTGGGTGGGACTGTGCATCCTGTGTTGGGGCTCTGTGGATCAGAGGTTATACTAATGACCCCATTAAACTGTTAACTTCACTTGTTTGGAGACTAGAGGGCAACAAGCTTAACCATGGCTTCAATAACTTGGAAAACGGAGGTGTTACTCAAGGGAGGCANAATTTGGAAAGGGTAACAGAGGAGAAAGGTGACAGCTATGAGTCAAGGCGGTGGCAAGAATTGATGATTGCCCTATAGTCCTGGAGGGACTATGTACTTGTATCAGAGTGGTGCAGGGACCAGCCTTGGGAACAAAAGCACAGCCCCCCCACCCCGAGGCTGACAGGGTTAACATCCCAGGGCTTATGGTTGAGTTTCTCTCCAACTTTTGGCTAAGGAAGGTGCTAGTCTGTAATCAAGCTTCCCTCCCACGATCAGTGTACACCAATGGCTGACTCACGGTAGTTACAAAACCAGTGACCTGTTTCCTCTAGGGAGGACAGCTTAAAGACATCTGTACTCCGGGGTTGCCCCACAGGGTTGTCTAAAGCCTATGTTAGGATTCCATCACTGTTTGCTCCCACCCCTCATGATTGGTTTGTCTTCATTTTCCCACAGGTGTTGGGTCTTAAGGTGCTTCGGGTCTTTTGTCTGTGTTGAAAACACCAGTACAGAGTCCACTGCCAGGGAAACTAATGTGGACATGAGCTGTCTGTAATTCATCTATCAATTCAATGTCTAATCACCCACTGATCCAGCCCATCCAACCCTTTTTACTGACACCCTTCCATTTATCCACCTGGCCATGTCCATTGGTCAGCCCATCTAACTACCCAGCATCCAAATATCTATTCAATCATCCAATCTATTCCAACAACAAGCGTTTCATCTGTGCTTGACTACACATACATAATTCATCAATTTAACCAACTGACCACCCACTTTTTTGTTTTGCCTTTTCCCCATCCATCCACGTACTCATCCTATCCACCCACCCACACCTTCTTCCACCCATCCTCCCACCCACCCACAAACATCTGGTCAACCCTGCAGACACTGGCCATGCAATCATCCACCCAGCCATCATACAAAAACAAAAATGGTCTGAGCCTTCAAAGGGTTCCTAGCCTAGAAGGTGAGACAGACAGAAAACAAGACTTTAAAATTCTGAGGTTCAACATCTATAGAATTCGAGTGCCAAGGGAGATGTCACAGTTAGTAACTGTTGATTGTTCAAGAATGAGGACCTGAGTTTAGACCCCCAGCCCATAAAATCAAGGCACAGTGGCAAGCANATGTCACCCCAGTTCTGGGGAGGCAGAAACAGAAGGATCCTAGAGCATACTGGCTGGCAGCTTTGTCTAATCAGCCAGCTCTAGTTCATTGGAAGATTGTGTCTCAAAAAATTATAGATGGATAGATAACTCAACAGTTAAGAGCACTTGCTGCTTTTTCAGAGAATCAGATTTAGTTCCAGCACCCACATGGCAGCTCACAACTGTTGTAACTCCAGTTCCAGGGGGATCTGTTGCCCCTCTGACCTCTGTGGGCTGCTCCTGCACACACACAGCGCATGTACATACATACACTCAGAGATATACACATACACATAAAGTAATATGTGTGTGTATACACACATGCATACATGAACAGGTGTATATACACTATACACGTGCACACACACACACTCACAGACACACACATACACACACACGCACACACACGCACACACACACATACGCACACACATACACACACACGCACACACACACACATGCACACATTGAAGAAGACCCTGACCCTTTCTACCTAGTTCAGGAAAGTCTCTTGGGAGAAATTATGTCCAGGTTCTGAGCCTGGATGAAGACGTAGTACAAGCGCAGGTGAGTGCATAGATGCCCTGCCCACACAAGCACAGGGATGCAGTGAGAACCTGCAGGGTGACAGAAGGAGGAGAAAGGGATGGGCTTAGCACAGAGTGNCAACCATGTTTTCAGTAGAACTGAAGGATATTAGAAGACAGAACATATGCTCATCTGTAAAGTGGGGAAGTGGATACCNACCTTACAGGGTTGCAATCAGAATCACAATGCTTGAGATACTGGGGGCTGGTCACATGACATATAATACCACTATTAATAAATATTATCAGCTAAGCATTAGTAACATATACAACAAAGTATGATGATAATAACTATCGATGGCAAATTAGCATATAACTTTATCATTACTGTAAGTAGAGGGCATTGCATGTGATATTTGTCTGGGTACAACTTTGAAAGGAGAAGTTTGTCCAGGGACCCAGAAGGACATGTTGCCTTTTGATGCTTCTTTTCCCGTAAGACAGTGTTTGAGAGAAGCCTGCAGGACTCATGAGGCTCTGGAGGCCAAGTCCTAGTCTCCTGCTGTTGGACAGAAGTCTGCAGGGATGGGCAGGGAGCCCCACCTGACGGCAGTGAGCCCAGGCTTCAAGAGTCCAGCCCCCACTCTATCATACCATTATGGCAGCCACCCATGAATTTCTCTAAAAACCTTTTCAGGAATTGTTTATATTTTCAGATGAATGACCTCTTGGGGTAATGAGTTTCCATAACAACTAATGGGTGACCAGTATGCTTCCGTCCTGGGCTGGGTCCCCCTCATACTCTTTGATTCGCGTCAGCAGCAGCTGATGGGATTCAAGTGGTTCCTGTTTGTCATCTCCATGCACAAGGGCAGGTGATGGGGCAGGTGTGGGGCCTCAGGTCATCAGTTGCCCCTGCAGTGCGCTAGCCCACAGGTGACAGTGGTCTTTGGCCTTGCCCTGGCCACCCTCTNATAGGAACCTGCCCCTATGTAAGTTGTGGGGATCTGCCTACAGCTGACTGGACACTTCCAGAAGATGTTTCTGGGCAAAAGAGAAGCATCTGTCCAGCTGTCATCCTAACCCTGGACAAAGGGACATGTTCAGAGCACAAGTAGACAAGCACAGAGTTTGAATGGGATTTTGGTCCTTATGAAGGAGAGAGAGAGAGAGAGAGAGAGAGAGAGAGAGAGAGAGAGAGAGGAAGGAAGAGATTTACAGGCACCCTAACAGGTGGCGACAGGGTGTCAGGACAGGGTAGCTTGGCTCTGAAACACATGACCAGCAGTCCTGGGAAGCCACAGCAGATCCTATGGTGCCTAGAACAGTTCACTGGGGAAAGGAAGGCTGGGTTCAGTTTCCTTACAGAGCTTTCTCAAGTGAGGCCCCTCAGAGAGGAGGACCGACTGCAAAATATTTTAAATGCAGAAATGAGCTGGTGGACATCTCTTAGGGAAATGGCTTAAGAGCGCAGGAAAGGTCAGGCCCACTTCCCTGGCTGCAGATGAGCCACTCTGTCTCCAGCCTCCCCTGTCTACCTNCAGGACATGCACAACTTCAGTCCCAGCTGGGTTCCTGGCACCAGCCTAGCTCTTGCTTGTCGTGGTAAGATTTTATCATGGACAGGACCAAATGTCTCCACAGGCTCCAAGCATCCTCTGGCTGGACTCAGAGGCTTCGTGGCAGCAGCCTGGAGCTGCCCAGGGTAGATGTTCTAACAGCTCTGGAGGGGACATCTAAGTTACACCTAGACCCACTGGGCCCTGGGCCTCCTCATGTGTAAAAAGAGGCCGAATCCAGAGGAGTGAAATGTCATAGCCGAGAAAGATCTTCAGGGAGGATGCATCTCTTCTCTAGTGTTCCTAACAACTGCTTGGTCAGAAGTCATTCACGTTTTCACTCACTCAGCCCCAGATGTCAACAAGGGGCGTGTGAGAATCCTAAGAAGGTCAACAACAGAAAGCAGGAAGGCTAGGGCCAGGATGAGCACCATGAGACTCACATTAAAGCAGAGGCTCTTTAACAACATGACTTGGCTGTGTGCACAGGAGACCATCAGGCCAAGGTGACAGCAGAGGCAGAGGCCCTTGGATGAGTGCTCACCTGGGGAGTTGGAGTATACCTTGGCAGAGGTGGAGGAGGAGGAGGAGCTGCTTCAGGTTCTAGGCTAAGATGAAGACGGAGAGCCTGGTCTAAACCCCAACTGAGGGTTTCAGTCTGAGCAAGGTGTTAACCCTGGGAACTCCAAGCTGGATGGACAATAAAATGCAGGCTTGAAGGAGAGGTAGACCAGAAGAGCCTGAGACATCGGCCCTGGCAGAGCCGGGCTGGAGATGATTCTGAAGATCCGGGACTTAGGCAGAGGTGGATATACTTGCAACTCCAAGCTGTCAACTTTAACTTTGGAAACAGAGATGTTGGGGTCGGGGCAGGGGACAGTAGCCCTGCAATCTTCCAAGGTCATCCAGGGGCTTCTGAAGTCTTAGCGTTTGNCAGGCACAAAAAACTGAGCTCGGCCAACAAAGGTGAAAACTCAAAGCAAAGACTTTCTGGGCCCAACTTAATTATGCCTTGGCAATTGGGGAGAAAAGAGCTCAGAAACGATGGAGGAGGGTCGATGAGCAGCTTAAAATTGGGCTTATAAAAGGCAGAATCAATTTGTACTCTTTCNGAGGAAGAGGACTGTATGCAGCCTGAATTATGCCTCTGGGTTATTTGGTTTTGCTTTCAAATCAGAAAATTGTAGATATTACATCCCCAGAATTGATTGGCATGGAGGCAGCTGTAGGTCCGCACCCCTGCCTTTGTCTGCTGGGACTCTGAATGGATTGTGGATGTGTCCCTTCCGGGAGAAGGGACACAGTGGAGTGGGAGAGAGAGCTAGTAACTTGGCAGATGGGACCTTAAAGCATCANAGCCTTGCTTCCTTGAGTTTGATGTACTCTGTACTTTTGATGTTAAAGGGAGCAGTGAGGCCAAGCTGCCTCCCTCCTCTGCCCACCCTCACTGCAGTGGCCCCTCCACTGCCTGAGTGATTGNTCATTGATTCTCTTCAGAGTTCACCCTTAATTTCTCTAAGCTTCAGCAAATAGCCCCTCACTTACAATCACCTGAAATGCTATTGTTTTTTTTTTTTTAATTTAACTTGCTGGAAGTTTCTAGTCCCACTCAGAAGGAAGGCTTTTGATTGCATACGCCCATCCCAGAACCCTGGAAACATTCCTTCTTCCACAGAACACCCCTGTCTCCTCAGCCTCTGAAGAGGCTCCTTTCTTTATTCTCNCCGTGGCTCTATCACTTCTCAAACTCACAGCTTGGTGAGCTGACTCACGTGGCCGTGGTACCTTCATTTGATTGTTTCTTACTTGAAACCATCAGATGTCAACAGTGTTTCCTGCGGTATGGTGGTCTAGCCACAGTGCCTGGACCTCCTGGAGAGATGGGTTTCACTTACCAGTGAGTCTTCCTGGATCTCAGGCTATCCCCACCAGGCAGCCACACACACACTCAAAGCCACTTTCTCAGGCTGGAGCACCAGGCTCCCCACTCCCCTGACTCCAACAAGGTTGAAAGCACAAGCTGGGAGGCATTTTTTGAGTGTCATGTTCAGAGAAATAAATCACAAGAAGACATTTTTACTGCCAGCTGTAGGTGTGGTTTTTCCAAGGGCTACATTCATCTGTAAGTTGTCTTTCCATATTAAGTCTGTTCTGGGGAGAAAGGGCTGCAGAGAGCCTAGAGAGGAGGGTCTGGCCTCAAGTGTAGATTGAGTCTGTTACACTTATCCTGTTATGAGCCGTGAAGAAGGAGAGAGACAAAGATTTTATTAAATCACCACATAAGCGGGTCACTGATCAAACAGGACTGAAGGACAAGGACTCGGGAGCATTTTTCCTCCTGACAGCCCCGAGCAGGGGCAGAAGTGGGGTTTATAAGCACAAAAATCACAAACATTTGTTGCCAAGTTACAGTCACAATTTTCACCAATCAGGATTTAGAGATTAGGGACTTCCTTGAGTGTTCCAGCATTGTCAACCAATACACATTGCAAGCCTTTCAGTCCAACCAATCAGATTCATTTGTTCTTTCTGTTGTTAGGAACAGCCATGCTTCTTGTAGTGGGTTGTTTCTACTCTTTAGCTCTTTCCTCTTTTGGGGGGGCCCGCCACTTAAATTATCTCTTCTATCTTTTGCCTCTGGGCTTTTATCTTTCTCTATTTTTATATATTTTTCTTTACATCTTACTCCATGGCTTGCTCTGTATCTGGGTGGCTGGCCCCTGGAGTCCTCCTCTCCTTCTCTCACATCCCAGATTTCTCCTGTTTATTCCCTCTGTCTGTCAACCCTGCCTATCCTTTCTCCTGCCTTGCTATTGGCCGTTCAGCTCTTTATTAGACCAATCAGGTGTTTTAGACAGGTAAAGTAACACAGCTTCACAGATTTGAACAAATGCAACATAAAAGAATGCAACACATCTTTGTATCATTAAACAAATGTTCCACAGCATAAATGAATATAACAGATCATAACAGATCTTAAAATAATATCCTACGACAGTTTCTAGAGAACTAAAGAACTAAATAATGACTATTTCTATGGTTTAGGGAGGAGGTGGGTCAGCCATTGGAGAGTTCTCAGCTCCTCCAGGGCTTGGGAACCTGAACTTTATTTCACCCTACAGGTAAAATGGAGTCTGGAGTCAAAATGGCAGTACTCAGGCCAAGGTGCTTCTGTCTGCTTCCTTCAAATCATGATTTGAATCTGAAACACGNCCCCCACCCCATAGGCTCCTGTTTCAAACACTGTTCTCCAGATGGTGGCATTATTTTGAGAGGCCTTTAGAAGCTGGGGTTGAACTGACAGAAATTGACAACAGGGCTTTGAAGGGTATTTTCACCTGCTTGCGGCCTTGCTCTCTGCTTCCTGGTTGACCTTGATGTGACTGGCCTCTGCAGTGTGCTGCCAAGTTCCGTCATTTCTCCCCCGTTCCCTAGAACCAACAGACTGTGTGTACATTATCAGAGGAGATTTTATTAGATTGCCTTGCACAGTAGGATCTAAGTGGCCCAGTAACGGTCCTCTGTCCACAAGCTAAATGCCTTAGCAGTCCCATTTGGGCACAGAAGATCTCAGGTTCTCTGGAGAGTCACTACTATTTGGTCTACATTGGAAGGCCAAAGAAGCTGGAGTCTGGTGGCCATGGATACAGTAACAGATGTACTTAGGAAGGAGAATCCAGTGCAAGCAGGCAGGACTGACTTTCTTCACACTACTTCATACATGGGCTGCCTGTTGGAAGGCACCTATTTTGAGGTGAGTCTTCTCCCCTCAGTTAAACCTCTTTGGGAAAGTCTCCACAGATACACCCAGAGTTTTGCCTTCTAGATGATTCTAATCCTCATCAAGCTGGCAATCAAGACTAACCATCATGTCAGCCATGATGATCTGAAACCCTCTGAAATAATAAGCTAGAATAAACTCACCTACCTGTAAGTTGTTCCTGTTGGGTGTTTTGGTCAGTGTCACAAAAGTAACAAATACGTTTGGATTAGCAGCCTTTTGGCTGCATTAATATGGCAAGTCCCAACCCTTTCCACAATCTGAGTTTCTCATCTGTGAAAGGGGGCCAGTGGTGACCAAGCTGCATGTTAACACACACACACACACACACACACACACACACACACACACACACACACTTGCAAACAAATGGTATGTATAAAATGGTGAGAGTCAGATAGCCAAGGGTGGACTGTGTCAGTGTGGTGCATTTGATCCTGCCTTGTGGTCATGTTAGATGTTACCGTTAGGGGGAATAGCAGGAAGGACACTGCCCTCTACTATTTTCTACAATTTCTGGCAAATCTCTTTACTCCTAAATTTCAATGTTGGTCGTGTGTGTTCAGGTGTGTGCATACATGAGAGGTTGACATCTACTGTCTTCCTCAATTGCTTTGCCACCATGGTTTTTTGAGACAGGGTCTGAGAACCTAGAACTCATTGATCAGGCTAGACTAGCTGGCCAGTGAGATCCAGGGAGCCTCTTGTCTTTGCTTCCCCAGTTTGTAACTTGGGTTACAGGTGTGTGCTGCCACACCCTGATTTTATGTGGGTGCTTTTGCAACAACACTTTACCTACTGAACCATCTCTACAGCTCTAATGTCGGGGGTGGCTGGGGAGGTTTAAAGGGCATGATGACAAAACCCATTTCACAATTTTTAAAAGGGATTTTTCAGAGAGCTAAGTCAATGTTGAATACTGAGTGCCAAGCCCGGTATCCGTGTGTACTTAATAAATGGGATTTATTTTTGACCCTTAAGTCTATTTGTTTAAGTCACCAGTGATTTCTTTTCTCATTAGAAGCATCCAGAACTCCCAAATGGGTTTGCTGAAAGACTGGCTGGTGCGCTTGGCAAACACGAAACTTTTGCTTTGGGTTGGTTGGTTGGTTTATTCTCAAAGTTAATTGTTGCTAATTTCACTGCTAGATTGCCAACAGAAATATCAACTTAAACCCAAATTAGAGGTGCTGGCTGTTGACTGGCTGAGAGAGGTGGGCTGGAGGTAGACCCTGTGGGCAGAATGTGCCTCACAAAACAAGACTAATGAAGTCCAAATGAAAGGGGTAGGACACTGCAGCAGGGTGCAGGGCTCAAAACCTGCTTTCCCCTCCAACCCCTTAGGACTTTAGACCTCCCCGGTGCTTTTGTACAGCCAAGACTGACTGGACTCAAATGAAGATCAGGCTCTCTGGCTCCGAGTTCATGGCACATAGCGAGCACCTGCTTCCTTCTTCAAAGCCCTCTGGAAGACAAGGCTTCATGCTGGCTGAGTGCCAAAAGCAGAACTCAACCCCAGCCAGGCTCAGATCCCACCACTGCTGTGTGGCCTGAACCTCAGCTTTCCCTTCCACAGATGGCTAACAAAAACACTTACTTCNTTAGAGGAAGCTGGANGAGGGGGTCTAAGAAAGGATTAAAACGAATTAACACAAACACATACTTTCTAGCATGTCTGAGAACTGGAGGTGACAAAGGCACAATGCCCAGTGTGTCCACCGGCTTTTATGCAGCAGAGGCCCCAGCAGGGCCGTTACCCTGTTCCTTGTTCTTTACCATTCTTTCTCCTTTCCTGGGTGTCTAGAGTAGGAAAACAGATTGACCCAATGCCAATGGGCTATTAGGAACTGAAGACCCACACACATGTAAGAATGCGTTGACACTGGAAAAGGGGAACCTATCCCCCCTGGAACTGTAATCACATCCTTAAAACAAGTCGGGAAGACAGCTGGCTAAGTCTCCTGCTGCTTCTCTATCCCACTGAGGGCTGGAGGCTACAACAAAGTGAGAGGAGGTGGCTTTGGCCAGGAGTCACATCCCTAAACCAGCAAGAACAGAGGGGTTGGCTTCCTTTTCCTGTGTCTGGCCCCTTGCTCCTCCCTTGCAGGTCACCACTTTGTGCTACTATGAAGCTGGGGAAAGATGGTGGACGTGGCATCTTGGTTTCAGCCATTAAGGCCAGATAGGTCCTTGACCGTGATTTGGAGGGAGTTGGCAGAGAAAAAGCAATTCAATTAAGCAAAAGGCAGGAGAAGGAGGGTCGATGCTGGAATACCTCATCCAAAGACAATTCTGCCCTCCATCTAACACTGGGAAGAAGCAGAGGTACACAGCATAGAGATATGCAGCCTCAGGCAGGACCTCTGTTGGCTATCAAATGGTGCTCTCTCATCAATATTGGTGTGGGCTGCTGGCCTGTAGCATGGACATCCACTCAACAGAGTCCCCAAGTGAGGGAAAAGGCAACTGAGTTGCATAATGAGGCCAGGTAATTGGATGGACTGGGCAGAATGTCCAGCTAAGTATATTCAGTCTAGCNTGTTTGTTAAAAACCCGACATGACAAACACCATTCAAAGAAGCCCATTTATTACTGCTTCAATCTAAGAGTCAGACATAGAGGACGGATGATGATAAAATTGCTTGAGCTAGGGTGGGAGCATCCTTCACCTGGGAGCTAAGGACATACGTGTCGTCCTGGCGAAAGAGGGACCACAGCCCTCTGTGACCTGTGCGCTGTATTATCCCATCTAAGGAGAAACCATGGTGATGAGGTGTTGACCCCACTCAATCTCCACACTTGGAGAGGCAGGGTGAAAAGATATCCTGTGGATTTACCCAGGCGGTGAGAGCTCACACATCTCAGAATGTATGAAAAGATCCCAGTGTAGTCATTAAACATAAGATACACAAACCAGTGAGTGGAGACATATATGGAAGTTTCTGGAAAATGTAACTTTAGGGTGAACATGATGGGTACATTTTTCTTTTTATTGTATTTCCTTTCTCTATGATTAATTTGTAGNTATAGTATCAAGAGCATGTGGGATTTCTTTATGCTTGGCTGGGGAAAGTCTAGCTCCATTCTTTTCTGGAAGAGATGCAATTCCTGTTTGCTCCTGCAGCAGAATTTCTCCTCCTACTTTAGGGCTCATAGTGAACCCCATGTGCCCCAAAGTTCAGAAGCCACTGAACACCCATCCCAAGCAGCTCTGAGACTGGCTGGCTATTGAGCCCACCACAGCACAGCTATTTATTTAACTGATGGCTGCTGTCCTCATTCCAATGATGTCCGCCTTGTTAGAGATGAACACCATTGAATCTGTCACCATGACAAAGTGCACCTGTGTTTATCCTTCTGTTGCCAAGGCTGAGAGTTCAATATTTTGCTCATTAATTTTTAACACCTTTTAAAAAAATGAGGCTTCAGCAAAAGAATGAGGGGGCNGTTGTTTTCCCAGGCTTGGAGCCTTCCTGCTTCCTCCCTCTCTGGGGACCCTGTTGGATACAGGGCAGCAGCACACTCTCTGAGGACTTTGCTGTTCAAAGGCCATGTTCCTCTGAAGCTTAAGTGGTGAGCAGAAACATGTTGGTAACTTGCTGACTGCCAAGGATAACCTTGCTTATGCCTATCATATGGCTCTAGCCCGAAAATTCCCTCTACCTTTAGAAATACCCAAAGCTTGTCCTGGTGACCAGGTGCTTGCTCTCCTNGCTCACCTGTGCTAGCCACCAGGACCTTTCACCTTTAGCCCGCAGTGAATGTCCATCAAGAAACTCAGTTGATTNTATTTCCATGAGGTTTTGCCATGGCTTTGTGTTCTACAAGCTTGTGTCCTCTAAGGAATGTCACAGTGGTCCCCTGACATCCCAGATAAGAAATTCATCCATTCATTCATCCACCCATGTATTCATGTATCCATCTGCCAATTCATCCACAAATAAATCCATCCATGAATCTATCCATCCATCCACCCATGCACAAATGCATCTATCCATCCACCCATGCATGCATGCATCTATCCATCCATCCACCCATGCATACATGCATCATCCATACATTCACCTATGCACGCACGCATCTATCCATCTATGTACCAACCAACATATGCCACTTAACTACTGAGTATCAGGTGCTATGATAAATATATCACACAGAACCCCCGAAGAGCTAACTAAGCTCACCAATGGAACAACAAAAGGAAATGGCTGGACCAAGTGAAACCAGACGGGACTTTGGTTTTATGGATTGGAAACAAGATAGTGCCCAGGGCACACATGAGCCCAGACTCTGAAAATAGAGAGTACTTCTGAGGAGCCTGCCAATGTCTGACCTCCTAGGCCACAAAGCAGGGTTCAGAAGCACCTATATTGCAACAGTAGTGTCTGCCTTCCTTGGTATACATGGCGTGGCGCTCCTTCAAGGGTATGTTCCCTGGTGCCATTCCTCTGGAATTAAACCAGGTTCACCTCCTGTAATCTCCTTGGGCCTCCACTGCCCTATTTGTCTGACAGGATGGAAATAGCTACTNTTTTTGAGCATGGCCATGTGCCCACATGTCTGTGAGCTCTCTCTGTGCTCGGGTTCTGATGTCCACATTGACACCTTTCACAGCCCAGCCACACAGCTGCCAGGTGGGAGAACAGGATTTGATTTTATCTAAGCATGGAAGGCAGAAGGCCCTCCAGCACCTGCTCTCCAGGTGGGACAAGGCTTTCCTGAACGCTGTGTGGCAAGGCCAGAGCTTCACCTGGAAGGCTTTAGAGCAGCTTCTTTTCTTCAGGTGGAAGGCTGGCCAGGCCACATGCCTGCTTGTGTCTAGTCAGCACCAGGCTGGTGATCTCACCCAACCCTCCAGCCACATCCAGGATATGGCCTTGGGGGAGCATCCAAAGAGGTCCTGCCTTGAGTTTCAACACTGAGCTATACTGTGACCCCCAAATTCTTCAAAGAGCAGTTCCAATCAAACCCACCGCAGAACCCTGCTGGCAACTCCAGGACGCACCACTGGAAACACCAGGATATTTCCTCACAAGTCTGCAGCATCTCAGAGGCTAGTCCCGGTACCTGGGCAGAGACAAAATGGAGGAAGAGAGTGAGATACACAGGAGTAGAGGACCCCCATGAGGCTGAGAGGGGGGAGAGTGCTGCATCCGCTACACAGACAATGGCCAGGAAGCCTGGGCCCTGGCCCCCAACCCCCTACTTCCACAGTAGCTGAGCAAGCCAGGGGAGTGGGGGGTTGGAGGGTCAGGGGGCTACAGCAGCATTTCCTGTCTGCCTTCCTGGATTCCAATAGTTACCTGGTAAANGTTCCTGAGCCTTTCATCCGCCCAACTGCCCTGCAGTCTGCAGATAACACCTGTGACAATGGAGGACCCTGGGGGTGGTGTCTTCCTTTCTACCAGTGTGCTCTAGCAACAACAATACTAAGCTATTAAATACAGCTCGTATGTATTAAATACAGCCTTCTATGGGGAGTTGCATGGTCAGACCGATGTTAAGAGAGGAAAAACACTGCCCAAGGCTCTCACTGGGAGGCGACAGCGTTGAAGCCTTGTAGGCTTGATGCCCACTGTTCTCCAAACACTTTTCCCCAGAGGTGCCCACATTAGAAAGGCTGGAAGCCCATGCTTGCTTTCAGAGTGGCCACCTACTACGGGGACCCAATGGTATTTGCAGAACGCATGCTATGGGAATCACAGAGGCTGGAGGCCTCTTTGGAAGGGAAGGACTCCCAGGCCAAGATTAACCACGGGTCTGTTTGGAAAAGGTTCCTGTCCCTATTCTCACCTCCACCAGTTAATGTTGACCTGTGTACGGTGATGCTGGGTGTTTGCTGTTGAAGGTGTTGATCTGATGTTGCTTGTTAATTTCAACAATTCCATTTATTGAAACAGCAAAAAATGATAAATGCCTGAGAGGTGGGATATTCAGGTAGAGACCGGAAGAAGCATGCTGCAGTAGTGTGGGTCCTGTATTGGAGAAGAGGATGGAGGGACTTCATCCTAAGTACTGGGTCATGGTCAGAGATGTGACTGTGTCCTCCCTGGGCAGGCAGAGAGACATGTACCACTGTTCTCATCCAAGTCTCCACATAGGTCCAAGTGTTCCCACATAGGTGAGAGTCAGGTCCAACAGGACTGGGGGCTGAATTCCAGCCTTTGACTTGGTGCATCAGACAGGGAAACCCAAGGTACCCAAAGGTGCTCAGAAGGGCATGGGGAAGCTGGGATGGAGAAAGAGAAGCTTTGGATTGCATCCATTCTGACCTATCTGACTCCAATCGACTGTTAACAAGCAGCAGAGGACTTGTGTGGGCCAGACCTGTGCACAGCATGAGGCTGTGAAGAGAGAAGATGGCTGCCTCCCTGATTGGCATTGTATAGCTCTTTCCTCCAAATTTAAACATTCTCTCCTGGAGGAAGAAAGGAGGCTCCTTAAGATGCAGGAAGTAAATAAAACTTAAAAGCTCCAGGAAGTTCCTAAAACTTACAAGACCCACAAGGCCCCTCCCCAGAGTTATACAAGCAGTAACAATTGCTGAGGCAAGGAGATTCTCACCTGATAGCAGAGCTGCCTGCTAGTCATTCAGGGAGCTCTAGAAACACAACTTTCCTGAGTCATTGACCATGCTCCAGTGGGCTTTTCAGCTGTTTTGAGTCACCCTGTTCTTGTAAGTAATGCAGTCACTGGTTCACTAAGCAAGCTTGGGTGGGATTAGTTGTCCCTTTGCTCTAACACGGGTGCCTTATTTAGGCTGAATAGAATTTTGTCCCCATATTCCCAGAAAAGCCACACAACAACTTGTAGTTCAGGTGGGAATACTGGGGCTGGGCCACAAACAATGCAGAACATGAAAGCCCCTCCTTCTGCTTCTCTGGTCAAGAGTCCCTCAGAGGCTGTCTGGTCACATTCAGAAGTACAGAGTATTGTGATTCACACCCTTGCCAAGATGAACTTTACCTTCACATGTCCATCTGCCAGTAGATGCCCCCCGAGGCTGCCCCGCAGCTGTCAAGATGTGAGCAGGAGCCCATCTGTAGGAATGACCTTTCTAGTTGGGTCCACCTGTCCATACTGGTCACTATGGAAGTGCTATTGTCTCTGATCACAAGATCAGACTTCAGCTCCTATAGTCTCCTGCCTGCTCCTCTCTGATCCATCTGTTCCCTGATGAGGGTCGCCTGGCTTTCCACATTCCTGCCACCCTCCCTCTCTGATAAATTACCCCTTGTCCCTCTTCTCAGTCCCCCTAGGATGTCCAGCCTTAGTTCTATAAATGTCCACTGTCAAGTGGGGAATGCAGTGACTGAACAAGGAGATGATGCTCTCTGAAGATGCACCTGGCATTCAGGTGTCCACTGTTGTCACTGGGAGACAGAGGGCAACATTGGCCCTGGCCAGTTTACAGCAGGCTTGTTTGGATGGGAAGGAAGAGGGTGATGTCCCTCAGCATCTGTGACATACACCTTTCTGGAAAATAGGATCCAGACATAAGAGAAAAAAAAATAAGGGAAAGTAGCTTGTGACTCTGTGGTATGTGTATGTACACACACATGTGCATGTCAGTGTGCATAAACAAGTGTGCGTGTGGTGGGGAGGTCACAAGTCAAGGTTGAGTATGTCTTCCTCAGTAGCTCTTCAAGTATCTTTCTCTGAGTCAGAATCTCTCAACCTGTAGTCTCTGATGCAGCTGGTTAATGAGGCCCAGGGGCCTCCTGTCATATCCTCACTGCCAGGATTNCCATGCGTAACTTTTTATGTGAATACCAAGCATCTGAACTCAAGTCTTCAGGCCTACACAGCAAACATTTTATCCACTGAGCCAGCTCCTCAGCCCCTCAAGTGACCATTTAAATAAATGACCTGCCACTTTGTTANAGTTCAGAGGAGAAGAGGGGATGCATCAGGGCTGGAACAGGATGTCCCAGAGCCTCCAATCTGTCCTTGGACAAACCTTAGAGTCACTCAGACTGGAGGAAGGCTTTAGCTCCTGCAGAGGGCCAGAGGAAGCATCTTACCATCAAGGGAGTTTATCAGCTCCACCATCTCCTCCTGGGAGAGAATTATTAATGACTCAGATTCATTCCGGTGATGCCAGTCCCGAGTCCCTCTGCCGCTCCCATGCCGATGCCAAGGCACAGTGGATAAACAGCTCCCGCCTGGAGAGGAAGACAGTGTCTGCATCCTTCAGACGGAAGATTTCCAGATAGGCGCCCACGTAGTTATTGCCACGCTCCATTAGGTAAAGAGAGTCTAAACTGCTCAGAGCCCTCGGGACTGTGATCCTGCCGCAGTGGCAGACAGAGATAAAGCCTTTCTTCTTGTTTGTTTCTTTCTCTCTTCAAACTTAGTTCACCTGCTATGACCTGCATTCAGGTTTCTTGCTAGCAAGATGGATCCAAACTCCACAAATTGGCTCACCAGCCACTGTAGTATAACTTTTTTTTTAACCTGCTACCCTGTTGCCCTGCCACCCACCTGCCCTCAGGACCATAGGATCCCTCTCCTCTGGACTCTATCTTCTGCTACTACACCTGTTCAGATAGAGTAGAAATGCAGGTATTTTTTTAAAATTATCATTCCTCAGAATTAACTAAGGACTTCCTGAAGGATTCAGTATCACATCCCCACAGGCCATGTACTGAGTTCCAGAGACCCACACCACACACATTATGTAGATATTTAGTGGTGTTTAGGTAAGTAAATAGATGAAGGCATGAGTGGATAGATGGAGACTTCACTACCACTGACATTATCCACCATGGTTACCACTATCCTCAGCATTTCCATCATCATCACCACCATCATCACCATCATTCACAATTATCATCACCAGCATAGCCACCATCATCACCACCATCATCACCACCATTCACTACCATCATCACCACCATTCACAATTATCATCACCAGCATAGTCACCATCATCACCACCATCATCATCTCCACTATCACTGCTAGCAT
>LZPO01107909.1:306774-327281 GCA_001675575.1 Neotoma lepida
CAGCATAGCCACCATCATCACCAGCATAGCCACCATCATCACCAGCATAGCCACCACCATCATCACCAGCATAGCCACCACCATCATCACCAGCATAGCCACCATCATCATCACCAGCATAGCCACCATCATCACCACCATCATCATCACCAGCATAGCCACCATCATCACACCATTCACAACTACCATCACCATCATCACCACCATCACTACCACCATTCACAACTACCATCACCACCATTCACCACCATCACCATTACCACCATCCCTGTTCACAACCATCATCATCGTCAACATCATCATCACTACCTTCATTACCATCACTCCCGTTGTCATCACCATCATTACCATCATTATTACCGTCATCGTTGCTAATGTCTCATACAGTCTTTGCTGTGTGACAAGCACTGTCCTAATCAAACCAGTCCTCANAGGACTCCTTTGTGGCAGGTGCTTAATACCCCACNCTTCATAAAGATGTGGAAAGCTGCACAGATTCTAGGCTCCAGGTTCCACATCTCTGCACTGGAAGATGACTATGCTATGCCCTGACCCCTCATTGCACTGCCCTTGCTGGCCTGTAGATGGCCATGGATCCAGGGCCAGACAACCATTGTGTGTAATCTCATGCCAGCTGTGGACCTGAGTTCTCACATGGGGCTCAACCAGCCCTTACTGAGTCCCCAAGCATTTAGGAACAATCTTAAAGCCTGCTGTCAATTCTCCTCAAAGCATGTTTCCCACTCCNGCCTCCTACCTCAGCTCCATCTTGTGTGGCCAATACCTCTTCTCTAGGACTGTCTAAGGCATTCTCATTGCTGATCTTGCTGATACCCAACCCCATACCTCTTTACAGAGAGGAGAGAAGCTAGATTTTCCACCATCATCTGCANCCCAGAAGTTCTTTGTCACCTAGACCCCAAAGCAGAGCTGCTTGAGCTTGGAGGTTTACAGGATCACTGTTGTCACCATCCTCTTCCATTTGTCCCCTTCACTCCCTCACATCGTCCTAGCTGGAGCACTAGGTCAGAGGGACCATCAAGGTGAGCAAGAAGGAGTTGCTGTCTGGAGCACAGCCTAATAAGTGTCCTGTGCAGAGTTGCCCTGACCTGACCTCTCCAGGAAGCCGGATTCTGACACTTGTTAACTCATAAAATAAGCCTCATCTCAGGAGGGAACACAGCAACGAGGACCCAGCTACTCAGTTCTCTCTCTATGAGACAAAAAGATGGGGAAAATGGACCTTGAAACATTGTGATGGTCAATTTTGACTTCTGAAGCTTACTGCTGGGTGTGTTTGGGCCATGGGGCTTTTAATGAGAGGTTTAACTGGGGAGGAAGACCTGCCTTGAAGGTGGGAAGCATCATCCAATGGGCTGGGGTCCTAAATTGAGTCAAATAAGTATAAATAAAATACCAGTTGAACACAGGTGTTCCCTTACTCTGTTCCCTAGTCTTCAAGATCTGCGGCGTCTCAGCCACATGCTGGGTCACCATTAACTTTGCCATGCCTTCCCCACCGTGATGGACTGTACCTTCGCACACTGTGAGCCAAAGAAAACCTCTATCCCTTAAGTTGCTTCTTGCCAGGTGTTTGAGCACAGTGATGAAAAAAACCATTCACAGCAAGAAAATGCACAAAGTACTATTGGATCGTTCTCCCAAATGAAAGCAAACATCTGGAGACTGGGGCATGCAATGATTGAATAAATAAATATACCCGGGAGAAGACACACAGCCCCCATGTTCTCAACAGTGTGTGCAGACACTCTGCCCCCAAGGAGGTGGAGAGCAGTGGCTGGCTTCCCTTGTGGGGCCTATGATGACCTCCTTCTCAGAGGACTGACCTAATTCAGCCCAGATCTGAGGAGAAGGCCCTGTCTGGTTGTGTGGCCAAGATGGAGGCGAGAGTGTCATAGGCTCAGGGAACTGAGTGGACTAAGATGGAGGCAAAGGGACAAGTGATTTGTAGAAGCAGCAGCCAGAGGACCAGGNGTATGACTCAAATCAGGGAGCATGGGTGGAGCAAGCGGCGCAAGCCATCAGTTGGGACACAGCCATGCCTAGGGTTGAGGTGTGGCTCTAGAATCTCCCTTCCCAGACAGCCAGGCTCTGTGGATAAATCTGAAGAGGCCCTGAATCTCCCATGGAGGAGTTGAAGATGCTGGCAGCTACTTAGCACCCAGCAGCCTCCTCAGAGATGACAACATGCTCATCAGTGCAGGACCACACACAGGGCTCCCATAAGGCTTTGCTCTCAGACAACGAGGTGTTTACATGATTTATGTCATCAAATAGCCTGCTTTTGATTTGTGTTCCAACCTCAGTGGCTCATCAAAGAGCTGGTCTTTTATCCTGAAGGCTGTCAGGAGCCTGAAGTAGGATTTGGGGTCACCAAGCCCATCAGGCCTCAGTCACTTGCCTCTCNGGCCCTAATGCTGCCTGGACAGGAAACTTTTTACCCCAGACCTTCTCTTTGGATTTTCCAGAANCCTGAGGATGTAAATAATATCTACCTCTCTTGGTAAGTTCTCAATGACAAGCCAAAATTTTTTCCTGGGGAGCTCATCCTGGGGAGCCAGTGAGTTTATGGGGCTTATGTGAGGGAGGGGTTGCCTACAGGAGCATGGGGGATCCTAAAGCCGGCACACTGCAAAGTCTTCGTCATGCATAGAAGGCAGCTCTCTTCAGTTGACCTTCTCCAGACTATATGTCCTAGCACCTCCAGAGACCCTCAGGCCACAGGCAATTAGGGCAGAGTTCCATTCAGAAGCCTAAGAGGAGCAGCTTCAGTCTCAGGTGGGGATACAATGATCCCCCATCCCCAACAAACACACACACACACACACACACACACCCTCCTCCAAGGGACTGTCAACACTCAACAAGCCCAATCAATCATGATGGACTCTGGCAAACAGGCACAACTGATCTTATGAGGAAGGAGGCTGTTTTGCTTGGAGGACCACCTTCTACAATACATGGAATAGCAGCAGAGGAGGCTCAGACTTTGTCTGGGGGTCTCTGCTTTGGAGTGTATTATCCAGCAGGGATCCTGGGCTGCTGGCTTGTTAGTTTGCCACTTGACTCAATTGCATTAGGAAAGGCTCTAGATGGGTCACCATTTGGCTAGTTCTGGAATCCAATGGGCTCTGACCCCACATCTGGAAGCTGTCACTCTACAGCTGCCCCACCCCTGATCTGATCTTATTAATCTTGAAATAACAAGGGCGGGGAGACCATCTGCCCCAGGAAGGTTTACATTGGAAGTTAATTATCAAAGGCAGCTTTTCTGACCACCAAAGGATGTATTATAAGAAAAGTCAGGCAAGGGCTAAGACAAGAGAGACTCANATCTTCTTTGGTCCAGGGACCCCACCCCAGGCATCGTCAGTCACAGAACACACTGTTATTAAAGCCCCTTTGAAGAGATAGCACTCTACGATATTGATGTCTGTCTACAGAGTGGGCAGGTGTGTGACAGTGATGTCAACATGTCCTTCCTTTTGAACCTACATCTTAGACTCAGCCATCACGCCGCACGCAGCAAGAGCCCTAGATCCTAGGACGAAGCCCTCATCCTAGCCATATATCTACCTCTTNGCTCTTCNACATCAGTGAATTCTTTTGAAATGTCTCCTGAATAGCTGTCCCTGCATTCCACGGTTGCACCCTGACTACCTTCCATTGCCTGGCTCACTCACCATCATCTGCAACCATCAGGCCATAGGCAGAAGCCTCCAACAACTCCCACACTTTTGCCTCTGGGACCCCTGCAGCACAGCTNCTGCTGACTGACTGGCCACATCTCTGGGAATTCTTTTCAAATACCCAGCATCTCCTGGCCACAGGGCATTTGCACCAGCTCTTGCTGCTGTTGGTCACCTCCTACTCCTTTGGTTTCCTTTCCAGNCGCAACGACCAGGACTGTCTCCCCTACTCTAGACCTCATGATATCATATATTTCCAAGTTTAAGCCTTATCACAGTGGGAAATCCTCTCTCTTTCTGCTCAGCACAGATCTGGAGCGTATAGGAACATACATGTCCTCTCTTCCAAGTAGGACAACACTGCATTTGTGGGTCCTGGTACAAAAAAAGGGTGGGGATCCTTTGCCCCAAATTATGGAGCACTACACAGTGTGACAGAGCACTAACTTAGTTTGGGGACCTTCCAGGACTAGGTCACTGTATGAAAGCATGGGCCATCCATCCCTAATGGAACCCCCCCCCCCAGGGTCCTAATCCTTACTTGTGAATTTAGGCCTTGTGACCTCTACCTACACAGCCTAACACATTGTTCAGCCTTTGGTGACTTGAAACAACACTCAGGGGCCTACTCACACTGTGAGGGTCATAGTCCATATGAACACTANGTCCTTACTCAGAGTCTCTCCAGACACATCAAGGTATCAGTCCTGCTGTGACCCTTCTGGAGGCTGCTGGGGGGAGTGGGAATCTGAGAACATTCTATTTCTTTTGGTCANAAGACTGACGCTGGGGTCTTTGCTGGCACTCCTATGGGGCCAAGCTCGGTTCCTGCAGGCTGTCCACAACTCATACCCAGGTGGCCCTAGTGTCAGTTCTTCCTCACATTTCAGACCTCTTGCATCCCTGTCTCTGACATGAATAGCTCAGGATGAGGCCAGACCACAGACAGTGCCCAGCAGCCCCTGTGATGGTTCATCTTGGTTATCTACTTGACTGCAGCTGGAATCAACTAAAATATGACCTCTGGGCACCCCTGTGAGGGATTTTCTTGATCATAGTATTTGAAGTGGGAAGACCCACCCCAGATGTGGTGGTACCTCTGGTGGCAGCCCAGATAAAAGGACATGGAAGAAGGGAACTTTGCTTTGTGCCTGCTTGCTCTTGCTCTCACTGGCAAGTTCATCTACTCTGTTGCTGTGGCGCCCCTTGGCTGGTATTAGAACCTACTTCTTAGGGATTCTAATGTAGACTAAAGACCAGAAGCTCTGTAGGAATCTTCCAGGCCTCCAGCACAAGACTGGAACTGTGGAGACATCCAGCATCATGGCCTGAACAAANGACTCACCCTCTACAATATGAGAAGGCTATTCTTGGACTACCGGACTGCGTCTTGTAAGCCAATCCTGTTAATTCTCATGTCACTATGTGTCTTAGTCACTGCCCTACTGTTGTGAGGAGACACCACGACCAAGGCAACTTATAAAAGAAAACATTTAATGGGAGCCTTGCTTACAGTTTCAGAGGGTGAGTCCATGACCATCACGGTAAGAAGTATGGCAACAGTCAGCAGGTGCTGGTGAAGTAGCTGAGAGAGCTTCTATAAGTTGGAGGCAGAGGGAGAGAGACTGGGCCTGGTATAGGGCTTTTGAAACCTCAAAGCTCACGCCTAGTGACACACTTCCTCCTAATCCTTTTAATCCTTTCAAAGAGTGCCACTCCNTGATGACTAGCCAATCAAATATATGAGCCTATTGGGGCCATTTTTATTCAAACTACTACACTGTGTGAGGAACCTAATCCCTGAGTGACATCCCCTGTGTTTAGCCTGGAGCTGAGGTTTCCCAGGCCCTTGAGGTTCTCACAGACACGTGTCCCACCAAATAGGCTTTGCTGACACTCCAGTCAGAGCTGCTTTTGGACTCACTCTCTCTCTCATGTTCTCTCACATTGCTGACGCCCAATCTGTTTGTCGTCGTGAGCCAGGAGCTCCTGTGAGGTGCTAAGACACAGTCTGTGTGGCAGACGTGTCTAAATGTTCTCTTGCTGCTTGGCTTGGGAACTCAGAAGAGGCTCTGACCACACAGTCGGGACCAGAAGCTTCTTGGACTCATATTTTAAGGTTTCTACCCTGGCTGCAGTATCCTGGGGATTGAGTCCAAGAGGATCAGGGTCTAAATTCAGGCTTTCACACTGGTTAAAACCCAGGATCTTCTNGTCACCAGGGAATGGGCACAGAGGCACAGATCCACACCATTCCTCCAGAGGAGCCTGAAGCAAGGTTCTCCCTGCCTTCTGGACCTCCATTCAGGCAAAGTAGGGATTCATGGCCTCACCACCAAAACCAATTTCAGGACGAGACAGGACAAGCATATTGGAGTTTATTGGAGATATTTTTTAAACACAGAGGATAAGATGAAGAGAGACACTCAGGAAAAAAAAAAAGAAGTGCCCGTTGTGGGGGTGGGCTTCTCAAGGGAAAGTCACAACCAGGTGTTTTTACAATGGGTATTTGTGTGACCTCAGTGGCTCTCCACTTCCATCTTTTAGAGCTGCTAAGACCCATCCCAGACGCCTTTAACATTGCTCAGAGAGTGTGGGCTGCAGCAAGGTTTTTAGAAGTTATGGAGTTTGTTTCTGAGCAGAGTTCATGGATTTATGGAGGGAGTTGTTGAGTTTCAGGGATGAGAGAGATATGACAAAAACTCAGTCACGTCATTTCAGCCCCAAGTAAGCACAGTTAGGTTACTGTTTTTGACAAGATGGCTCTTGCCTCCATTGATGACTGGGGATTTTTGATTCTGTCAGTAGGACAGACAGATGAGTCAGACTCCCTTTTATCATGGTTTCCCTCTTGTGTCCCCATAACTTTTCCTGTCTTTCTATCTCATCTCACTCTTAGCTCACTTGTTGTGTATCAGTCAGCATTTGTTGTATAACAAACATGTCCATATGGCTTATGAAGCAAGCACTTATTGTCCATGAGGCGATATAGGTCAGCAGGCTTTCAGATCTCTAGATCTGAAAATTAATTAGTGGCCAGCTGCAGTTTGGAAGAATAGCTCTGATGGAGTTCACCATCTTACATGTGTGGGTTTTGGTTGGCTGTTGGATGCCTGTCAGCTGGCTGTGGTAGCCTTTGTTGGGACTGCTGTGCTCTCCTTGCTGCTCCTTGTCCTCTGTAGGTAAGGCCAGGCTAGTTCTCACGGCAATGGGAAATGCCTCTTGATTCCTAGGATGCCAGGATGACCCGTGGTGCATTCTGACCTGTGCTATTGACCAGAGCCACAGGCTAGCTTGCATTCAAGGGTGAGGAACAGTTGGGAGAAGCCACACAGTCATATTGCTATTGTTACAGCAGGAGAAGGCAAGCAGCCAACAGCAACCATATGTTACAGAANGGTGTTTATCCTCGGGCACAACATGTTCACCTCATTGCCATCTTGGGGTAGAAAAGTATTTGACTGGGTAACCACAGTACTAATTAGAAAAACAATCCAGTGGTTTATGGTAATGATAATAGTAACAGAGATATCTACACTCCCTGACAGAAAGAAGGAAGGAGGCTATTAGTCCTTCCTGCCCCAACCCCCACTCCACCTCCCACGCTCTGCAAGTGATCTTAGGAAATACTGGAGTATGTAGTAAGACTGAAGACCAACAAGCAGGGATCAATGACGCAACTTCCATGAGATGTCATCTATGATGGGGTAGGACTTTGCAGTGGTGTAGCTGTTTGGGGTCACCTACACTCCTGTAAATAACTCCTCCCCTCTGTGCTCTAAGCAAACCCAAGAAACTCATGGTTCACCAAGCTGAATCTTAGCAGAATGATGGCTTTTATCTGAAACAAACAGATGTTCATTGACATCCCCAAAATATATGGTACTGGGATATCATTACTTCTGTAGAAGTCTTTGCCTTTCCCCATTGTCCTGTTGGAGAATTCCCTTTATCCTTTCATAACACCATTAAATAGTTCTATTAAGAATCATTGTAGCCCCTGGCCTAGAAACTGGCCCATGACCACTATGGTGGTTTGAAAGAAAATGGTCCCCAAAGGAAGTGACACTATTAGGAGCTGTGGCTTTGTTGGAGGAANTGTGTCACTGTGGAGTCAGGCATGAGGTCTCATATATGCTCAAGCCACGCCCCGTGAGACATACCACTTCCTGCAGGTCAAGATGTGAGACTCTCAGCTACTTCTCCAGCACGGTGTCTGTCTGCCCACTACCAGGTCATACCGTGGTGGTAATGGACTAAACCTCTGAAAATGTAAACCACCCCAATGAAATGTTTTGTCTTTTATAAAACTTGCCGTGGTCATGGTGTCTTCCAGCAATAGAAANCCTAANTAGGACAATCACCTACAGCAACCTGAGGGTGATGGAAGCGAGCCTGGCAGTAGCTGGATCCACAGACTCTCCCATTTCAGCAGCAACTCTCATCACATTGACCTTGCTCACTGCTTCACACAGCTAGACTCGAAGGGGTGAGGGGAGGGGTAATTTCTTTGGTCTGTTGTTAATGCCCTGTCTGGGGTGAGTGTGTATTCCCAGAAGTCCACACAGCAGTCCTCCAGGTCAGAAATGGGCTGGAGAATCCAAGACACTACATGCAGACACTATACATCATAAAACCCGGCCTAGTGATGCACACCTGTAATCCTAGCACCTGGGAGGAGGTAGCAGGAGGATGGAAGCTCAAGGAACCCTCAGCCAGTGAGGCCAGTCTGGGATGCATGAGACTCCATCTCAAGACAAAACAGACGAGGAAAAANCACTTTCCCCAAACTCCACTCCTCATACCTGTGTCAGACAAGCTCTGCTTTTTCCTTCAAAACATTTTCCAGAACCTAAAATATTTTTAAGAAATGTATTCATGGCTGTGGCTCTGGGTCAGTGGTAGCATGCTTGTCTAGCATGCACAAGGGCCTAGGTTTGATCCTTGTCACTGAAAAGCAAGAAGAAATAAAATAGAAAAACNTATTTATGGTTATATTGATTTCTGCCCCCCCTCAAAAAAAACCATGTACCTTAAAGCCAGAGAGCAGGCAGCCTTGTCCCCATGAAGAGCAGTGGGGATGGCTCTTGGCCATCTGTGGTGGTACGGATGAGAACAGCCCCATAGGCTCATATATTTGAATACTTTAGTTTGGAGTTGGTAGAACTGTTTTGGGAAAAATTAGGAGGTGTGGCCTTGTTGGAGGAGGTGTGTTACTGGGAGTGGACCTTGAGGTTTCAGAAGCCCATACCAGGCCCAGTCTCTCTCCCTCTGCCTCCAACTGGTAGAAGCTCTCAGCTACTTCTCCAGCACCATGCCTGCCTGACTGTTGCCATCCTCCTTGCNGTGATGGCCATAGACTCACTCTTGGAAAGTGTGAGCAAGGCCCCCACTAAATGTTTTCTTTATAAGTCTTGGTGTGTCTTCATGGCAACAGCAAAGTAATTAGGACATACAGTGTTTTCATTAATTCTTTGAGAATTTTCAATAACTCATACTTCCCAGCATTNGTATATGTTGTTGTGATGACAAAAGTCACTGTTAGAAGCTAGATCTGTGGCTTGGTTGGTNGAATATTGTCCTAGCATTCACAAAGTCCTAGGCTCAATTCCTAGCACTGTTTGAACAGGATGAGANGGTGAACAGGATGAGATGGTGTGTGCCTATAACTATAGCACTTTGAAAGTAGAGGCAGAAAGATCAGAAGTTCAAGATCCTCTTTGGCTACACAGGTAGTTCAAGACCAGCCTGGATGTGGTGGTTTGAAAGAAAATAGCCTCCAAAGGGAGTGGCACTTTTAGGAGGTGTGGCTTTGCTAGAGTAGGTGTGGCTTTGTTGGAAGAAGTGTCTCACTGTGGGGGTGGGCTTTGAAGTCTCCTTTGCTCAAACTACGCTCAGTGTGGTACACAGTTTACTTCCTGCTGCCTGCGGATCAAGATGTAGAATCCTCAGCTTCTTCTCCAGCACCATGTCTGCCTGCATGCTGCCATGTCCTGCCATGATGATGGACTAAAGCTCTGAACTGTAAGCCANTCAGTTAAATATTTTCCTTTATAAGAGCTGCCATGACCATGGTGTCTCTTCACAACAATAGAAACCCTAACTAAGACACTGGGTTATGTGANAGCCTGTATAAATGAAAGAATGAAAATAATAAACAAATAAGTTGTGCTGTTTATTCTACAACTGGGTGCCTTAACTCAGGCGTCAGATTCCTGTCATTCAGGAAGCAGAAACCCAGAGTCAAGGGCCTTCCTCCTATGGGTTCTTAGGAATAGATCCTCTTGTCAGTCACATCTCTCTCCACTCTAGGGGCTGCAGCACCCCACAATCTGTACCCTCCCCCCTCAAGACACCACTACTCTGGTTTGCCTCCAACTTTCTGTCTACAACATGTCCCTGCCTTCTCTGAGAAGAACACAGCATCCTTCAATGGAATTGGACACCTTTGTCTTTAACAGTGACCCATGCNATGAGAGAGTTGGAATCTACCCAGCTCTTGATTTCTCCCCATGGCTGGGGGAAACAGCTTCAGGAAGATGTTGACAAGTGCAGACGCTCAAGGGTCCTGGGCTTTTGCTATGCTCTCCCCCTTTTAGACAGTGGGACCTGAATGTGACCCAAGGCTTGAGACAACGGCATTTGAAGGAGCTGGAAGCTTGTTTAAGTACCTTTCCATAGCTTACCTAGGCAGAAATGGAACAAATCCAGGTCAGATGGACTCAGGAAAGCAGAATACTCAGTTTCCAGGTGACCTTTTGCTTCCAGCTTGGCCCTGGCAGGTAATGGAGTCTCAGAGCTGATTTTCAGGACATTTGTGTCTGATGATGAGCTTGGGCAAAAAGGGGAAGCCAGAAGCACTTAGTCATCTTGAGTTTCTCCCTAAGGTGAAGGTTTTTAACTACCATGAACATTACCTCAAAGGGGACATTTGGCAATGTCAGGACAAAGTTTTTGATACAGCAATTGGCCAAGGATGCTGATAAACAACCTGAAGTGTGCAGGATGCCCACACAGTGTCCTCGGTCAGTAGTGATGGGCTGGAGGATTCTAGAAGACAGAAGCATGAAGGGTCAAGCTTGCGGGCTCCTAGCTTCATCCTGGTGGGAACNAAGATGCTTAAAGAGACACGTGTATCCCTCCCTTCCACGATCAAACTACCGAGAAAATGGACCCCTGGCCCCCAACCAAATTGTAATTTCTCCAGCAATCTCATGTTGGGAGAAGGCAAAGACTGAAGACTGGGACAGACCAGAGGAACTTATTTCCCAGGAAGAGATTTCAGTTCTAATGACCTGTCAGATCCCCTTGCAGGAGAAATTAGAGCCCGGACAATGATGGGTCAGTGATGGGTGGGGCCTGAGACAATGACAGGTCAGTGATGGGCAGGACCATANCTTCACCAGGACTGTAGCATCTTTGGCCTCCAACAACTAGATGCCTCATGTCAAGGCCCTGAAGTCCGACTTGGTGGGGGTCATTTGTTCATCTTTGCAATGTGTCTCTTTCCTCTGCTTTTCACCTTAACTTATCTCTGTAGCTGGACTATTAAGGACAGACAGATGGCTGAGGCCAGCTTGGATGGCTTCTGGGGGCTCTGACTCTGAAACTCAGGGAGAATGAAGTCAAAGGTCTCAAGGTCAAAGGCAACCTGAGATTCCTCCAGGATTCCTTTCCTGTCCCAGGTTTCTTCACCCATGGCATGTCAACTGGAGGAGAGCCATTCAAGTCATTAACATCTGAGCAGCCAGGGGCTGTTCCGTAGAACAGTCTCCAAGTCAACACCCCACGGTCTGCTCCCCATATGCAAGGCCAGCTCTCATCAGAAATGACAACTGGCCAGATGCTGATGCCACTGCCACCGCCACCCGGATGACACTCCCAAAACCCCTTGTCCTCATTTTTCTTTCTCCATTCATCTGCTAGGGGTGGGATTGGCCCAGATGAAAGGAGGCCACACGACGGAACCCAGGGCCATCTGTAGGGATGTCTGTCACTTCCTCTAAATCACAGCTACTCTGTCAGCTGATAGACTCATTGTCTTCAAGAATGCCCCAGTGGCACTTTATATGACAAAAGAACACGGGGGCTCTGCTTGATGAGGCTCTAGAGTCTTCTTGGACAAACTGTATACACCCAAGCTCAGTGACAGCCNATGTCCCCCTACAGAGACAGGAGAGTCGCCACCAGCCATAAATCTCTCCTGAGGAGGCTTTCCCTACTAGCATGCTGAGTAGCCTGGAGGCCTAGTGGGGCAGCCTTCTCCTGCTTACAGTCCTGGCCACCTCCTGACTGTCTGGGCTATTGTCTTGCAACTCTGGGGACTCTATATGACCCCACCCACACCCCTAATGTGGATGACATCTCTTCCTGAAGTGTTAACCTAGCTGTCACCTTCCCTCTGTACCCACTTTGCTTTGAAACCAGGCTTGACTTTCCAAGACCTGTGAAAAAAGCCCCAAACCCTTCTCCCTGGGCCCTATATGGTCACAGTTGCCTCTCCCTTTTGTACACAGACAGACAGACAGACAGACAGACAGACACACACACGCACACACTCACGCACACACAGCTTTCCATCCTCAAGTTCTAGGAACACTGGCCTACATGTCTGCTCCCCGCTTCCTTCCTTCCCTCTGTGTGAATCCCCTTCCCTATTGGACACACCAGTTTATCTTTTGAATTTTCAGTCAAGATTCCCTTATTCCAAGAAGGCTTCCCACCCAATGATGCCTGAATACCAAGGCTGAATAATGGTACCAAGGAGGCAGTTGCTGCATTAGCTCAGAAAAACCATACACAAGGAAACCAGAGCACTAGGAGGTTGAACAACCTGCCTTGACCATCAGGCACTCAATGTGGAGCCAGATTTGTTTCTGGCCATACTTTCCTTGGGCCAGTAGGCTCCAGAATAGCTTGTCATCCTAGGGCACTCATCATACCTCGACATCTCTAGCTTTGTTGCCCTGCAATGGGCTTTCTAGACACTTCTACCCACAGAACCAGATTCTAGAAGGAGAGCCATCTTCAGGGCCCTGGCCAAGCCCTGGGTCTGGCACCCAGTGTGTTTTACATAATTGTGGACAGAGGCCCTTTTGGCTCCAGGGTCTGTTGAGCTGTCTGGAGGATTGGCTGGAAGACTTTCTTTTCATCAGCATCCATCTCTCCAACCAACCACTCTCTGGCAGACACCCTGGCCTGCCATGCTGAGCACAGATGTCCTTCGCCGCCAGCAAAGCCTTCCCCCTCTCCACAGCAGATGCGCCCTAACCAGAACACGGGTTCACAGCTCACACTCTACGCAAATACAGCTGCTTCAGGATGTCTGGTCTAACCTGGGGCATCCTCAAACCACGGAAAGCAGTTTGAAGCCAGACCTTGTCCCCACTGGACTATAGGAAAGGCCTTCTTTCCTCCCCATCTGTTCATCTTATTTCTCTTGATGACCCCTGCTTCACAAGTGCTGTTCAAGCACTCATACACCTCGTTTTGTTTAGAGGGTACCACCATCCCATGCAAAGGGTCACTGTTATCTCATATCACATATGAGGAAACCAAGTCAGAGAGTGATCACCAATCCTCCAACCCCACAGTCTGGGGCACTCAGACCTCCTCAGGTGTCTTGGGCTGCAGGGGGGGGGGTAACATGCCAGGACTGGAATCTCCCTGTAACATTCACTTCTGGAACTCTCTTCTCAGGTCACCCAATTGCCATCCAAGAAGGTGGTGCTTTTATTCTCCTTCTCTCTCTCCTTCACAACAATCATCAAGGAATGCCTTGCTTCTACCTGGAGAGGCTCCCTGGAGAGCCTAGAGGAGGTGGGTCAGATTATTGCCATCACTGAAGCAGTGTTTGCTTTTAGCTATTTTATGGTATTAAGTAACCTGGTAGATACCTTTGTCATCAAAAGTTGGAGTTTGAATATTTTTGAGTTCTTCAATCATTTGGACAAACTGTTTCTGTATGGATCTTTTCAGTTTGCACTTCTGCCCATACGTTGAGAGNGACAGTTCGCTCTGCACTGTGCTGGGGTAAAAAATGCCAAACTAAAGTTTAGTATTAAAATAAGAAGAGATGTGTTTTTCGTTAGGGAAGAAAGGGATGAAGCACACAGGGGACAGATGTCTCTCANGCTGTGGGGACAGAGTCCCTTTGATTTAGAATTGCCACCTANAAACACAGACGACCATTAAATTTCAGACAGTGAGTGATTTCTCTGTATATATCCCAATTACTGCATGAAACATACTTATACTTCAGTTTTACTTACTCTTCATCCAAAATTTGAATTTTGCTGGATTTGCTCTACTTTTATTGGTTAAATCTGAAACCCCTGTGTGAATATGTGTCTACATTAAACAACAACAACAACAACAACAACAAACAAACAAACAAACCAGGAATTTATGTTCTCACACTTCTGGAGCATTCAGGACCAAGTCCAGCAGGGATGGGCTAAGGTGAAGGGTTTCTTCTTGGCTTTCTATTTAATTGTTTATTTACTTATTTTTAGCCAACAGAGAAGACATAGTATTGTTCACATTAATGAGTTGCCATATGATTTCTTAATTGATTTTTTTAAACTTATTTTATGTGTATGTTGTTTTGCTGGTATGTATGTCTGGGCGCCACATGTGTGCCTGGTACAAGCTGAGGTCAGAGGAGGGATCAGATCTCCTGGAACTGCAGTCACAGATGGTTGTGTGCTGCTATGCAGGTGCTGGGAATTGAACCTGGGTCCTCTGGAAGAGCAGCCAGTGTCTCAACCACTGAGCCATTTTCCAGACTCCCCCCTGTGATTTTAACATATATATACATATATATATTGCAATGTCTAAGTCAAGGTAGACTTATCCATTTCAACAAACATTGAATTATTATTTCTGATGAAAACATTTAGGACTTACTTACTTACTTAGTTATTTGGTTGGTTGGTTAGTTCTGAGACGGCTACCTCTGAAGTCCACAGCCTCCTGTCTCAGCTTTCTGAATCACAGGATTACAGGCTTGTGCCATTATGCCCAGTGAAGTGTGCCTACTTTCATGTGTCTCCTTTTCCTTTTGAACAGGAGCAGGTGTGCACTCCCCAGGCCATCCGGGATGAGCCCTCACTCTCTGCCACAGCCATGTCAGCCTTCCTTCTGCTTTGGCTTGTTTAGCCTCATGACCCTGTGTGCAGCGACGGGACTTACAGTAGTAATATGTGATCTTAAATATCTGTCTTCTGATACTCATGAGGACTTAGCCAGGAAGGTCTAACATGGGGTACTTCAACGTTTCATGGTCTCTATGTACCTTCATGTTGGTGCTACCTATTGGCAAGAGGCCTCTGATCCCATAGCCACCCTCATTTTATATGTCAAAGATGGAGACAGAGGCCCTCAACTCCTCTTCAGCCTGTGTATGAGTGAGAAAGATTTTGTGGTATAGGAAGCCCTGTGAGTAGCCGTTGCCTGGGACCTTACTTATGGCATCATCATCATCATCATTGTGGCTGTCATTTGTATGTGGTGTGTGTACGTATTCGTGTGGGTCCAGTGCACACGAGCATGCTTGTGGAGGCCAGAGGTCCATGTTGGGTGTCTTCCTCGATTGTTCTCCATTTAAGTTTTGAGACAGATCTCACTGAACCTGAATCACTAAGGCTGGCTGATCAATGGGCTTCACGGATCCTCTTGTCTCCAGCCCACCAATGCTGGCCTTTACCACCCCCGGCACCCTGCCTGGTTGTAGGTGGATGACGGAAATGGGTACTCATTGGTATGCAGTGGGCATTTTACCAGCTGAGTCGTCTCCCCAACCNCTATGTATGGCTTTAAAACAAGCATGAAGAGAATGCCGCCCACCAGAAGATTCACTGGCAATTACCTTATTAATTAATGACAGAACAACAGATGCTCTGGATGGCAGGGAGAGTTTGTTCCTGTAAGTGGGCATGTCCCATGCAAGCAGGATTAGGCTCTTAATCTGCTTTTCACAGATAATTCAAACAGATGATCCAGTCCACGCCCTGTCAGAACAATTATGAACTCCGACTTTGGCGCCTTCATCACACTGTTGACCACATACCACTGCAGGTGTAAAGTGGTGTCAGAGGAGTTTCCATTGGCCACCACTGGAAACAGGACACATTCTGCTGTTCTGGCCTGGGGCTGCCAACTCCGAGTCCAGGAAGTCTTCCAGGATGAAAGCCCATCTCCCCAATCCTTTCAGCAAACTGTCTTTCTCTATTCTTCTCCCACACTCCCCACCCCTGGGAAAGGGGGTAAAGACTCTGCCTCTGTGATGGGAGTGGGAGAAACTTGGTAAGTGACACAGGTGGCTCCACCTGTGGCTGGCTCCAATTCCAGCCCCACAGCTGCTGCTCAGCTGGGAAGACCCAAATCCCAAGTTTTTCTGAGGCTTTTCCCACCATCTGGGCCCAGAAATTCCCATGTACAGAAGCTCCGTCCTAGGCCAAAGTGTCCTGTTTCAATTGCTCTAGTGTCCTCAGATTCCGTTCACAGCCTGTCTAGTCCGGGAGACGTTCTAATCCTTTCCCACCGAGGCCCTGCCTCCTCCCACACTTACATTTTATCTGTGGAAGAGGGGCCCCTGCACAGTTCCTCTTTCAAGCATTGTTTAGGACGACCATGGAGCCCCTCCAGGCCCCTCCAGCACCCTTGGGTGTCCACATGGTGCAATTGCTCNAACAGGGAAAGGGGGTGTTTTGAAATTCTGGGAAAAATCTGTGCCCTTGTCCTTCCATTGTCTTGGGTTACTCACTTGTTAGCAGTGTAACAGCCTGGGCATTTGACACCAGGAATGGATTACAGGGTAACTTTACTCCTGAGGAGACTCCAAGCTGCCAGCCAAATCACCCTTCCTTCTTTCCCTCACACAGTCTTCCCGCCTAAGTTTTAGAAAACAACAAAACTGGGCTTGCATCATTAATTAATTTATTAGACATATTGCCTCTGAAGGCGAATTTGGTTCTGGGCCCTGGGCACCAACAAGCACTGGAAGAATGGCTACCATTTCCTGAGTGTGTTCCCAAAGAAACTGGAGCCAGAGAGGTTGGTTCCCATGCCCAAACAACAGCTGCTTAAAGAAANACTAAACTGTGGCAGCACAACCCATGTTCCCCAGGAGTCAGGACTTCTAGAACACCGGGGGCAGTGTCTGCACACTGGTCCCACACAGCCAGAGGCTGGGAGAGGCCATGCCAGCCAATGCACGTATTACATCCTTGCCCGAAGGTCAAGGTGGCATTGGCTATGTTGTAAGGATCAAACAGAATTTGAGTATAGTGGAGTCATAGTTCCCAGAGGGGGGGCCAACACCCCCTTAAAATAAGACACACAATGCTACATTTGCTACTGGGCTGTGACAAATGCAAATATGTTTAATTACCAATTCCTTTCTTTTTCCGTGCCCATGTCTTTCATAACGTAATTGAGTGGCTGCTGCCACTGGAAGGGAGTTTCTTCCCATGCTTCTCCATTAGGGATGCCTGGGCACTTACTTCGAATAATTCAAAGTGGAAGTATGTCATCTCTGCAGCCCATTTGCTCTTCTACTCTCTCCTGCCTCCTGTCTCAACCATAAGGACAAGCCCAGGGAAGCCTACTGGAAGCTGAGTGACTCCAGGAAGTAGAGCCAAGTCATCCCAGCCAAGGCCACACTGGATCATCCAGTCAAGCCACCAATTGACTACAGACACCTAGCAAGTCCAGCAGAGATCACCTGAGCATGGCTCAGCTAAGCAGAACCTCCCNGGGACCTGTGGTCTTGGGGGAGAGGAACGTTACTTTTGTAAATGATGTGTAGCTGAGTCTTCCAGGTTGTCTATGATCATCAACACCTTGAATCAGAATACCTGTGATCAGTGAGAAGTGATCTTACCAGATGTGGCCCTATTAATAATCTCTTGTGGAGGGAGGGGAGAGGCTCACAGGCATGTCAATCACCAAAAGACCTTCACAAGGCCATGCCTTTCCCTGAGCTTCTGTGAGAAGTAAATGACTGGCCAAAGAGTTTGTGATCCTCAGTGATGCAGCTTTTCCTTGGTTCATTGCTGCAGTGGATTGGGACCCATAGCTGTTCAGAAGTCACCCATACTTCTGTAAGCATCCCCAATGAGCTCATTGTTTTCCCGGGGTTGGGTTTGGATGGAGCCCAATCTGTGTTGGAATGGGCAGATATTTTGTTAAGTCACTCAAGCACAGGAACTTGGTCCTTTTTTTTTTTTAAGTTGGGCCGGAGATTCTTTTTTTTAAAATTATATTTATTCATTTTATCTTATTTTGTAGGTGAGTGTTTTAGCTGCATGTATGTATGTGCAACATATGCATGCCTGGTGCCCATGGAGGTCAAAGGAGAGTTATAAACATTTATGAGACACTACGTGGGTACTGGGAGTTGAATCTGGGTCTTCTGCAAGAGCAGCCAGTGCTCTTAACCACTGAGCCATTTCTCCAGTCCCAAGTTGTCCAAGGAAAAGTCACATGACAATTAAAACTAAGCCCCCAAAGTATGGGATGACCTACAGTAAATCAACATGTAAGTCACAGAGAAACAGCCTGAACATGAAGAATTTTACTTGATATCTCAGATCTGACCAAGTACATTTAGGCAATGGGTAGACAATAAGAAACAATACTGGCCACCCAGAGCCACTGCACCCCTGAGGCATGTCCTTGAAGGTAAGTAACCATGGCCTAGGAGCCCTTCGAGGTCTGAAATAAGTGGAGACTACTGGCACTGAAGTTCAAAACAAAGCAGAGGATAGTGAAAACAACCTTGCATAACAAAATTGAGAAATTCTTCATCAAGTCCCTTGAAAACCTAGCATTTAGGCAGCGAGCAAGCTGTAACTCTATTAATATGCAATCATACGAGTTGAATAAAATTTAATGCATACAAGCCAAATGAATAATTCCTCCCTAATAAAATCCAAAATTAAAAGAAATCATGAGGAAATTCAAATTATTNTCTTTGCCACTTGTGCTGTGCCAAACTCCACACAGTTACAAAGAAAAATAATCTACTTTGCAGGGAATTTTATGCCCCTTCCCAGTAGCTGCTCAGCGTGGGTTGTGTGTGCCCTTTCATCTACTCAATGTGCCTTGGCTTCTGACAACAGGCAGCCCTGCAGATGGCAGTCCCTGGGGTCTGTGGGAATCTTATGAGAAGCCCCAGGGAAACTTCTTCAGTCCTCTGATGGAAACACTACAAACTTGGGCTGAGTGGAGAAAGCTTGTTTTGTAGAGNGCTGGCCTTGGAGGTATGAGGACCTCAGCTTGATCCTCAAAAGCCAGGTAAAAGCATTAGGTATGGTGGCTTGCACTAGTGATTCCAGTTTAGAGTGTAGAAACTGGAGGATCCCTGGGATTAGATGGCCAGCCAGCCTAGTCGGTGAGAGACTCGATTTCAGCAAATAAGGTAGACGGCTCTTGAGGAACAACATTTGAGGATGACCATCTCTGGTCTCCACATGCATATACAAACATATGCATGTATGCCCACTTCACCCCTCACAAACATTCACCCATAGGACTACACAGACACCCACACACATACACCCCTCACACACACACACACACACACACACACACAGAGAGAGAGAGAGAGAGAGAGAGAGAGAGAGAGAGAGAGAGAGAGAGAGAGAGAGAGATTTACTACAGGTATGAAGGGAGAGGCACGTGCTACATGGACATTGAAGGTAGTTGGCCAAGGCTAGCAAGGAGAGTCTCATCAGGGCATGGGTGTCTGTTCTGCACCTATCACTGAGGAGTCTTCCTTCATCTTGGCTGAGTAATAGCCTATCAATCGCCAAGCCACTGGGGTTTTTTGCTAGCTTCCTTTCCCACTAGACTCCAAGTCCCTCAAGGCAAGGGCCANGTGGGCTCATCTTTGTGTCTTCATTTATTCAATAGATGTTCATGGNGCTCAACCAAGAACCAGGTTCTTGTCTAAACAGCAAATGGAGTACACATCAGCTCTACCCTCAGCAAATGGGGAGGATGAGAAATAGTCCAAAATGAGGTAAGCTTGCTCAGGGGCTATTGGTGAATTGATAAGGGGGTCTCTGTCCTCAACTGACACCTTGCTCTCTGTTCTCCAGGGAAAACCTTCATGTCCATGCTGTCCAGGCCACCCGTGGTAGAATCAGGGCATTAGCTGAAGAGGAGGAGCTCTGTGGAGAGGCTATGGGGTGTAGGATGTTGGAAGTGAGGATAAAAGTNTGTTGGGGAGATGGTACAAGCTGCTGCAGGGTGCATGAAGCAGATAGTGGGAGAATCTCTTCCATGACTGACCCATGAACCTCTCTGCTGGGCATNTGGGAAATCACAGTTGGTTGACAAAGCTGCCTTTGATCCCTGAGCTGCTCCAGATACGGCTTTTACTCTGAGACCAGACCACATAGGCGATGTTGTCACATGAATAACCATGATGAATGCTGTTGGGACATAAAGCCACAAGGCTTTGACCCGGTTACATAGGGATGGAGTAGATGTGGTCTGGGCAGAGAGGAGCTGGGGGAAGAGGAGAACATTCTGGAAAGGAAACAGTCTAAGACTGAAGTGAAGATCATGAGATGGGTAGGGATTCAAGCAATTGCAAGGAAGGAATTTCTGAAGTAACTAGGGGAAATGAAGCTGGGAGGCTGATAGCGTCGGACTTCAAAGCCACCGGGAAGTTTCATACACTATTTGGCTCAAGACCACTCAGGGCCGGGCGGTGGTGGCGCACGCCTTTAATCCCAGCACTTGGGAGGCAGAGGCAGGCGGATCTCTATGAGTTCGAGGCCAGCC
>LZPO01107909.1:327385-361848 GCA_001675575.1 Neotoma lepida
CACTCAGGAAAGAGGGGAGTCTAAGAATGGCTTTTGATTTTTAAATACTGACTTGATACCAAGTGAAGAAAGCAAGCCTGTCAAATTTCACCCACTCCAGTTTCCAGCAAAGGATTCAACGGGATGCATCTCTATGACATGTCTGGGATGTTTCCTGATCTCTCCTATGCCTAGGAGCTGGGCTTCTGGATTCTATGCCTCAAAGTAAATCATTTACTTATTTGGAAAATATTTCCCCCAGTGTCTGAATGCTAATTAAATCAATACTTAAGACAGTGAAGTTTTGAAAGCCAAGACACTGATCCCAGGGGTGAGTGGGACCTAGCTGTAGATAAAGGGGTTTTGTGTATCCCCGTGGCAGCAGTGTCATTGGCCCCTGACTTACGGTTATGATGTGACTGGGGTAGGGGCTGTCCCTTCCATTACAATGTGAGTTCCCCATTGACTAGTTCCTACATACACACCCCAGTTCTTGGACCTTGGGATGAGGAGAGAAATAAAAAAGATGTTTTGAATCTTTAGAAACCTTGGAAAGACATGCTTGAAGGAAGTGTTTGAATAAGCTTGTCAGGNTACATTTCCTATTGGTAGACTGGAAATTGTTGAAAACCACGGGTTTTATTATTTTTTTTTAAGAAGCACTCTACTTAATTCAAGACAGGAATGATGTCTTAATCAAGGCTCTTGTGTTGCTAGGCACCTCCAGTGGGCTCTTGGTGGTCTTTTCTGCCTGTCACTCATTTTCTTCTCTAGGAAAAATATCTTTTGGGTTCCAAGGCTGGATATCAGACCCACACTCTCTCTTACCTNGTGACTTCCTATGCTAGGGAGTAGTTCAAAGATGGACACATGACCTAGTTTGATCCAGTTACAGTGGAGCCAGGATTATTTAGGAGCAGCNGAGAGTAATGTCCTCTCTTTGTCCGTGGACATGGAGTCATGGAAGCCAGTGATTAGTGGGGTCTCTGGGAAGTTAGAGGANGATGCTTCACTGGGTTGTTAGCCGTTCCCGGAGTGGAGNGGTCTGGGGGGACGTCCATATGAGGAAGCTGTATTGTTGCATGAGACTCAAGCATAAATTAGAGCAGGGAGATGAGCCAGAGATGAAATGTCACCAAGGACCAAGGAGTTCCCTTTCTTTCCTTCCTCCCATGCTTGCTGTCCTATCATGTNTGGATTCTGATGCCCCCTCTACTATGTGCGACGCCCAAGGGAACTAGCTGACTCANGACTCTATTAAACTCCAAAGACACAGATTTGTGAGGTATCCAGCTTTGGTTCAATCAGATAAGCCAGAGCCGTGACATCATATAGTATATCCTTTGTCACCTTGTGACAGAGATTCAACCTAGAGGTGGAGTGGGTGGAGAGGAGGGGTAAATTGTTGAAATGACTTTGGGATAACACTCAGTATGTCTAGTGTCCTTGGATTATGGACCTAGTCTTTTGTATTCTTGATCAGGAATAGATGTGCTTGGTGAAAAAACACAAAAGCTAGTGTGTGGGGGGGGATGGAGGGAGGGAGGAAGAGAGAGAGCACAGGCATGTATATGTGGAGGCCAGAGGTNACCATCAGGTGCCTTTCTTAATCACTTCTTAACCTTAGCGTTTTAAAATGTTTTATCTTTGTATGTATGTGTATGTGCATGATGCATGTGGGACACACGCACCATGGCACATATGTAGAGGTCAGAGGGCAACTCTGTGGACACAGTTCTCTCCTTTCACCTTATACAGGCTCTAGGCTTAGACTCAGGCTTAGACAGCAAGCACCCTTACCTGCTGAGCTTTGTTGCAAGCAAACTTCGTTTTTAGAGACAGAGTCTCTCACTGAGCCTGGAGCTCACCAATCAGATAGACTGGCTCTTCAGCAAGCTCTAGGGTTCCCATCTCTGCCTCCCAGTCCTGGGATTATAGGCACATGCCACCATGTACAGCTTCTACCTGGGTGTTGGAGATCAAAATCAGAATCTCACGCTTGTGTGACAGTTTACCAATTCAGCTAGCACCCAAACCCCCCCTCTCTCTCTCCCTCTCTCTCTCTCTCTCTCTGTGTGTGTGTGTGTGTGTGTGTCTTGCTATCTAAGAAACTCTGGTTAAATTAGGAATTTATTGTTAGACTAGAGCGATCCTCTTACCTTCACCTCCATAGCTCTGAGATCCCACATGAGGCACAAAAGCTGGTCCTGAGCTGTGGACAGAGCTGGTCAGGTTTTGTCATCTTGACACAGGCTAGAGTCGTCTAGGAAGAGGAACCTCACTTGAGAAAATGCCTCCATCAGATTGGCCTGTAGGCAAGTCTATAGAGTGATTTCTTGATTAATGATTGATGTGGGAGGGCCCAGCTCACTGTGGGTGGTGCCACCCCTGGGCAGGTGGTCCTGGGTGGTGTAAGAAAGCAGGCTAGCAAGCCATGGGGGGTAAACCAGGAAGCAGCTCTCCTCAGTGGCCTCTGCACCAGCTCCTGCTTCTGGGTTCACGCTTTGAGTTCCTGTCCTGACTTCACTCAGTGATGGACTGTGACCTGGAGTTGTAGGATAAAATAAACCCCTTCCTCCCCAGTTTCTATTGGTCACAGTGTTTGTCAATTTTAGCAGTAGAAATCTGACTAGGATAGGGATTTGGTTCTTCTGAAATTAGCTGCTGTCCTAGACAGACAAACTGACTAGTCCACTCTGAAAAGGTGCCTCATGCAGGATGAGTCCATGCCACAGCAGGGGTGTCNGGGGGGGTGGGGGGTAAGGGGTAGGAACACTTTCAGTTCAGTGGTGGGAAATAGCTTCCCGGTTCAATGGTGGGAAGAGCAAACACTTTCTGGTTCAATGGTCCCCACTGTCCTTTCCCATAATATCAACACTACGCAGAAGAATGATCTCCAGGGACAATGTAGGCCAGGGAGAGATTCTCAGTAGCCTTTCTCCCNCTTTCTCTCCTTGCTATTTAAAAATATAATATCTTTTTAGTTCTTTGATAATTTCCTATAGTATATTCTGATCATATTCCTCCTCACTCTTCCTAGATCCACCTCTATCNTTCCTAACTCTGTGTCTTTTAAAACAAGAACAAACACAAAAACAAAAACCAACAACCCACCAAGTCCAACCAGTGCTTTCCATATATCTATCCCAGGCATCCACTAAAGGATGGCTCCTACTTGTAAAACTTCATCCCAGGACCTGACAGGACAGTTCCATGGGTAAAGATACTTGTCATGCAAGTCTAGTGACCTGAGTTTGATCCCTGGAGCCCACATAAAGGTGGGAGGAAGAAACTGACTCCACAATGTTGTCCTCTGACCACCACACAGGCACCATGTATGTATGGTGTGTAACACCCCCCCACACACAAATAATAAATAGGATTTAAAAACAAAATTAAAATAAAAACCTTTTAACCTGAAAGCATTTCTTCTTCTCTCCCACCCCCTCCTTCATAATGATCTGTCTATTTCAACTTTCTNTTTAGTTAAATTACTTTGGGGAAAATATTTCACCTTTTGAGCCTCAGGCAGATAACTTATCTACAGATAAAGATGACAGCAATGTGAATCTGACAAAGTCTGTTAAAAGTACAGATGAAGTTACCTTTTGATATATCGGTCTTGCTGCTGGGAATGTAGTCTTCAGATGGACCCTCACATGCAGAAACGGCACTACAGGCTTAGTCATTGCAGCATTAATGTTATAATAAAATATTGGGAACAACCCCATTGGCTACCTCTGGATATCAGTAGAATAAACCATGTCATATTCACCCATCACAAAACCATTGAGCAAAACCAGAAAAGTCTTTTTTTTAAAGTATGTATTGTGATATAATTTTTTAAAAAATACATATTTTAAGTATGTGAGGCACTTGCTGCTCTTGCAGAGGGACTTGGGCTCAGTTCAGAGCACCCACATCCAGAAGTTCACAACTGTTTGAAACGTAATAGCCAATGCCTTCTTCTAGCCTCTGTGAACATCTGCACACACGTGGAGCACACACACACAAACACAAAATGTATACACACAAAAGAAAAAAAATATATACCTTACAAAAAGATGTTTGGTCTTTGTTCATTGGTTCCTAGCAACCCGAACCCCTGAAAATTCTCAGTCCTTTGTTTGCTAAGGAGGCAACTAANGGAGCAGGGTGCAGGTTTTTAATGTAACAGTTCCTCAGAAAGACCTTGAGTAGAGAGTTGTAACTTTCTGTTCCCATGAATTGGCCTTTGAAGTTAGGTTCAATAATCAATAGTTAATGGTGAACTTGGTGGNACCCTGAAACATTGTATTTAAAAGGCTGCCATGTTGGTGAAGGTATCAGGGTATGCCAGAAAGTTCTATGCCACCCTGCGGTACCTAGTCTCAGAACTCTTGTCTGTGTTTATTTCCAAACTATCTCCTTTCTAACAAGGGTGTAACCTCAGCCACACCACCCTGAATGTGCCCTGTCTTGCCTAACAAAACTGAGACCATATGCAGACGCTTTCTGGAGTTCTTGTCGTTGTGTGAGTGAATTATCAGACATTGGGGGCGCGCCTCATAGAGCTAGGCAGAAACGTGGGTCTATGGAGACCCCACTTGTGGAGGGAGCAGCCTTGTTTTGAGACTTCAGCTTTGGGATGAGGTGCTACTTCCGGGTAGACAACATCAGAATTTAATCAAGTTGCTGGACACCCTGTGGTGTTAGAGAATTGGGGAAGAAAAACAACATGCATTTGATGTCAGGAAAAAAAAATCTGTGGCAGAAGAGAAACAACATCCCGTTGTTAATTTTTCTATAGTGAGAAACAGGACGAGCTTCTGCATGACTTTTACTGGCATAAACAAAAGCATTTTTCACCCAGACAGGGCACCCCAGTGACAGACCACAGACACCATGCTATCCAATTCTGAGGAAACTTACTGGGACATGGGTTAGGGGTTACTTACAGGAGGACAAGTGACTCCCAAACAGCTACATCACTGCAAAGTCCCACCCCCAGAATGGGAGATGACCTCCCAGAACTGCATAGATGGCATACCTCTTCCANAGACCTTCTATGTCCTATAAACACCGACACCTCCAATGGCTGGGCAGGAGTACAGAAAATAACAAGTGGTTGGAATGTACAGTAAAGCTCTCCGATGAGGGTCTGTTAANAGGCCTGGTCTTTCGAGGGTTTCCTGAGTGTGGACAGTCACACTCTAGTGTCAAGATGGCTGTGGCCCTGTCATGCCCAGAAGACAGAATTCTTTGAGCATTGGCACTTGTTCATATCTATATGTTGAGATGGCCGGGAAGATGGCTCAGTGAGTATAGCATCTGCTGTGTAAGCACATGGACCTGAGTTCAGATCCCTAGCTCTCACAAAAGGACAGACATAGTGGTGTACACATGAAATCTGGGAGGTGGCCACAGCAGGATCCCTGAGACTGGCTGACCAGCTAGTTTAGCCCGGTTAGTATGCTCCAGGCTCAGTGAGAGACTCTGTCTCAAAAAAGAAAGTGGANGTAACTAAAGTCGACACCTGTCGTCANTCTCTAGCCTCCACAGGCACAAGTACCTATGTGCATACTCAACTGTTTATACATGTACACACATACCACCATGTACACATGCACACACTCATTTTAAAAAGGGCGGGAAGCTGGTGCCTTGTTTTTGTGTGGGAGTGTTAAAGACATAAAGCTTAGATTTGACCTCTTGAGAAAGCTGTGAGTTTGGCTACACCCACTTTGGAAATAAGGGAACTGAAGCTACAGTTATTTAAGATGAGTCTGCTCCCTAGACTCAAGGCCAGCCCGGCAGGCCTTCAGAAGAGGGCCACTTGGTTTAGCTCTCCACTGTGGCCATCTTGAAATCCTTNACCTTTATGAACCGGGGCTCTGTGGTTTCTGCAGCCAGCCCTGCTCACCCTCCTTGTGCATGGCTCCTCCACCGCTCTTCCTAGATACCAGGAAAGTCTGGTCTATTCAGGGCCAGGCTATCCCAGGAAGCTCCTAGACCTTCTGGCCTGTTTGCTCTTGTGCCCTGCAGCTTCTCCAAGGGCTAAAGGATGCCAGGCCCCATCAGCGCCTCCCAGGAACACCATGGTCCCTGCTGTGCACAACTGCATACCCTGCTGAATAAATTAGTGCTCAACTCTCTCAGTTCATCAGAGTCAAAACTCTCGAAAATGAGTTTAATTAAAACAAGAGGCTCTTGGGTTTTCTTAGATTAGATGGTGACCCAGCCCACTCTAAGCAGTGGGTTTCTTGGTGTGTGTGGTGGGGGAGGTGATCCATGTCTTTGTCTTGGTCCAATTCTTTTCCTCTGATGGTCTCTAAGAGTATCAGATTGGATTCAAAAGTGTTGCAGAGAGACAGGGAAGAGAGTCCTTGCATCCAGACCCTATAGATGCTTTAGAATCCTTTTTGAAAGTTTATTAGCATGGCTTATACAAAGTGATGGCTTTTATAATGGCATTTGCATTAAAACACTTTAACAAGATCCATCCCTTTGCCCTCCCTCCGCCCTCCTATGCCCTGCCTCTCCTTTTGTCAAACAGCCTCACTTTTGCTTTTATTCCCTCTGTGGTCTTGCTACTGTGGTCACTTCTGGAGATAATTCTCAGATGCTGTGAGCAATAGGCCTCCCTGCAAAGGTTGTATGGGTGTCAGGGGAAGGTGTGAGGTGCCAGGGGAAGGGCAGTGGTGCCAGGGAAGATGACAACTTCCTCCAAACATTCTTACCAGCTGCCCTGATGTTTATATTCCAACACCCCACCCCACCCATGTCTCCCTCTTTATTTCCCAAACCCTGGCTCCCTCCTGCCCTTTCCAGAGGGCTATGTAGTGTGGATATGTAACTGTGTATTCAAGGAAAAGCCCACAAACCACAGCAAACTTTCAGATTTTTCTTTTATTATTATGCATTTGACGTATCTTCTGAGTGTTCTCACAATGAGTGGATTTGTCTTTGAGATACAATCTGGCCACTGTGCCAAACAGTGCATATGTGCTTTAAACATACTCTAGTTCTAAGGAATATGAGTTTGGATCCTGAACACAATTTAAAATCTTTCTGTCTGTCTGTCTGTCTACCTATCTACAGTGCCTTTACTTTTAATAGATCCCATGAAGGAGTTAAGTAGAAAATAGTTCCCCAATAAATAATTACTTCTCTAAACTGTCCCCCACCCCCCAGCAAACATCACTCTCACCCCCCACCCCCATAGACAGGCACGTTCACACCTGTAATAACTTAGGAGGCCCTCCTCTGAAGTTCAACATCTGGTTAAGGCCCCACTTCACACACCAGCTAAAGTGTCTCCGTATGGTGCCCTTGGCACACGCCCAAAGACAGGTTCTTATTGCTGTGAGGCCTGGTGGGGTGGTGGGCAGACTGATCCCAGATGGGTCTGCAGAGTGGAGTCTACATGGGAACTCACAGTCTGCCCCCCAGCACACACACACACACACACACACACACACACACACACTCACTCTCACTCACCATGAACACAGCAGAAAGAGTTCAGCTAAAAGATTTTAAACCATCAGGAGTCACAAGTCCCATTTGTTGCCAATTATATAGATAAACAGGAATTTACATAATGTACAAAGAGTTTGTGTCTTCAGCTTATTTTGAAGCCACTCCCTAAAGAGCCACATTTATTCAAGAAACCAGATATTCAGCCCAATAGCCTTGAGCCGGACTCTCCTCAGGGCAGCTCCCTCCAACGCAGGGTTGGGAGCTCTGACACAGAGGCCATCCACAGAACCCACGGCTCTTTGCTGCATGCCCCAGAGTTCAAAACCATCAAGAATGCATTCTCTCTTGTTTTGTCTCATGCACATTGAGGTTCCTTGTCTTCCTTTCCTTCCTGTTTTTGAGATCCACTCTTTTGGTAAGTACCAAGTACAGCTAGAAGTTTCTAGATCCTATGAACTGCAAATTCACAGACCACAGCACAGCAAGGACCCAGATCTCAAGCAGACAGATGCCTTGCAGCCTCTAACTCACACAGGCCTGGCAGGCTGCAGAAGCAGGGCTGCTCNAGTCCCATGGGTGTCCTGCATCTTCTAGGAGATGGANGCGTGTTTACTTTTGTAAAGAGTCAGCCTGGTGTCCACTGACTTTCCAAGAGGAGTCATGTCAAAAGCCAGTAAGTAGCTTTCTNACTTAACATACCTCCCAAACAACTTCCTTGTGAAACTGGAGCCGAAGGCATTTGGCCCCCAGGGCACATCTGGGATCATTTTTCCCATTAGGGAAGCTGGGGTCCTTTGGACTTGGGCATTCTTGGGGTAGGGGTGTACTGGTAAGTGGGGGCTCTTTGGGTGGGTCTTTCTTTTTTTTTTTCACTCAGGTCAATTCTCCCTTGTCCCTAAAGAGGAAATTTGAACCTTGTCAGCACAAGCACAATGGCTCTTTCGTGGAAGGCAGTTGGCAGGCAGGGAGAGCACGGGTGAAGTCTGCTGCAGGAAGCAAGAAGCATTGGTAGCAGCCTGCTATGGCTGGCTGGTTTTATCTGTCCTTGACTTCATCCTATTTCAAGGAAAGAGAACAAAAGAAAAGAGAGGTGTCATGAAAGCANACCAGTTCTTCCAACTTGAAGAGGTGATTTCTGGCCACGCCTCTAGCTGTCTCCTGCCTGGAAGTTCCCCTTACCAGTGCTGAGTGATTTCAGAGGCTGGGTGAGTACAAAGGTGTGAAAAGAATAATGGCAGCAGGTGTGGCCACTGGGAGGCCTTCAGTTGGTTCACTCTTTGGTGTGACTCTGGCCTTTACTAACTCATGTCTTACAGGGAAGCAGGGAGGGATGCTGGCTGAATNAAAGACTTTGAATTAAAGGGTTTCCTCTGGCAGAAACTGTCTTCTAAGAACTTTATATGANTTACAAGGTTCTGGAAGGCTGCCTTACAGGCTCCAGTGGGACACCTGCCACCAAATTCAATCTCATTTTTGATTGGGTGTGTGGATGGGGTGAGGGGCCAGTGCCCATGCGTGTGTGTGCACATGCGTGTGTGTGCACATGCCTGAGGAGGTCAGAGGGCAATTTCAGGTGTCATTCCTCAGGATTAGTAACCTTTTTTTTTTCATTGAAACAGGGTCTCTCTGGGGACCTGGGGCTGTTGGTTCAGGCTGGGCTAGCTGTCCAGAGAGCTATTCTTCCATCACCCCAGCCGTCACCCTCAGGCTGGCACAGTAAGCACTTTACTGGTTGAATCGTCTTTCCGGCATCTTAAGCTCATCCCTTGATCATGTGACAGAACAATCATAACACCATCACGTGACAGCAAAAGCATAACAGCATCACGTGACAGAACAAGCTTCTCAGCAGCAGCCTGGAAGGAGGCATCACGTGCTTTCTCTGCACACAGCTCCTGTGATGGATAAGCCCCAGGACATTCGTCCCTCTAGTTCCCCCTGTCTGAAACACCTCTCCCTCCCGCATCCCATCTCCATGTAGCTCGTGCCTCACCTCCTACCTCTGTGCTAAGGTCACCTGGCTGGTGAGATGGCTTCTGGCTACCAAATCACAAACCACAGCCACCTCAGCACTTTCTATCCTGTTTTCCTCTGCTTGCCTCAGTTTGTATTGTATATATTTGTCTGCTGTCTGCTTCTACCACTAAACAAACTAAAGAAGACCCATTGCCTCATTCTCTGCACATCTAGAATAGTGAGGACCCAGCATGTAGCAGGTGCATAACAGATCTTGGCTGAATGAATGCATGAGTAAATTAATAAATGATACAATGGATGGATAGCTTTAATCACACCATGCTCTCACCAATACAAGTTTGGTTAGAGGTAGAAAAAAGTGATAAAGAGGGGAAAGAAAGAAAGAAAGAAGAGGAGGCTGAGTGGGGACCAGCTGGGGTCTGGCACACACTCCCTGAGGCCCTGCTGGCTCCTCTGCCTCTCTNCTTCCTTCCATTTTCTCTAGACCACTGGAAGCCATCTCATGGATTTGGGAAACTCCTGTATGCAGGACTCAGTTTAATCTTCCCTTGATTGTTCCCTGCGGAACTGAAGCCACCTCCAGGCTATTATTATGAACATAAATTACCATCCCATTGCAGATATGCAGCTGAACCATTATTAAAAATGACTTTTGATTGATAGAATGTCAAGGAAGCCCATCTTGGTTGCAGGAAGCCCTCAGGATTGCTCATTTCAAAAATCAACCAANAAACAAACACACACACACANAGAGAGACACATACACACACAAAAACAAACAAACAAAGAAGCAGGTATTAAAACAATAGTAAAATGAGCTGGAAGTGGTGGGGGTGGGGGTCCACTGCCCATGTGCACACCCATTTCTACTGAGGAGAAACAATTTAACAGGGATCACTTGGTTACAGAAGCAGAGGCCAAAACAGGATTGATCGTCTCCACTCAGAGAGCTGTGAGAACGGCAGGGAACTGGCTTTACCAGTGAGAGCCGANCTGGCTGCCACCACCCTGAACAAAGAGGGACACAGGGTGGGTGGGCTCCAAAAACACAGAGGGTTTACTCTGGACCAGAGAGGTGACAATAACCATATACATCAAGGGCTGACAGACCCAAAGGCGCCAGTGTCTATTGGTGGGGACTCGTGAGCTCTGGAGTTCTACTGGTCACTTATTGAGATCAGATGTCTCCACCCACTCTGTNCCTCTGAATGAATGTACCCCATTTTCACCTCTGACGTGGGCTCTGGTCTCCCCCTTCTCTTCTGCAGCTGGTCTTCCTGCTCTCCAGACATCACTGTGGGGACACAGCAGTTTTCAGGAACTGGCATTTCCATGTTGGGGTTGTCAAACTATGACTTCCTCTTCCCCACCAACAAGCACATTAGTGTATTCTCTAGGGACTAAGGCCCAAGTACCAAACGCACTCCTCAGCTACTCACTGGATTCGCAAAACCCCAGTTGGGAGAAGAAAATTGCACAAGCATCATGTTTTCCAGACGGCAGAGCCCCGCCCTGTGGATACAGCGCCTGCTTTGCTTTGGGTTCACCCTACTCAGATGGATCATTAAAAGAGGACATATTATGGGGACATATGTGTGTCCCCATAAAAGAGGACACACAAGTCCCATCTACAACACCACTCAGTCCTTCCTTCAGCCTGGTAATAGGCTGCTCTGCCTGCCTGGCTTGATGAGTCTCTTCCCGGTGTAAAGGGTAAAAGGAGCCAAGAGCTCTCAGCTATCTAGGGAACAGTAGTCCAGGTGGCTGGCCCAGGGCAAGCATGGCGGCTTCCCACTCAAATCTATGTACACTCAGATCTATGTACTTCCNTGTGCAGCTGAGAAGACAGTGAGGTTACCNCTCAGAGAGGAGATCCAGGGGCTACAAAGAAACCAAACAGGTCAAGGAGTCCTTTGTGTGCAGGGTGAGAGTATAAATGCCTCATGGTTGTTTGCAAAGAAATTAAAAATACACGTGGAGGTGGGTGGGGTCTTCACTCTTTAAATGTTTCCAACTCATTCTGGTGTGTTTACAGAGCTCCAGGCTGCAGAAGCAGCGGCCTCAGTTCTGAAAGGCAAGGGCGGTTGGGGACCTGCCCAAGACACTCTTCACAACAGTGGGTTTAGCTTTGCCCATCAGTGACTTGTACCTAGATATGAGTGGGACTAGAAGGTGTGTCATACCTGTTGACATCTGCGGTGTGCGCACAGAAGTGTGTACAGGCCTTGTCATCTGTCCTCGTACAAGCACAGCGCAAGTGTGTCCGTGGAGAAGGCTGGGAGCTTTCTGGAAATGGCCCTGAGGACCTCTTTCCCCGAAGGCTTCCTCTGTAGTTGGACAGTCCATAGGGCACAGTCTGTCTGCAGAGCATGGAGAAATGTAAGGGGGGATCTGTTCAGCCACTTCAGGGTGAAGCACCCCCACTATAGCGTGCTAGCTGGGAACCGTCTGGAATGAACCCGGCATCCAAACAGTNTGCTGAGATGGAAAGACACACAGGAGGCCTAGGGAAGAGCACACTGCCCTAGTAGCCATACAGAGTTGATGCAAGTCAATGTACTCAGGAGCACCTGAGCCTCATTGAGGTGCCTGAAGCCAGGCTGCAAGCTCCTCTGGGTTTCTCTCTTTTCCAGATCAAACCNTGAAGGTCCGGCATAGCAGGTCCTAAGAACCCAGCCTGGACCTCTAGCTCATCCCCAGCCCATCTCGGTTAAAATCCTCACACGCATGAGGACCTNAGTTAAAATGCACACAAAGAAGCTTCGTGTGTTGGCATGTGCTTATAATACCAATGCTAGAGAGTTAGGACAGGAGGATCCTTGGGGCTTGGTGGCCAGCCAGTCTAACTGTTTAGGCCAAGAAAAAAACCTGTCCCATAACAAAGTGGATGGCTCCTAAGAGTGACACCTGAGGTTGACATTGGCCTCCTCATGCATAGGCATAGAGACATACACACATGAACCACTGGATTTTCCTGCCAGGATCCTGTCTTTCATTTACCCAATGCTCCTAACAAAGAAATCTGATGTGACCCATGTGTTGGTCCTTGTCTGGGGCCTGACATACTTGGTGCCTGTAAGGCCTTCCATATCTGAGGCTGTCCCTGGCAACTTTAGTGCTAACTGAACTCCAGGGCAGGCCTCACAGCTGGCACTAAGGAAAACGGGGCAGATGTAATTACAGTTATTAGAGACCCACCCTAGCCCCAGGATGCAACTTCCTCAAAGAGACAAAACCAGTGGGTATACTCGATGCTCTCCAGGAGCTGTCGCCACCACCTCAGTGGGGCGGCTGAGAACGGAATTCACCATGGGAAGGTCTTATTGTGCAGCAAAGGCTGTTTGAAATGATCGACCACTTCTGGTTATGGTAGGGATTGGAGGCGTGTCATCTANAGCAATAAATGTTTAAATCTGGTTTTAAGAGTGAGCNCAGCCCAACTATGGCTCATTCTCCGGAGAGGAAAGACTTCTAGAGTTGAGTGAGAAGAAGTTAAAACCACATGCTTAATTCATTAATGCAACTGGACATGATCCGGGGGACAAACTACTAAGAGCTTGAGGAAACTTTTGGGGCCAAAGGCCCTTTTCCAGTAAGCCTGGGCCTTCTTGTTCATCCCTGTTTCTATGAGTCCCACAGAGTATCACCAATTATCCACCTCAAAGGGTGGCCTTGAATCCTCTTTGTGTTTTCAAAATAAAATCAAATTGAATTTCTTTTCCTTAGAAGCACAAAGCTATGAAGCCTTTTTGGGGGTGTTGAGGAGAGTCAGGCAGGGTGGCCTGTGGGGACCATATGCTTACACAGCAGCCTTCTTCCCTGCTGGCTTGGAGAGCTGAGAGTACCCCATCCACCCCATGCCCCTCTTGCTTTTACCCCAAATCCTCACTATCAAGCACCCTAAGAGGCAGCAGAGTGAGGTTCCCTGCCAACTCAGATAGGCCCAGCTGCTGAGTAAGGCAGAGGGAGAAGGAAGGTCCTATTGGGACCCAGATCTTTTCTCAGGAACAGGAGGGGGTGGGGGAATAATGTGGTCATTGTTGTGGGTCCAGATTTGGCTGAAGGTGTATTTTTCCAGGACCAGGGATACAGTAAATCTCTAAGTGTTGACATTAAAGCTAGTCCTCCATTTCTTGGTGAAAATTATACACGAGGAACAGTAAAGTTCCCATTTCTCCATCAACATCAAGACCTGCAATTTTGAAATTGCTGTCAGCTGATTTTGCATTGGTGGGTGTCGAGCCGCTCAGCTGAAGCAAAATTCTTTGCCGAAAGTGTTTTAAAAGCAAGGAAATAAGATGGCTGGGTGTTTGTTAATAGAGACGTGTTAGCACTTCCCCAGCAACCTCAAGGAGCGCCGTGTACAAATGCCCTCCCCCATAGCTTCAGAGAGGGTTCCCAGAGTTGAGCCCCCTCCCCAGGGGATGGAAGGCTCTTAGGAGCTGGCCAGGGCTCCTTGGCATGTCCTGCTCCAGTGAACATGTATAGGGTTGGAACAAGAGTTCAACATGGAGGCCCTCCTATTCCAGGCCTAAATATTAAAAGATTATCGGTCAATTTGATAAATGCTTATTAAAGAGTCCTGTCCCTCAACCTAGAAAAATAACATCCATAATACCTCAGAATAGCAGCCTTGCATTAGGGATTCAGGTCTTCCTTGGAGTTCTCAGATGAAATACAGCAACCAAAACAAAACTGGCCACTTCTCTTCCCTCCTGATCCATCCCACAGCAAGTCAGCCTCATCCATTCCCGGGCTCTGTCCCAAGAGCTATCTACTCACTATCCTACAAGCACCTATCCTGCAGGTTGGGGAATATGTGCCTGGGCCCTTAGTGTCAGACACTAATGTCCACACACACACAGGCTCTTGAAGGGTCACAGGCACAGGGACCTTCATGTAGGAGCATCCCAAGACTCAATACTGGGAAGATTGTCTAGAAAAGGTACTTTTTAGCTTCAGAGTCTCCTTGCAATGGGTGGAAGATGCATGGTCAAAGGAGGGCCACCAGGGGGCCTCTAAATCAGAGCCAGGTCAAGGTGTTCCCTGCACAGATCTGACTGCCCAATACCTGCTCCTCAGGTAGCAGAGCTGGGTGTGAGGGAGATGGGAGGGCTGACAGTCAAGGCTAGTCGTGATTACAGAACAAGTTTGAGGCCAGGATGGGCTATAAGACTGTTTGAAAATGAAAATCAAACTCAACAAAACAGAGCTCAGAGCTGATCTACTTCTGTACCAGCCGCAGGGACTCAAAGCGGAATAAGAATTGGGGCAGGAGGATCACTTCCAGTTAGACTTTAACTTCAGCTACACAGACTAAGGCGAGCTACAGAATGAGATCTTGTCTCAAGAGAATGACCACAACAAAATACGAGAGAGAGAGAGAGAGAGAGAGAAAGGAAGAAAGAAAGAAAGAAAGAAAGAAAGAAAGAAAGAAAGAAAGAAAGAAAGAAAGAAAGAAAGAAGAAAAAACAAAAAAAGACATTGATTGAGCTTTTGGTTGCTAATTGTGAGGTAATCCCAGCTTGACAAAACCGGATTCTTTGCAGCTTAATGAGCTCAGTCATGGAAAACATCATTACAAAGAAACTTCACAGGCTCTTGAGCATCCACCATGTAGCTAGGATTATTTTAAGTGTGAAATATAGATACACCCATGCCTACAAGAATTCACATGCTACTGGGAGATGAAAATTGATAAAAGAGAAACATCAAGCATATATGCTCAGGCGTAGAAATGGTACACAGAGTGCAGGGAGATTACTTGGTAATTCCNTTATTAAGTTGTAAAGCACTTACACGACTGGCACTCCACCCTTTCAGTATACAAAAGATTGCTAGGCATTTGCTGGATGAGATGCTGCATGGGAAAATGCTCAGCAAAGAGTTAGCAGTGGATGAAAATTAGCTCCTTTGATTATTTGATTGGTTTGATAAGTTGTGTTTCATCAGTAGAAAAATTCCATCAGCCTGCCGTGTTTGTGATGTGTGACTAAGCAATACAGGAACCAGAAAACCACAGCAAGCCAGTCCCTGCCCTCCCTCCTTCTGGCAGGCAGGTCGTACACCACTGCCCACTTTGTAAAAGTCTGTACTTCATTTTTGTTACTGCCCTTTGTCACCATCCCCTGAATGAGCANCACGAAATACTTAATACTGGAACCATGAAAATGGAATTAAATTGGCTGAAAACCTTGGACCAGTACACTCAACCCGACTGACAGCGTACAGTTGAGCAGTAGGGTTTGATAATGCAATTCCTCGTCGAGACAGGCAGTCCTTCCATCTGCTGGTGTTAGTTATACCAGAGGCCCACACAAGAGAAGCAGATGAAGGGATGGATAAACAAAACGNGCTCCATCATACCTACATATGCAGTGTCTAGTGCTCTGTGTGTTTGTATAACAAATTATCTCTCAACTTATGTACTGAGAACATTCATTATTTAATCAGTGGTGAAGATGCCAGAATCTTATTTATCACAGTGTCTTTATTTTTCAAGTTTTCCCAAATGTCATATATAAATGTTATTAAATATTAAACTCCCAAATCGCCTGCATTCAGTACCACATCGAACACCCTTCATTTATCTTTCGATGAGAAGTTTTCAAACAAGGAAAATGACTTTAGGAAAAATAGAACAAAACAAAAAAAACCAGTTTCTGGTTCTGGGGCTTTTTCCTAGAAAAATGAATGAGTTCCACCTCTCTAACAGTGAGGTTGGCAGCTGCACATGACATTTAAAGGGTGGGCACAGATAGGACAAGAGAGGAGCTGGGAATCAGCAGATGGGCATCACCTGCTGAATTCAAAACCATCCCGAAAGTGGATCAAAGTGAAAGAAAAATCNTTCCTCATTTCCCCACTGAATCAATTGCCTTTAACGACACTTGCTGGAGAAGGGTCTGGGCAAACACNGTAAAGCTGATAGGAGGCCCTGCACGTGAGGCAAGAATTCCCATTCAGGTGGCATACTGGCATGGCCAGCTTCCTCCATCCGAGACTGGGCTGCTCAGCTTCTCTTGCATAGCTAAAGCTGCCTGGGCAGCAGCCTCACATTTCACCATGGCNGTGCCAGCCTTGAGCTGGCTGCAAGAAAGCACCACACTTGGCCCCAGGCTTTGGTACTTGGAATAGTTCTGAGCCTTCNACTTTCTGCTCGGTTGTTGCAGATATCGCCATAGTGAACATCCGTGTTTACAGCTCCTAGGATAGTGGCTTCTCTCATAATGCGAAGCTGGTCAGGCAGAGGGAAATACTGACAAAACTAGNACCTATTATTGTTTTGCTATATAAATATAGTTGTTTTAAGTTAAAAAAAAAAGGAACCCAAGTTCTGGTTGAATGTCTCCCCAACAGTAGGGAATACTCATTCTATTCTCAGGACACGTGTCAAGTTCANGATCTGTCTCCTTCTGTTCATGCTTTCCCTTCTGAAATAGGCAAGCAAAGTCAATGGGGTAGCCCAGCATGCAGTTCATAGGGCTTTGGGGAGCATGCTGGCAGAGAGAGGAGACACAAATGTTTCCCACTAGCTAGTAGGTGGTCAGGAGNCAGCAGTATCACTGGATACATCCTCCCNCCTCCCAGGCTCCAGACAAACCCCTCTGAGATCCTCACATGCTGTCTAGTCATGGCTCAGTTTCAGATTCTGGTACAGCTTTCCTTAGATGGAACCACTTGGCCATCATCTCAAACCTTCGGGCAAGGAAGGTGGCGTCTGCCACGTTTACTAACTCTGAAACACTAGCCAGTTAGAACTGTGTTCTCTCTAATGTGACAAGATGCACAAGTGCCAGGAAGCAACTCTCTTCATGTCAACAAGCATCTATTAGATGCCTGCTGTGTACAAATGCCCGGGATGGGGGAAAACAGTCTTGGATGTAGGATCCCACTACCAATGATGGAAAGTAATGGCTTCTCCATCCAGAGCTTGAGGCCCATATCAGGGGTTCCTGTCTCCTTGAATCCAGTTTCCCATGTTCCTTTGGGGACTCATCCCTCCAGCTACCTGCCTCAGTTTCCCCTGCTCTTTCTCAGATGAGGCACCCAGTCTCTCTCTTCCAAAATTCCTAATGAAGGAGCACATGGTCCAAAGGTAATTTGGGGCTGCCCTGTACCAGGTGGTTCTTCCTGCCTTAGCCATCAGTTGCCCCTCTGGGTCCCCCACACTGTAGCAACTCTGCTCTCTGTGCTATTCATCCTATCTGAGAGTGTCCTGTCTCCTTCCAAGAAGTCCCTTCCATACATCATGTCTAAACAAGGTATCTCTTGCTTGTTACCACAAACTCCCACTGAGCCTGGACCCTGTACTTAGGAGGTGGCAACCACATTCTCAGGTATGACAGGAAGGCCTCCATGTCTCCAAGCAGAGATATTTTTCACTGCACCAATATACTAAAGAATTAGGACGAAGCCAACGAACTGAGATGAATAGAGTCCTTCCCTTCCATCTGTGCCCACGGTGGAACGGCAAGCTCCGCATACCATCCCTGAGCAGGTGGAAACAGACACACTACCTGCCTCCGTCCCCCTGCTCAGAACCCAGCTGCAGACGATTGGTTGAGTCAATCAGGAGCCTTGACTTTTACTCACCCTCTTCCTTGTTCACTCATCATGCACTTCTGAAAGTCTGCCAGACAGCGCACAGGGTGGTCTTCCAACCTCCAAGGAGGAAACGGTACAGAAAGTCTAGGTTCTGCATGTCCTCAGTCAAGCAGAAAACATGCACGTACAGTTGCTGGCTGCATAGATCTCACCCACACCTCCTGTTTCATCAACATGGGAGCAGAGAACTGGCCACCTGTAGCTTCCTTTGCTTCTGCTGTAGATCAACATTGGAAAAGCCCACGGCAGAGTTCTCACAGCCCCCTGTAAAAGCTAAAGACTGTAGAGAATTTAGAGCTAGGAGACACCNAGGGTCCCATGTTGTGATTGACTTTTAAGACATTTCCAAATAATGGTTATCACTATTGAGCACTGACTCCCTCATCATCAGTTCCAAGATAGACGGACATATCTTCTTCTGAAGGTATGGTATCCTTGGGGACTAGCCTTGTCACAGTCTCCTGGGGTCAAAACAGCAGAACTTTATCCAGCTGAGTCACTGACCATGTCTGCCTGGTCACCTCTGCACAGGTATGCGGCTCATACCCTTCCTCAACACTATCACAATGTCTCAATAACAGGTATCTGCTTGTGCCGAGGGTGATGTCTCTGCTCTGTCTCCTAAATGTACAGAATTCCTGACTGGCTAAGTGGCCTTCTACTGCTCTGGTCCTCTATACATCCACCCATTTTGGAAGATATGCTTAATGCCCCCTCCCCATACTGGGAGTTGAACCTAGGGCCTCATGCAACTAGCAAATACTCTACCACTGACCCACCTCTCCCACCATGGCTTTACTTTTTCTTTTCCCTGTTTTCACTAAGTTGCCTACTCCAGCCTTCAACTCATTCTACCGCCTTTAATTTCCAATCTTCTCATCTCAGCTCCCCTAAGAGGCTGAGATTATGGTCCTGCAACACCAAGCTGTGGTAATTAATCTTAACTGTCAACTTTATTGGNTTACAAAACCCTAGGGGATTAGTGGTCAGAGGGCTCTGACCTAATCAAAGGATTAAGCCCTGGCTGGAGTCATAGTATGATGGCATCACTGAGAGTTGATATAGAATATGAGAAGTATGGGACTGAGCCAGGGNGGGCTTGGGGGGTGAGGGGTAATCCCAGCACTCAGAAGGCAGAGGCAGGTGGATCTACCAACTCAAGGCCAGCCTGGTCTAAGAGTGAGTTCCAGGACAGCCAGGGCTACCTGGCTTGAAAAACAGAGAAACCTTGTCTTGAAAAAACAAAAGAAGAAGAAGGGGAGGAGGAGGAAGAGCAGGAGGAGAAAGGTCACTGGAGAGAGGTGTGTCCCTTCCCATGAACAAAACAACTCCCTCCTCCTCATGCTCATGACTGTTCCTGCTGCTACCAAATAGCTGACAAAAGCAACTTAAGGAAGAGAAGTTTGTTGGGTTCACAGTTTGNGGACACAGACTATCATGGCGGGCAAGGCTCCGCAGCAGGAGTAGGTGCAGGCGGAAGCTGGCGCATCACGCCTGCAGGCAAGCCGAGAGAGGTGAACGCTGGTGCTCAGCTCACCTTTCCTTTTTATATCCAGTCCAGGACCCCCGCCNATGGAATGGTGCTGCTCACATTTAGGGAGAGTCTACCCACCTAATGAACCCAATCTGCAAACTCCTTAGGACACGCTAGAACTTTCTCAACTAGACTAGCTGGTTCCAGACCATCAAACTGACAGTATGAATCACCACACCTTCTTAAGTTGTTTTAGATGGTTGTTATGGTGATAGTAAGGCAAACCATTAGTGATGAGAAGGGTCTCCCTGGGAGAAGGGTGGGTCTTCAGGTAACTCNAAGTGGAGGATCTCCACCTCAGAGTAACCACCGTGCCCACACAGATACCACCTGTGTGGCTGCATAGAGAGACAAGGCATGAACTGAACTGGAGGTGGTCCTCAGTAGGGAGGCCCCAGGCTCCAGCCAATCTGATGACTCTCTGAGATCCTGAGTGAGGATCTTCCTTGCTGGAGGACCTGAGAAGTGGCAAGTTGTTTGGCCACTTAGCAAGGCCATCCCACCCGGATCTTTGTAAGAAGCTTTGCCACCACACAAGTGACATCAATGGCCCCATCTCCAGAGAAAGCCCTAGACTACTCCAACAAAACCACAACTCAGCATCATCCCCCGTCCGACCACTCTGAGCGGTTCCCAGGATCTCACCAACCATATTTAGAAAGGTTTTGCCCAACTGGGCCTTAGAAAAACAAACAAGCAAAACCCAAAGCCACAGAAACCATCAGCTCCCAGCTCCCAGGGACACAGAACCAGCTCTCCCTTCTTCACACAGGGGGTCAGAGGGACAGAGGTGACGGGAAAACGCTCTGGCATGTTTATGAGGAAGCTTAAGAGTTAAAGGCTCTGTTCTCCCTGAAAAGCTAAGAGAAAGTATGTAGAAAAGAAGACATCTAAAGAATCCTTGGAGCAGCTAGCTTCCCCTCCACTGTACAACCAAAGGCATCAAAGGAGTGAGAGTTTCTCCTGCCCCGCCACCCCTATGACCCTGGCTAACTCCAAGTCAGATGTAGGCATGAGAGCTGGCTTCATTACAACTTTATGCAAAGCTGCAGACAGATGGGGCTCAAAATAGCTGCCAGACATGGAGCCAGGAGAGGCAAAAGGTAATGGAAGGAGGGGGTCCCTGTAAAGGGGGCTTTCAAAAATGCTGACACCATCACATGTNCCTTTAAATCACCCGTGGAATGTGAGTGGAGCCCACCTAGCTACTTTTCAGGAAAGTTCATATCAGGACAGAAAAGGTGACCAGGCTTGCTCAATGACATCAGGCTGATGACAAGGTCTTGCTTGTGGCCTGTCACGGGACATCTTGCAGTGCCAATAAATCCAACACTTCCCTCAAACTGGCAATACCTGGGTCCCTGTTAGAGAGAGACAGGCTTTATCCTGAATGGGAAGTCAGGAGGGAACTGGGGTAAGGTGGGGCAGGCAGGCTCAAGGTCAGCAACTAACCTGTTGATTTTTTGCAGGTAGAGACTTTTGCACTTACTTTGATCTTATGAAAACACCTTGCCTTCCCATGCTGAGGTCTGGTGCTTCTGAACGGCTGTGTCTAGAGGCACCTTGCCCTCCAGCCCCCGTTCTGTCATACAAGAAACACTCAGAAATCAGATCTGTATTCTCAATTAGTTGCTCTAACTTTCAGCAAAGCAAATTTCCCTCCGCTACCCACCATAGGCCATTTGTCCCTCTGGCCACCCCTGTCTCTAGGCCTTTCTAACAGACTAGGAAACAAATCTGTTTCTGGTTTTAAACTTACTGGGTCAGGATACAGGGCTCTGGGCCGAAATGCCCTAGTCACTGCTTACTAGAACCTTCTGCTAAGTCTTCCTCCGAAGGCCATAAAAGTAGGGCAGGCTAGGTGCTGCCATATTTGACAAGAGCTCTTGGCTCTAAGACTCTGTGCCAAGGCTGAGGCAGATACAGCAGGATGGTCCTGCCCTGTCGGTCTATGCTAGGGAACCCTGTGGGCTGCTAGGAATTGAACCTCCTAAACTGTGCCTAGATGAGCAACCTATTCCTAAAGCAACCATCATTCACCACATCCAGCCATTCTGCAAGTCACTTTTCCCTTTGAGCACAGTTGATTCTAAAGCCAACGAGGGGCATAAGTGTTTGCACCCATGCAGATATGTTGGGCATGCACACATGCACATGTGAGTTTTGCATGTATGTGCTTCTCATCTTCAGTACTGTTGTACTAACAGAGAACAGGAGTAGGTCATCTTCCCCTGTGAAAGAGAAGTGAGTAATGGCTAAACAGGGTCTCCTGCAGTGTGGAACGGACCCTGTAACAGCTCCCCAGNAGACGTGCTGAGATGCCAAGGGTGCAGCTCGGGACTGAGAGCTGGAATGTTGCAGTCGGGCGGGTTCCAGCCCTGGCCACGGAGCCTTCTTGAAGAAAGCATTGTTTACCTCCCAGCTTCCTTTGTTTTAAATTCTTGTAGGAATAAACCACACCAGAGATGTCAGGGACTCACAAAGGCCTTCAGATTTAAGGCCAAGTTCCTAGCTGCAACGCCCCTTTCATCTAGCAGAAATCCAAACGCTCCCTCGGGGTCACGTAGGGTCACCACCTCTTACCAATCTTTCTTGCTTCAAGTCAAGCTGCCCATGAGTTTCAGGCGGGGTTCAGCTGCATTCCAGCCTGGCCTGACTTTGCTCCCAGGCATCTCTCGTCCTCCCTGACTCTAGGGCTTTCAGCCAATGGGAACTCAAGGGAAAGGTCACTCTGAGGGGCTGACCTTTGCAACCTACTCTGAAATTGAATCCCAAGGTTCTCGAGTAAAGCATATTTCTGTCAAGTGATCTAAGAACTAAGTTATTCAAAGTCAAACTAATGCACAAGGTGTTAAACTCCCAAGAAGGAGGTGGAAATGGATGCAAACACACAAGCTCAGGAGTGGGGGCAAGTGTGAGCAGTCGGGACCTTGAACTTGGCATCACTGCATCTGGCCAGCATCAATTTCTGCACATCCTTCTTGAAAGCATACCATGGAATTATTTCTCGCAGTCCCATGTGCACAATCTTCTCTGCATCATTCCTGGTGACTCCTGGTCTCTTGTACCCACTTCAGGGCCTGCGTTTGGAGTGAGATGGAGAACAAAGCTCTCAACCCTGGGGGGCTGTCAGCCTCAAATCCCTTACTTGGGAGTCCACGAGACTCTCCCAGGTGAGAGGGCATTTAACAGGGAGACTCCAAACAGAGGCTTTACCTTGCCCTGAAATGGCAAGGTGCCACATACTGTGCCAAGGGAGCTGGCACCAGGGACCTCAGGGAGCACCGTCCTCCAGTCCCCAAGCCTTCTGTCTGATTATTTACCAAGAACAAAGAGAAGCAACAGGAAATAACAGAGGAGGGTGGAACAAAAATCCCTTCCCACCTGCAACAACCTTTGGCCACAGGTGCCTTTATCAAGCTGCTTATCAGCCACTGGGACAGCCAGGCACGCCTTCTCCCAAGGTCTGGAAACCTTAATGCTAACTGGACACCAGTAGACTGTGAATAATGCCTCCAGAAATGCTGCAGGCCTGAGAGGGACAGAGTGTAGGCACTTACTGCTGGAGACTCCTGGCCAAGAGAGAGATCAAGATTAGATGGTCCAAGAAGTCCACTTCCCTAGCACTTGAGAAGGGAATCTCTAGCCATTGATGCCTTCCAAGCATGGGATGGGAGCTAGCAAGACAGCCACTTTGTGGAGAGGTGTATCTGTACTGATGGAAGTTGTTCTGGATTGTGATGGCTACATTTTCCAGACCTCGCACGTGACCAGTTCAAAGCACTGTGCTGACCAGTCCCCAGATCCTTGTGCCGGTCATCTTCACTCCCCTACTGCCGCAGGGGACTGAGGCCCACGGAGGGACATCTTCAAAGTGGAATATCCAACAAGTTGATAGGACCTCAGAGTTGAAGCTCTTTAATGACAGGCNGGTNTGCTTCCCCTGGTTGTAGAAATGCACATGAGGGAGCCCTGGGGTCCCTCTCTTTCTAAATGCCATAAGTCTTTCACTCAAAGTGCATGAGAATCTGGACAGCAAGGAGGGATGAATTGAAGCAAATTCATCTCTCGTCTATGCATAACCTTAGTGATAGCACCAAGCAGTGAGAAGCGGGTCAGGGCATGGACTTAAAGGGTGAAAGTGAAGAAGTCAGAAGAAAGGAAATCCCACTGGGAGGATGGAGCCAGTGGGCTATGAATCCCTCAGACCCACACCTGTCCATCCCAGCATCTCTGTCATCGGGCTTAACCTTCCAGTATGGCAGGCGTGCACAGTATCATCTCTGAGGGCCCACTCAGGGCTATTGAAGGCTAACAGGAAGCCATGTTCTTTTCATCAAGTCAACACTNTGCTTCCAGAATAAAAAGTAGGACATGTGATGGACCAACAATTTGTGCTTTTGCTTGTGTATTTCTTCCTTTCTATAAAAATAATCCTGCAAAGGGGCAGATGTGCTATTCCAAAGAGTCATGTATATGGCTCAACATCGCTATTGCAAAGAACAGAAATGGCCAGAGATGAGAGCCTTGTCCCAGAGCCCAACCCACTGCCATGGAGACATGGCAACCATAAAAGTGATTCTTGGAATGGGGAGATAGCTCAGGCAGTGAAGTGGCACATCATGAAGTCCTGAGTTCGGATCCCCTGCACCCACATAAAAAGCTGGGCACAATGGTGTTGTGTCTGTAATCTCAGCATTGAGAAGATGAAGACAGGGGGGGCCCCAGGAACTTGCTGGGTAGACAATCTAACTTAATCAGTGAGCCCCACGCCCCAGTGAGAGACACTGTCTGAAAAACTAATATGGAGAATGACTGAGGACAACACATGGTATTGACCTCTGGCTCCCACCTCTATGACACATGTAACCATACACATAGGAACATGCACACACATACCAAATGCATGGATGAAGGGGTTAGTTACAGTACATAAGGGAGGCCTGTGCCAGGAAAGGTGAACAGAGGGAGACTGGGAGAGCAGATCCAAAAGCTACACAAGTGACCTGGGTGTNCCCATAATCCCAGGCAAATGACTCCACCTCCTGCAAACTATGGAGGACACACACACACTACAGAGTTACACAAAGTGATGTCTGACTAACCCCCATTGCCATTGTTATCATCAGGACTAGTCAGCCACTCATTACATGTTCCCAACACCAAGATGGCTACAAAGANGCNNTCCTTTCTGTCTCAAATAAATGCATCTCCAAGACTGATCCCACAAGGGCTGGCTCACAGAACAGGGGGACTATGGTGGGTGTACAGCTGGCTCCAGTCTGCAGGAAACCATGGCCCCCAGACCTACAGGTTCCATTTGGATCCTCTAACAGTTGGGCAGTCTCTCTTAGAAGCATGCTAAAATGCCTTTCTTGAAGGACACAGATGGTGAAAAGCGTGGCTTGTGCTTTTCTGCGGTAGAAGTCATTAAAATGCAAGTTCAAATGTTGTGTTAATTATTATTATTATTATCAGTCTACTCTTCACTTCTTTCGGGAAAGAAAGAACACAAAACAAATGTCATTCCTGCAGGATTAAGTCAGTGTGGCACGCTTCGGCAAAGGCTGGGCAGCAGGCTGGACGTCCTTAGGAGACGGCAGTTGGAGGAACTCAGGGAGACCCCCTTGGGCANTGCCTTACAGCTGGACCAGAATCTGCACCCTACAGAGGGGAAGCAGAGAGCTGATGCCACCTTCTACCATACAGAGAAGCAAGGCCAGAACTCCAGGGCAGAGCTCTGGGCTGCTGGAGTCTGCCTTGCGAGCGAGTGGAGATCAGAGTTACCAGTCTTTCCACTACACCAGTCACGATTCCCAATGCCTTGCCCTGCTCTTTCCATAAATACATTCCTGCTTGTCAGCCATGTGGCTCAGATTTGTGTTTGGGAAACGTGGTAGCCATCGCAGCACCACAGTGCCTCTCTCAGATGTCCCTAAGGGATTAACAGATGGTAGGTCTCCGGTGCAGGGGTGGGGAAGCACACACTGGGCTTTGCTGGGTGTCCTGACTGCTCTGTTGCTATTTGCAAGGCTGGTTTTCAGTCAGCTACCTAGCTCAGAAGGAACCCACCTCTGTGGGGTACATTAGATACAACGTCCCAAGAGGGTTAATTTTGTTTTAGTGTCCAGTTGTTTAGTCAACCACTGACCTGGAGACTGTGGCTGGGAGGGTCCTTTCAGATGTCCTTGTCCCTTATACAGTACCCTCTGAGCAAAGCAGATTGCCTTCCACAACCTAGACAGGCTTTGTTTAGCCAGCTGGCAGCCTTAAGAGTCAAGAGCGAGATTCCCTAGCAAGATGGAATTTTGATTCTGGGCTCCCTTTGGTCTNAAGTCTGTGTCACTATCTCTCACTGGAATTTTCAGCCATTGGTAGTCTTCAGCTGTGATCACATAACAGTATTTTCTCTGTCTCCACACAGTCATACACACACACTCTATTGCTTCTGTCTCACTGGTGAAACCTGAGTGGTACAGTTCCCACCTGTCTTGAAGGGAGGATATATGTATTTTAAGTAGACAGATGCAGGGAAGCCCCAAGCATGCAAGTGTGTACACACATGACATCCCATACAGCACCTCCCTACTCACTATCTTAGGGTTTTCAAATTTTCCAGGACAAGATGGGATGGGTTTTCCTTGGTTTAGATTTTGTTTCTGTCTTTGTTGGCAATGTTGGAATTGCTTGTAGCTTGTAGAGAGCTGGGGTTCCTCACATGTCCAAGGCAAGTTTTAGGAGGAGGCCACTGTGTCATCTGTTAGCTATGATCTCAGATGCCAAGGAGTGCAACTGATAGATGGAGAATGTGCTTCTTCTTCAGGGCTGTGGGTTTTGTTGGAGAACACAAGGAAAGTTACAGGTAAAGGCGCTTGGAAAGATATGCACCTCCACAGTGCAGTGAAGTGCAGGGTCTCTGAAAAGGGCCACACACCCTGGACACAGAGACCTCCTGGGAGAGAGAAAACCCTTCAGACTGGAGCCACAGCAACAGTTAATGCAAGGAAACAAAACTGGGTTCAGAGTTTAACCAAAAGTCAGCCAACATTGATGGAGCATCCATAGCATGCCAAAAGATGCCAGAAAAGGCTGACTGGNCTCAGAGTATGAGGAACATGGCAGAACCAGAGAATCTCAGATCTTCTTGAGAATTTAAAGGTCCCTTGAGCCTAAACTAGCAGTTAACCTCCCACGAGGACGTGGAATGGGGCTTGATGGTAACTTCCGACATTACTCCTGCAGAGTGTCGGATGTAGAACTAGGCTTACTCTCAACACGATCTTCAGAAGGTCCTCAAAGACAAAGGCAGACTTGATCTCCATGCAGCTGAATGGGCAGGAAGAACACCATGAAAAAGCAAAAACACCCAAAGTTCGAGAGCTTCTTAGTTTAGGAACAAGGATCAAGGCTCCTCCTCCAACCTGAGCAGCCAGCCACAGGGACCAAGAGGAACCGCATCCTGGTGGGGGCATTTGGGGAGTGAGAAGAGGAGGTCTGCTTAGGACAAAGATGATGAGAGGGAGGATCACTGGAGCAGAGAGGCTGAGACTGGGGGATGAGGAGTAAGCCACAGACTTTGTGTGCCAGTCAGTACCTCTTCTGGTTCTTCCATTCCACTGAGCTCCTTTTCTCTCATTGTAATATTTTCCCAAGCATTTTGAAGATAGCAAATGGATCTACTTACTGGAAGGAAGGAGAGGAGGAAGGGAATGAAGAGGGCGCGCGCGCGCGCGCGCGTGTGTGTGTGTGTGCGCGCGCGCGCGCGCGCGCGCAACACACAGAAAGAGAATAAGGCCATGGAAACATCTCCCTGCTAACACATTTATCTAGTTGAATTCAAAGTGTTTAAGTCTGGCAACTGTCATTTTTCTTTCCCAAGAAGTTGAATGGGACACCAGGACACTGGATTCACCCCCTTTCTCCCCACTGGTTAGAGTAAAACAAGGTGGGGGAAGACAGGAAGAGATCAACCAGACTCAGAGAGAAACTCCTCCAGGTGGCTGTCCTAGCAAAAGCAGAAGATCCANAGCTTCCTTTCAAATGGCCCAAGACAGCTCAAAATTCCAACACAGGACCTCAGATATCTCTGAGTGTTTATGGAGCCTCTGGGACATGTACCAGGTANTCACTTCCTGCCCAAGTGGTGCTCAGCAGTCTGGAGGAGAGGCAGAGACCCCTGTCTCTTACTGCGGAGTTTCTTCTTTCTCCTATGGGATTCTAGCCAAGACCAGGACCCAGGGCCACTATTGACTGACCAGTGTTCCCATCTCTGTGGTGTTCTTTTGGTGGGATCATGATGGCAGATGGTTAGGAGTCAAGGAGAACAATGGTCAAGGTGCTGGTGGCTCTAAGAAAGGAGGGGCCTGAGGCTCCTTAAGAACAGAAATCAATCCATGACTGCCCAATATGCATCCTTGTTATGCTCCCACCTCCCCATTGTGGGCTGACAGTTTGTCCAGGGGCCTCATCAGACACAGCGGGGAAGGTAAATGACACTGTTGGGATTATCTACAGAACTGGTGAGACCCGGGCAGCTCTTGGTTCAGTAAAGGATAACAGCTGCAGCACAGCAGCAGCCATGATTAACCCAGCAGCCAGGATTAAACAAACCCAGGGTCTAGCTGAGCCCAGGACCTATGGAGGAGTCTGAGTGGCTCATCAGTAAAGCCAACTCTGCCATTCAGGCAAAGTGGGGAGACTTTAGACCTACCTGGATGTGGTTAGAGATCTTGTCACCAGATTCAAAAACCACTGGACCCCACAGGGGAATCCCTCTCTTGAGTACTTCATCACTGGGATGTCTAGGTGAGTGAGTGACCCCTCAAAGCCATTCATTGCCTTTCCAGACCGAGGCTTTGCGCTCAGCCATCTCCAAGCTCCCAGACAAGAATCCCTAGGCAAGTTCAAGTAGATGTCCCTGGAGATGCAGAAAACACCCTAGGAGTTGACTTTAGCTGCATCCAGACCAAGTCTAAGAGTCAAGCAATCTGAGAGACAAAACCTGGAGATAGTGGCCTGAGCAAGGTTGGGCCATCTACCTGCTTACAAGGTGCGTCTTAGTGCAGGATGAGCCCAGAGGTTGAGCGGAAGTCACTTGGAAGACAAGAGAGCCAAACCCTCCCTGTGGCCCCAAAGGAAGGTGGTCCTCACCAAAGGCTGGCCCTAAACTGCATCAGCACCCTACTACTTGTAAGAGATTTTAAGGTTGGACAGAGAGGCCTCTGTGGCTATGGCTATGGACTCTGGGGGGGTCAGCCATGGGGAATGGCAGTCATGTGAGGTTTCTGTATCACTCTGTCTTGGCGTCCAAGATGGACAGGAAAGGAAGAAACCATTTCACAGGATGGATGCCATCCGAGTCTGGCAAGCCCCCGTTCCTGCCTCCCTCGTGCCCCAAGCTGCTCTTAGAGAATTCCAAGGAGGGTTAGGAGCAAGGCTGAGACCACTTGTCCCCCTAGAGCAGGATCTCAGACACTTCTCAGGCATCTAAAGCCCCTGCCCAGCTCCCTGCCCACTGCATCTCAAACCCAGGATTGAGTTTCTCCAGGACTAGGTCCTCAGAGGGAAGGTGGGTCACCCCTTGCCTGTGATAGGACTTGTGCTGGCTGGAGACATTGCAAGATCTGAACTCTGCATCATGGCAGATTCAGGGGGGTCTGACTGAGGTGGGCTGAGGTCCATGCAAAGAACCTGACACCTCAGGCCTGGCACAGAGCCATGCTCCCTATCCCCCAGGCCAACTCACTCAGGAGTGTTGATCCAGATGATGTCCAGGTGGCAGTAATAGACGCACTCCTTGTCCTTATAGGTGAAGCACGTGCAGCGCCGAGGTCGGTGGTGTGCAGAGGCCCCCTGCTCCGCCTCCTCCCCAGACCTGCCTGGTCCCTGATCCTGTCCAGCACCTCCAGGATTTGCAGGCTGTGCAGCTGTTGGGGCCACAGTCCTCTCACCAGGGCCCGTCACAGTCTCTTCACAGTCCCCCTCTGATCCAGCTTCAGGGGGGCCCTGGGACACACTGGTTCTGCCAGAGCCCCCAGGCTGGGGGCAAGGCACAAATCCTGCAGGAGGCAGATTGAAGGGCTCCGAAACTACTGAAACAGAGTTCTTGACACCCACTACCCCCGCCCCCAAAACCGGAATGAGAATCAACGAAACTTCTGCGATGTCTGGGGGCTGGTTGCATTTCCCCTGNGGTCTCCACACTATGCCAAATGTCTAGAAAAGTTTACAAAGCTCTGTGCAAACTCAGTAAAAACTTGCAAGCTATTTTCAGTCCCTGTGAAGTCTGAAAGCTATTTGTTCTTCACTGGTGAACACTCGATTTTGTATAGTCTCTGAAAAGTGCCCAAAGAATAGCCTAAGTCTCTCAGACTGAAACCCCCAGACTCAGTGGAAGTAATCATTGTTCCTTCAGGCCCCCTTGGCCGCCTGCTAGGAGACTTCAGGGTGCAGAGCCAGGCTCATTTAGCTTTTCCACAGCACAGACCCGCGCCTGGGTTCCTTTTGTGTGCACTCCCGCGTGGAGAGGCACGCCGCCCCGCCCCTCCAGCTTACCTGCAGCGGAGGTCACTGTGAGCCCGAGAAGGAGCCACAGCCCCGGCTCCATGAACCCCGATCAGGCGCGGGAGCACCGGGCCTGGAGGGTGGCCGCTTGTGATCTCGAAAGGGCACTGGGACCGGGTACAGCTTTCAAGTCCTGCCGCTGCCTGAGCTGCCCTTCTCGGCTAAAAGTTAGTTGGCTGAGGCGGGCACGAACTTCCAGAGCGCGCTGCCCATCCCTGCGCTGGGCTGGCCGGCTGTGGCTCCGGCTTTTCTGGCTCCCGCACCACCCCCTTCGCCTCCCCGCCCCTCCGAGGGGCTGGAGCTGCCGCGTNGGGCCTTTGAACCCGGGGCGCACGGGGGTCGCTTTCCAAGCGCAGGGGGGAGCCGACCAGAGGCACATTTGCCCCAGGCGCACCCAGGGCCCGCTAGAGGCGGGGACGCCGCGCTCTCCGTGGTGGGTGGGGTAGGGTGGGGGCCCCGTGGGCCCCCCCCCCCGAACAGCTGCACGAAGGCCACCCTCTGCCCCTGTGCACTCTGGTCACTTACACTCAGATTCACACGTGCAACACCCTCCCCAGCCCAAAGCAACCCTACCCCACCCCAAGAGCTCCAAGATCATGAAAGGGTTGCACAGAAGGGCTGCTCGCTTCTTGTTTGTTTGAAATCAATCTAAAGACCTGTTCACCAATGGCTTACACTTGCTGAGGCCTACTGGCCAAGGCTTTGAGTGTACTTTACACTTCTGATTCATGGGTGTCCCAGCCAGCTCCCTGCCTCTGGAAGTTCTGATGGCAGGTGGGGCAGTGGGACCAGAGCAAGGGCACAAAGATTTCATTCAGCGGGAGTAGATGAGTAGCGGTCCTGGGGAGTCGAATTTCCTTACTGCTCCTTCAGTGAGGGGCAGGTGCCTCTCTAGAGGCACACTCAGTCCTCAGCTGCACGAATGCAGGTGTCTTACTTCTCAGGGCACTGTGGTGGTTTAATGGGTCTGCAAACCTTTGGCTTCATAAAAGATGGATTTCAAGGTCATCCCTGCCGACCTCCCCTCCCCCCAATATTCCTGATGATTGGCATTCTAAAAAGTAGAATCCTCAGAGGTGACCCAGTTGGCTCCCGAGGCAAGTCGTGAAAGGGGTACAATTTTCACTAACTGGCTCAATCTCTCAGGACATTTGCCCACTGAACACAGCCACCATGCCAGGAGGAAGCCCAAACCAGCCAAGCAGAGAGGCCACAGGGAAAATTCTACCTGAAGAGAAATTGAGGCCCCGCAGCCAATGTCAGCTACTGACATGGAGCAAGGTGACTGAAGCCCCTGCCTTCAAAGATGCCAGCCAGGGTCAGTTGGTTTGGGTTGTTGTATGTCACAAGACACTTTTGCCTGAGAGCACACACAAAACAGGAACGCATTGCTCACAATTCTGAGGCCTTGGATGTCCAAGTATGCGCTATGTCTATCATGGGTTCACTTTCTGGCTCATGGATGGCTCTTCTCCAGTGGTGGTTTGTGGTGGAAGGCCGAGGTGCTCCCAGGGGCCTTATTTATCAGGTCACTAGCCCTATTCTTGAAGGCTCTACCCTCATGACCTGGCCACCTCCAAGGCCCCACCTCCTAACACCGTCATCTTGGGGGTTAGGATTTCAACAGGTCAAGNGGTGTATCTATTATCATTTCTTCCCTTGGAGTTAAACCATCCATCTGCAGCTGTGGGCGCTGACAGGCCAGTTGTCTTCCCTGGCATCTGTGGGTGGGGCCAAAGCAAACCACTGCCTGGATCAATGTGTGCGGTGGGTCTTCACTCCAGCTGAGATAAGAAAGGTTAAAGGTGGAGAAGCAGGGTTAAGAGCAGAAGACATTGTACAACAGGGAGGGCAGAGACAAGGCAGCTGGCCCTCGGGGAAGGCAGCACTTTAATTGGCCCTTACAGTGACCTGGACACTATCATTGTAGGAATTCCCAAAGACCCTTCCTTTCCTGTTCCGCTCTTGCTGCTGTCCCAGGAGACTAAGGGGCATATCCTCAACAACTTTCCAACCAGCACCACCTTCTCTGTGCCCAAGGAGAGCAAGCAGCGGCTGGGCCCTGGGCAGGACTGGAGTCCAGCTGGGGTTTGGCGATGCTCTACACTGCTCTCAACTGTGTGCTCATTTTTTATTTATGGCAATCAATGCTGGCTTCTCTTGTGTCATAGAGATAGAACATTCCTTTCTAAATTAATCTCGTTAAATGGGTTGGAATGCTGTAATTCACGCCTCAGGTGGTTTGGTGGGGTGGCAAAATTACAAAGCTGCTTTGCCTGCTCTAATGGGTGGAGAGCACAAAACCNGGTTAGGGGGACCAGAAGGAAGATCTGGAGGCCAGCTGATGCAGTGTCCCTAAGACAGCAGTGTTAACCACCACCAGAGAATTGGCATTGAGAAGGGGAAGTCACATCCTATTTGGAAGACGACCTTCAGAATCTGTGGAAATTAGCAAAACACTTAATATATTTTGACAAATTGGTATGAAGGAACTCCACCAACCTAGCGGTCCATTTCTGGTTCCTGGCTGACCTTGGGAGGCTTTGGGCAATCAAAGACTTCATCCCGTTTTCTTTTACCAACTTGGAGGGCTGTCATGAGGAAGGCAGACCAATCAATCTTCCTTCCATCTCCTGGACCATCATGTCCCCCATTTTATCAACACAGTTAACACAGCAGCCACTGACTCATTAGCAGTCACCTTGAAGGCCACAGTGATGAGCCTTGTTTCCTGTCACCCCAAAGACCTTCTTTCCACCTGACCGTTACATCTAGAGATTCCGACTCCTCACTAAGACCCTGCCCACCATTTGGTTCTGGTAGATCTTCTACCTCCTGAGTCTGAAATTTTAAGGTAGGGTACAACTGACACAATCCANCTATCTGGCTACAAGTTCAAGTCTGATTTATGCGTGTGTCTATGTTGGACAAATCAGAGTCAGTCTCAAGACCTTGGCTAGAAACTTAAGGAAGTTCTTATTCAAAGGTATTATAGAGAAGAAAGGACTCATACTCACAGCTCCCATGAGGCACCTTGACAGAAGACTGCCTGAAGATGAACAAGCCCAACAGAGAGGAAATAGAAGTCAAGAGATGGAGACACTGAGTTTAAGCTTTAAAGCATCAGTGAAGCTCCTGGGTCCAGTNGGACCTGAAATCTGCACTGCCTGGGACTTATTTACAGTAGGTCATGATTCTTTCCTACATAACTTCTATGGGATTCTATCACTTTCAACCAGAGAAATCCTGGTTGGAACATGCCCCATTCTCCAGGACTCCAGTCTAAACAAGATGTAAAGGAAGCACACAACTTCAACAGTTCAGCCGTAAACTGGCAGTGAGGGTTTTATTTAATTCAAAATGTTTAGACAATCTGGCCTGCCCTCACAACACTGTTAATTATCAGAGTCCAGATTCAAATTCAGGGCTATCTCATTCCAGGTCAGAGTTCATACCCAATCAGCGGTGCTAACTCTTGAACTCATGCCCTGAGTCGATACTTGATTCCATTCTATCTAGTGTGTTCCTGGCNAGTCATGGGCTCTGCATCTCTTGAATGTCCTGATTCATCTCTCATGAAAAGCAAAGTTGAGGAATGATGACCATGTGGCTCCTACAGAGGACACTAGTAAATTGTCCTCTCCCTCTGAGGTCCACCAACATCCTTTGATCTTCCTTGAGTGCCTCTGCCATCAAATGTGTCCCAAGAGGAGCCATCTATCAGGACTATGGAGCCTCAGCCAAAGGCATGCCTCAGCCACCCTCTTTTTCATCTGCTTCCTCTCAGTCGGCAGATGTGTGACCGTTGCTTTGACACCGTACCTCTTATGGGTTGATTCAAAACCCAGAGTTGAGAACACTGCAGTTTATCTCAGTTAAATGTCCCCTCCAGTTGCCCCGGCCTGTACTTTATGACTCTTTTGAAGATTGTTTTCCCTTAAATTTAGGGGATTTAAGAGACAGNGACAAAATACATTTTGTAGTTTTCCATTATCCTAAAATTTCTTCTCCCCGCCTGTCCTGAAGAGCAGGGNATGCCTGGGACTTGCTCAGAAGTCAGCTAATTAAGTTCCTTTCCATGTTCTGCAAGCATAGCTGTGTATCCTGTTGTCATGATAGTTCATCCTAAGGCTCCAGATTTCTGACTTTAAAAACAATTTACATCACAATTACGATTCAGTGAAATAAACCCGTCACAACAAGCCAGACTTGGTGCTGCAGCCCGTAAGCCCAGCTACTTACTCAAGATGTTGAGTGAGGCAGGAGAATCAACTTAAGGCAGCCTGGCTAACTCAATGAGACCGTAACTTTTATTTATTTATTTTTAAGCCCGGAATATACC